>KB667578.1:1676172-1738581 GCA_000349065.1 Anopheles quadriannulatus | reverse complement strand
CCCCCCCCCCCCCCCCCCCCCTCCCCCTTGCGCGTTGCGCACACGTACAGTGGGGAGGGGGACCTTCCGAACGGTCCCTGGAAGGACACCGGTCCGCCAGGGCCTGCGCAAGCCCGTAGCCCTGCGACATGTCAAATTGACCTTTTGTTGTTCGAGGTTTTGCGCCGAGAGGCGCGCAGGAGTAATTGAGCTCTCGCGGCTAAAGGTTAAAAAGGCAAACCGTTTTCGCTTCTTCTGCCATTTTTTTTTTGTACTGAAGATGGGACGATCACCACGCGGCATCCGCAACACCCTACACTCCCTCCACCAAACAGGACTACTTTGTTGAGGCTATCGTCGCTTACCGGGCCGGCCCGGGCCGAATCTTTTGTTTTGTCGCCAGCCCGCGGACGCGAACCCTTGGAGATAAAAAAAAAAGCATAAAAAAGTGGAAGGAAAAGCAGATCGCATCCTCGACATTAACACCGTGTTAAGTAATATATCGCGAGCGAGTGAGCGAGCGAGCGAGTGAGCGAGCGAGCGAACGCCCGTGCGCACACTGACACTGACGAGAGGTGGCGGTGCTAGCGACACTGTGTTGGTGACCGGACAGTGCGGTACAAAAATCTATCCCCGAACAGTCGTCAGCAGGGCCTAATCCAGCGTGTGTGACGAATTGAAAATTAGGTACTGATTTAGTCACTAACACACACACATCCACGCGCCAAATCGTAGGACATATAAAATTTCTTAGTTTATAAAATTAATTCTTTAGCAATACGGCCTTTTCGGACCGTTCCTCCTGAATAAAAAAAAAATTAATTCTTTAAACAACTGTCACGTTTCAAACGGACGTCAATTGACTTTTTCGGTCGGGACTGAAAGCGTATTTAAAATTTTCATTCGCATATTGGATAAATTGGAGTTCATTGGAAATCATGCACATTGGAAAATCAAATTGGAAATCATTCGCAAATGAGGATTTTTTTCTACATCCTATTGGCGTAAATTAAACGCTGGAAATTGTTTGATTTGTTTTTTTTTTAGACTTTAGACCAATTCGCCTCATTTGCCTTTATAAACTAATATTAACAAAACTTTTTATTTCAAAACTAATATTTGTTGCCTTAGCCTTAATTGATTGAATGTATAACGGTTTAAACCCACTAAATTAAATCGTTACATCAGCACGCACGCACTGCACGTTCGCATGAAGATACTAAAATAGTACCAGGATATATCAGAGATCCAGGTGAATATTCTCTTTTTTGTGATGTTTCTCAATAATTTCATACTATTTTTTGAAAAAAAAAAAATACTCATTCTTTACTATTTACTGCAGCCTTCAGTAGGCCAGTGTGCCATTTTCTGATAAGCACACCAGATGAACGTTCACTACTTCCGTTTGAGAGCATAATTTCAAGCCTGAAGATGTTGAAAATGGCGTGCTAAAATATCTTCCAAACCCTACCCCTAACTGCCCGCGCTGAAGTGCCACTAGCTCATCATGGGAGCGGATCGGACTTGTAATTTCGATTTGGTCGATTGACATTTTGCGCCCGGCTCTTGATCAGCGCAGCATCACCGACCGCCCAACCGACCGGGATAAGCTTGGCAAGCGCTTACGCACTCACACAACAATTATGCATTATACCCTAGCACAGGGGGGGGGGGGGACAGAGGAGGGTCAACCTGCTACAAAAGATGACACATTGTGGACGGTCGCATTGTTCCGCATATCGGACCACGTCCACGGCTACACACAGTACACAGCCGCACCATGTTTTGTTTGACATTTCGAGCACCGGGGTGCTGGAGCTTCCCTTTGTGCATACCGGTGATTGGTCCGGTCGCCCTGGTATCGACAGCGTGCGAGCGCACGCACACACACACACACAGATAACCCATTTGTACGAGCGATAAGTGAATCCCGACGATGACGATATAGGGCACGGCTGCTTAACCTTTCGCACAGCACTGTACAGTGGGAGCGAGCGACCGAGCGAACAACGGACGCGTTGGAAAGGACGCAGCGCTTTGCAGGATACAATACTACTGTGTACTACTACGCGCGTGTGTGTGTGTGTGTGTGTCGCTTACATTTATTTGTTACGGCACATGTTTTTGGAAGTCATAACGGCGAATGAAAGAGAGACAGAGAGAGAGAGAGAGAGCTTTGTTGGTCCAGACGACGATAAATAATGTAGCGCGCGGGTCGTTTAACCCCGCTTCACTTTAACCCCTTTGATCCCTTGAACCACGTGCGTTTGTGTGTGACATTACAAGATGTAACCAGAGCTGCAGGGACCTCTCCCATCTCCCTCCCTCCCTTCCATTCACACAGCAATGAACAATTACAACGACAAAACAGCACACCCGGTTTTATGTCCGTTGTTGAATACACACAAAAAAAATCGAGAAAGGGAGCTATGAAGATGTTTCATCGCTTTGCGGACATTATTAAGTGCATCGCAGGCCTCTCCCCTTCTTCTTCGTTAAATCACCCACCAGCACGAACTTGACCTACGGGCGAAAAGGGGTCTGACATTTTCGGGTCGTTGATTATGATGAAGCAGCAGGACCTTTCAGTGCCGGACAATCATCCAAGTTACCAATCCAATAAAGCAGACTTTGAGACCTGGCTGGGGTGAGATCCCCCATCTCCCACACGTCTTCTTGACGAAGTTTGCCATTTGCCCGGTGTATTGTTTTTATTGCAGGAGCTTATCTACACTTTGCACACAAAATTTCCGGGCAGCAGATGATGGGGCCTACAGCCCGTCGTCTTGCTGCGGCTGCTTGCTGGTGGTGCGAGTCGGCAACCCGTTCGTTTTGGTGCGGTTTTTCATGAGATAGAGATTGAAGTAGAAGTAGTACTTCTGCCGCTCCGGGTCCTCGCCCGTGGGCGCCCCGTTCGCGTCCTTGCTGCTGTCGGCGCATGCCTTCACGACGACCTCGCACCGCTGCTTGGGACAGACGGGACACACGGGGCAGCCGTCCGTCAGGGGCAGGCTGGCCGGTTCACCGGCCCCGCCCGCCATCACCTCGACCTGGGCCCGGTGCTGGGGCAGCCCGCAGCCGAGATAGAACCGCACCGGGTACGCGTTCATGCGCGACGAGAAGCTGACGTACTGCACGTCCAGCGCCTGCCGTTCGTCCACGACCGCGAGCAGGGGCCGCCGGCCCAGCCGGCCCTCGTTCACCAGCACGGTCAGGTTGCCGTCGCGGGACAGCAGAAAGCGCAGCCGGAACCGATCCGCCGGGAACAGCTTGTCCAGCGGGCTGTGGTACGCCTGCATCTTGAGCGTCTCCCGGTACACCACGGTGTACACGTTCGTCATCCGCATCTCGTAGGTGCGCGCAAAGTCCGGATGCTGGTAGGAGCGGTTCTGGCCGGACAGCAGTACCGCCAGCTCCTCCTGCCGGTTGCCCAGCTCGACCGTGAAGCTGACGTTCACCAGATAGCTGGCGGACGGTTCGTTCCCGAGCTCGGCCAGCTCGTAGTACTGGTCGAACGTGCCGGACGTCACCGTGTGCTCGAGACAGTCGACCGGTGGCACTGCACGCGGGTTCCGGGACATGCAAAAGCCAAACAGTTGGACAGTTCATTAGTTGATTGTGACACGCGGACGTCCGTTTTTGGGTTTTTTTTTGTTATTGGAGCAGAACTTTACCATCGTCCGGTGCGTCAGTGGTCGACGCCAGCAACTCCACCAGCAGCATCAGCGGGATGATTAATTGACCCCATCGCAGCCATTGGTTATACATGGCCGACACACTTTCCACTTGGCGAACAAATAAATTAAGCCGCGATTTGAATAAATCTTTGAATTCCACTCCCGCGCGCGCGCGACTTCTTCGGTCCAAACACTGTTTTTTTTGGCTTGTAATCTTCTGCTAGATGTGTACGTGTGTGTGTGTGGTGGGTTTTTTTGTTGCTGTTGTCTTCTTGTTGTTGGTGCCCAATTGAGACAACAGCGGCGGTAAAATATAACCCCAACACCCGAAGAAAGCTAAGAGACGCTCGTCACATGTGGACGGAAATTCTGGACTGAGGCCCGAACGCGACGCAAATGAATTAGCGACCCTCCAGCACGACCGGGCCTGGTCCGGGGTGAAAGGCACGCACGTTTTTGCATAATGGGTTTTGTGATTACGATATCAGACATGAGCCTCTCACAACACAGAGAAACCCGATACAGGGCCCAAGAAAGCAAGGCGGAACAACACATGGTCGTCGCTCATTTCTTCACAGAGCGCGTTATCGGCCCAGCGCAGGAAATGGGATGTGCTTGGTGCCTGGTGTTTGTCGCTGATTCCGTTCTTGAAGGGAACGCTGCGGCCAGCAAGCGTGTGGCGAAATTTAATGTCCTCCCCGCAGAAGATTTCTCCGCCCAGCGCAAGAACCTCCGTTACACCGCGGAGAATTTGCCTATCGGAGACGGCTGTCATTCGGGACTGGTTCTATCGAGCTGTCGGAGCTGTCGCATGTGTCGGAGTTTCTTTTTTTTTTTTTCGGCGATGCTTTTTTGTGTGGAATTCAAAATTTCCCAAAAATCTCTGAACTGCGTCCTCTCCAAACATTGCGATTTATTTGCGCGCGCGCGCTCGTAAATCAACCAGGCAGCCGGGGTTGACAAATTCACTCCCGGCCCTGCTCACGAGGCTTTACACTTTGATAACGGGGGCACATGTTTTTGGAACTTTGTTTGCATTTGTATTAATTAAGGCAACCGCCTGGTGCGGGGCCCATTAGTGAGGCTGATTGGCTGAGTGACCGTGTGTATTTGGGAGGGCGGCTATCGACAGAAATGCTTTTCGAAAGTTGCTTTCGAAGCAAATTGGCACGACTTATCAACGACCCAGGCGGCTCAGAACATCGCCCAGGGCGGGGATTAGAAAGGGAAGCGGAACGGTCCGCCATGGCATCGGCGATATCTGAGCGACGCAACGACGCAACGAAAGAATACGCTTCGCTCCGGTTGCCTTCAATCGGGCCCAATTAATCCACCAATTAATCAATAGCGTGCAAATGTCAGAACTCCCAAGGGAACAAGGCCGGAATTTAAGAACTGGCAAGAAGGATTGGGAGATTGGATGCACCAACCAAAGCAACACACACACACACACAAAACAACACAGAAATTGGATCAGGTGTTGGGCCCTGTTGGGGCATTTCTTGGGCGCAGAGCTAAGCAGTGTGGCACGAACCCGGAGCGACGCCGCGCTGCGTATATGTCACGGCATGATACGGCGATCGATAATCGCATTGTAAGTAAATGTTAAGGACAAGAGTCCTAGAGGATGTCACCGCGTGCTTTTTTTTTTTTTGGAGGCTAGAGATCACGCCGCGGTCGCCTCGCAGAGAGCTGTCAATCAGCAATCGATAAAGTTCAGCACCGAGCAGCCGAATCCGAGCACCGACGCCACCGCAACGCCACACTATCGGTAAATGCCGGAAAGGTCAGTAACCTAAATACCAAGGTCGTTTTGTGTATCAATCTTGCTTAGCGGGCCGAGCCACAGCTTCCCGACGAGAGTGTAGGACGCGACACCGCACACATTAAACGCACGCACACACCGAACACACTCATTTATCTCCCACGGCACTGGCACGGCGCTCAGCACTCGGTATTATTATAATATTAGATTATAAAGCCAGCGGGGCCAACGTCCAGCTGTGTGTGCGCTTTGGCGTATTTGCTGCGTGGAGGATCGGAGTCGGTGGGGGGGGGGGTAGCGATCACGATTTATGCTAATTATGCGATCTTTCACGCTAAAAACACTCGCGCGCCGTAGCCGGGGCCCGGCCCGAAATCAATCCAGCTTCGTTTGCCTGTCAAACGTGCCTTAATAACGGCAACAATCAAATCCAATATTTCATGCCCATTTTCAGCCAGCATCCCCGCACCCCCCAGGTGCTGTTTTTTTCTTCTTAAAATAGCCCACACTTGGCCCGGCTCTGGTAATTTAAATATTAAATGATTATTTTCTTTACGCCCCTCTGGATCTGGGGAGTGCGATCGCTTCCTCGCTCCTTTTGCAGGAAGTCCCCTTTGGAGTCTGTGGTCTGCCGAGAGTCCCCGAAGGGAGCAATGTTTCAGGTTCTACCCTTAACCTTTCTGTGTGAGAAAGATTGTTTTATGGACTAAGAATGGCAGGTGGGTGTCAGTGCAAGTGTAGGTGAATCGCTCAAAAAAGGCCAAATGTGATGCGGAATGGAGAAGGAGCAGTTGGAATCTAAACTGCTCCAGATGTCGGATGCCGGCAGTGATGACGCGCGGCGCAAACAAAGCAAACAAGCGACGCGTTATCGACGTCGCATTCAAGATCGTACCAAGCTCGATAAGCCACTTGACGTACGCTTACACTCTCTATCTCTGTATGTTTTCTCTCTGCTGCTCCAAAAACTCAAACTACGGTTCTCTTGTTCTTGTTGGAGATTCTACCGCTTCTGCAGCGATTCCAAAGCCACACCCGAGAGCCACACTTAAAACGGGGGGAGAGTCCTACACCTACTCCAGCTTATCGGGGGCACCGCATCTTTCAAGCTCGATCGCTTTAATTCGCTTTATCTGGCATATATTCTTGTTTTATGATATTGTTCCGCTGCCTTCCATCCAACTGCATGCAATTATGACGAGCGAATGGGGGACTTGCAGCCTGCAAAACCTGCCACCAGACCCCGGCTCTACAAGCGTAAAGGTGAGAAGAACTCATTCTCCCACCCGCCCGATCCAGTGTCCAGGGGAGACTCGAGAACAATATAACATTTGGCATTAACGCACACACACACACGGTGTCTGTGGTTCTGTGGCAGCAGCAAAACAAAAACGAAACAAGGTTCTTGGTTGCACCGGGGTTTCGTCTTTCGCAGCGGCGATAAGGTTACCGCCGTAGGATAAGATCACCCTCACTGTGAATGAGCAGCAAAAGCGAAAAAAAAACAAGAACAAGAATTGATGGAAGGAATTGTGGCACAGGTTCTGAGACGGCAGGATCTGACCATCCGTTCTCCTTTCCCCAACAACCCCCTTGAAGCCCGCTAAACGTTCCCGGGAGCGTCCCCGGGAGTGGATGACATTTCCAACGAATATCCCGACAGTTTGTCGATGATGACGCGCCTGCTGACGTGCGCGGGGGAGGGGTGTGGAACTGGTTTCCAAAGCAGCAAACTCCCCACAACCAGGGGGTAAGAAAATGGATATTGACAAGCGCAGGGAGCGGGAGGTTTTAATGTGCCCGGTTTTTTGGAGATCCAGCCCGGGACACTCTGGAGCAGGCAGGCTGGAGCTGGTTTCCGCACGCAGGCAAGCAGCAGGTTTTCAGCCGCGGCAGCATCGGCACCTGACAGGCTTGCTCCGGGTGGCAGGGTGTCTAAAAGGGAGTGTTTGACGGATCGTTTGCTCGGGTTTTTTGTTGGTAGACTCAGAGTATCCTGTGCTCTGCGCTGATTGCTGCTTTGACAGCTACTACACAAGCTTAGGATTGATTACATAGGCTGACATTTAAACGCCACACAAACACCCTGTTTCTGGACCCCAGTTCTAGGCGGTCGTCCAAGATCTTCCGCTTCTAGGCGGCCGATGTGCTAATGAGGCACCGCTCAAGCGATTCCAAGCGACTCCGCAACTCCAAAACCCAAAAAGGCCCAGTCATCGTTCCATTCGTAGCTCGTTCCTTTTCCGGGAGTACGGCCAAGAACACACAAGGAGCTCTTTGATCTACGCTCCGCCTGAAACCCTATCCAGCCCATCCAGCAGTGTGTCCCACTTTTCCAAGCGACGAACCCGCCGGGGCCCTCCTGAAACAAAGCATCCTTTCTCACTGCCCAAGTGGGCGTCACGGTCGCCACTCAACCAAGCTCTCCAAGCAAAATCAAAAAACGAAACAAAACAACCAAAAAGAACACTGGTGGCTCTGTCAAGCTAATCGATAACGAAAGGCCATAAAACTAATAACTTTTAAATAGATGCGCAAAGTGATGACTGCGCGTGTTCTCGCCCCCGAGCGCGATAAGTATGCGAACTCCAAGGTTCGTACCTCGGCGTGTTGCTTTCTCTCGCGCATATCTTGCGCGCGGTATCAAGATCACACACAAAACACAATCTATTCCGGGACGGGAAGTGAGCCGACAATGATCTCATCTGCTTCGCCAAAAATCTTTTGCGGCTGGGGCTGGTGGCGCACGTTTCCCCGCATTTTCGGACGGGCGCGTACGGTATTCTTGGTAGCACCGGTGCCATGGACCGTGTCATTGTCCCACCGTGCGGTGTGTGTGTGTGTGTGTGTGTGTGCTTAAATCTAAAAGACAAATAATACCCCCAAAACAAAAAATCACAGCATGGCCCGCTGCTGGTCAAGCGTGTTAGGCTTTCGGTCTTGGCAGTTCCGTAGCGGTTTGCGCCTCATTACCATACAAATTTGCTCGTGTTAGGTCGGGCCGGGCGATTGCTTGGGCGCGTTTTTCCCTCACCCCCCCCCCCCCTCTACATTCGTTGGGGGAGGGAAGTACCCCGCGCGGGTATCGATTTTTAAGACAGACCTACATTCGCTTTCGCCCCATAAAATGGCTTTTGATGGCACTTCTTGGGGGCAAAAATGCAAAAAAAAAAAACACACACACACGACTGATGGGACCAGCAAGCCAGCTTGCTCTATGGCTGCGGCGATACACATTCCTATTTTCGCGCATTGCGTACCTCTTTAAAATACCAAGCCCCAAGCGGGGCCAAGAAAAGACACTGTTTCGGTGACGGTTTTTTTTTTTTTTTTTTTTTGGGAGGCAAGAATGGGAATAATATTTTTTGAAAAATGTCACCTCCCTGGATGGATGGGGCCTCCCCGGGGGAGGGAAGTGGGGGGGGTCAGGACCGGAGGCAATACGTTTGTTCTTTTTTGGCTTTTTTTTGCCGTTGCTGTCCTGTAATTTTTTAGCACCTCGCACCCGCGCGCATGTAAAAAGGGAAATGTAAATTTTTAATCTTTCGCTCGCTCGGTGCGGATTTGCATCTGCTTACAGCTTACTTTGGCACCAAGCATACAACACGGCATACACACACACACAGACACTGTACCCTATGGACAGTCCGTGACCCCAAACACCCAAACCGATCACTAATCGGATCATGTAGCTGCGCAGCTTTTCGCCTGGCCGTTAGGTTGGGCCGTTTGTTGTTTTTTTTTATTGCTTTTTACATTTGGAAGTTGTTTCTTTTCCTTTTTGTTTTTTTTTTCTTTTTTGGAAATCAATGCGCAAGTGAAATTAATCACCACACCCGGGATCCGCACACAGACACAGAGGTAAGTACTAACAGTGCGTGAGTAATTGGGCTTTAAACCCGTACGTGGAACCGTGCGGCAAGGGCAACGTGCGCACGAGCACGAACCCGCTGTCGCTTTCATTCTATTCACACCATTGCCCCTGGGCCTTCCTTGTTCCTCCCAAGCCCCACCCAAAACCTTCGCACATCCGCTGCAGTTCGTCACGTGTGGCCGTGTCCGCGGCCGGTGGCGACGTGCACAGCTCCGAATTTGTGTGCCGTTGTCGCGGCGCATGACGACCCGCGGCCAAGTCTCAGGCTGCGCCAGATGCGCGTTAATGCGTTACAGGGTTTTGCAGGAGTTCTCATAGCTGTGGGACGCTTTATTGACTCTTTCTTACATGAAATGAACTTATTGTAATGGGAATTGCACTCTCTAGCACGCTTGTTATACAAATCCAGTAGGAATTCCCAACGAGCCTGTCCAGAAAGGGTACCAATTGAGTCCAATTTCCAGCATATGAAGTTCACTTCCAATAGGAAAGTGTCTAGGAAGTGCCTCACAACTATATAGTACCCCATGGACAATCCTGTAACTATATTCCCTCTAACACTGGCACCACCACCGTCATGTTGTTCCGCTCCCTCAGCCGGCCCCATGATTCATGGCGTTCTCGGAAACAATGACACAGCTTCGTCCGCGCGACATTGACGAGACGGGCCGTATCGAGAGCATCGTTGTTTGCAATGATTTGCAAGCGACGAACCTGTTTCTCAAATATCACACCGAGCACCCGGTGAAGTAAATTTGTTTGCCTGAATTAATTGAATCGACGGATCGGTGCGTCGTCTGTGAGCCACGGTGACAGGCGGCAATTAGTAAATGCCAACCGATCTCCTTTTTGCTGGAGCGCTTCCATCAATCTCGCAGTAAGATCCAGAATGTGTGTGCAGCGGTTTGTTGGCAGGCTTTAACAATGCTAGATATTGTTTAATAACAGCCTGAGAGCCTAATATTGACATCTGCTTTAACTGCACACACACACAAAAGGAATTACTTCATCTCATCCCTCGCCACGGTTTGCCGACGCATTAGTCATCACTTTTACGAGTTTTTATTCATGAAGATTTTATGTCTAGAAAGTCCACGCCCGACATGTGGGGAACACTGTGCAAATTCTTCGTAGAAATGTTTGATCGACGACTTTTATGGGCGGAAATGACTAATCCACACACACACACATGGATGATCATGGGTTGGAAGTTGTCACAGGTTTAGGGTGTCGCATACATTTCACCAAAAAGTGGGACTTCCAACATCTTGTTTTGGAGCAATTAAATGGCGCAAAATCATTGGATGCACTAAACCCATCTTTTGAATTTGTTTCGCTTACCCAGCGTGCCCGTACCGGGTTCAATTCTCACATGGACCGTGCGCTCTTAGGCGTAGCGTTGGAGTCTTCTCGCAATACTTGCGAACCAGAATTGCTTCAAAAAACGCTGAAATACAATCGCGGCTTCTCTTTACGCATTTTGACTCTCAAATTTGACTTCAGCAGGTCGTGCGGTGTAGTGCGCCCATTCGGCAACTAAACTGCTTGGGCCGGGCCGGGCCCAAAACAATTAGGCAAACGGTCGATAGCAAACACCGCAACCGAAAGTGTCACCGCACCAAAACTAGCGAAAAGGGGGAAAAGGTGCTTCTTTAAAATAACCACACGCACGTGTCACGATTCCTAGATGGGCGCGTAAGGTTGGGCACGCAATTTATGGGCTGCGCGGGTTGGGTGCGCGCGTATCAAACGGCTTCCCGAGCAGGCCCAGTGCGTTAAAAGCATTCTGCTTACTATAAAAACCCCTGCAACTACTTCTGCTGCCTAGCCAACAGCCACCCCACGGTCCTCCCCGGGTGGAATGCGTTGCACACGAGTGCGGGTGCACACGGTGGTAGTAGTAGTAGTAGTGAAAAAAAAAGAAACAGAACCGCCGAAACAGGGTCGGTGTCATTACGCTGGGTACATTTTAATCAATCGCTACGGCACGACGCGCTCAAGGAGACGCGCGGCACCAGACGGCGACACCAATCAGGTGAGGTGTGGTGTAAAACGTGCAACGGGCGGTGGCGAGTTGCAATTTGATCGACTGCATGTGTGTCCTCCGGGTGAAATGATTATCCGGCCGGGGGATGACTGCCTAATGGCGCCGATCGATGCGATGTCGGGACGTTAAGTGGCGCTAGTGGAAGCTAAGAGCGCACGCGTGAAACGCGACCAGAGGAACGTCACTATTGCCACCCACAAGGTAGAGTAATTGGGCAGTGAAATGGTTGGGATGCATCAAGCAGTAATAAAAGCTCGTTGGAATGAAAGCAAAGAAATTACAATTGAAAATTACAATTGGAAAATGGTTGCCCTTATTTTCAAGCGCGATACGATCACGACGACTGTTCGATAACGATACCGATTAGAGCAAATGTCTAAAACTCATCTAAAGGCATCTAATCTCTCTATAGTTACGACTTAATGCTGCAGACTCCTTTAAAATGCTTTCTCATAACGAGCAAAATTCCGCATGTGGATTGATTACATGCTGCTGCTTGAAAAGGCACTTGAAAGTAATCTAAATACTAAAAAATGAAGAATAAAATGAAATTTACGTTCGTCACTTTTTTAGAAAGAGTAACGCATTGAGCTCACTATATTGAGGAACAAAGTAGAAAAAAGTACTACCAAAATAGTAGAGATGATAATTAGCAGCAGATTGCGTTATTTAATCAAAGAATTCAAAAAAAGGTCTTAAAAACACTAAAACCACTTCCAGACGGCTGAGCACATCAGTTGGAGTGTTAGAAAATTGGCTAAAACGATCACAACCGAGCGACAGCTAACGGTATGCTAATTAGTGCTAAAACTGATCTAAAACTAACACGGCACTGCCCGAAACCGGCAAATAAATTCTAATTAAAACCGCACCAAAAGCTGTTACTAGATACAGATCACACAACTTTCCACGGTCAAACGTTTTCGGTGGCACGGTTAGCATCGCACAGCCACTGGTAGCGCTAGAAATGTGATTGATTGCAGACAGTTGATTTAACGGCGGACTGTACGCGGCACTTGCATTGCGTTCGGATGTTTGTGTTTTGCTTCCTTGCTTTTCGCTCTTAATTATTTGATTTAAGGTTATGAGGTTTGTCGAGGAAATTTGGCAAACTCTACTGATGTACTACGGAAATAAACAAAAAAAAACTTAAATTCCTACCTCTGCGATCTGGAACATCGGCACACACACGCACGCTCAAGACACGAACCGAACTCGTCACAATCACGTGCCTTAATTCGTTCGACAGAAAAAATAAATAAAAATACCTTTATCGTTAGACGCACACTTTTCACAATCCAAACTTTACTCGAACTAACAAAAAAAAATGGCAACGAAAACAAATTCACTTGCTATTTTCAAAACATAACCCGAACACACTTACGATGAAGATGAACAAATGAAAATTAAAAAAAACGGTGATTTGCCACCTAATTAAAATCGCTCAAAAACTGTTGGACGCCCAAATCAAAATGCAGGGGAGGCGAGGAAAACGCACTAAAAATTCCTCACGTACTACTCTGGGCGAGCAGAGCAACAACAACAAAAAAACAAACAAAGTTGCCGAAAAATCTGCGAAAAAACGGCGTGCGCGCACGCTCCCGTCGCTGTGCGGTAGGAGCGCTTCCCTGGTGGATAGCAAAATTTAAACTGATCCATTCGAGCGGCCGGCCGACTGTCTTTATTTTTTCGATCACACCCCCTCCCCCCAGACCCACACACACTCACACACACACACGACCATTCCCTCCTTCCGATTCCGTCTTACCATCCTCCTCCCCCCACGCACCGATTCCACCCTTTATGCCCTCTCTCCCTTCGGAGGCCTTCCCGAAACCGATCCGGTCCTCGTCCGCCCTGTGCCCATCTGCTTCCCGCTTTTGCGACATTCTGTTGCCGTCTTTTGCTTTCCCTCGGGTTTTCGCACCCCGCGCGCCGCGGCTTCGCGGAAGGGGTGCCGTGGCCCCACGAGCGCTACGGTTCGCATACGTTTCGCGCTCTTGTTTACTCTTGTTTACTTTCGTTTCCATCAAATACCCGGCCCCGGGTTTTACGGTTCTTGGAGGGTTTTTTTTTTAATATTTTTATTATTGATTTTGTTTTTGTTTGCCACTTTTAATAATATTGCTCATCCTTTCGGGTCAACAGCATTAATGGAGGCAATTTAATTTAATCCCTTCGCGTTCTGTTTAAACATCTCCGGCAACAAGTGATCAAACGAGTAAACAAATCCTTTTCGGTGCGCTCCCTCTCGCCCTCTCTCTCTCTCTCTCTCTCTCTCTCTCTCTCTCTCTCTCTCTCTCTCGATTACTTTTACTCGATCGCGATAATTGGCGTGCCCGTAACGATTGCTCATCAATTTTGCTCTTAAATATTTTGTCACGCGCGTTACACCGCGCTACTAATTAGCTTCGGAAGAATGCAAAACCGATCTAAAACAGGGCCGCGTCGGTCCGCATTCCCGAACGGTCCCGAATGCGGAGCGCACGTTCGGAAGCTAAAATTGATAACGCATCGTCACCTCGCCACCACGGCGGCTGGAGGCGCTTCGGTTCCAGAGACCTGCAGCATCCCACAGTCCCAATGGGGGGGGGGGGGGGGAGTAACGGGACGAAGGAGGAGAAGCTAACGGTGGAGGGGTGTGTGTGGGGAGGAGGGAGGGGAAGATCGAAAGGAGAATCGGGATTGGGACAGAATTGATTCTCACCACTTGTTCGGGAGCGAGGCGTGTGTGTGCGTGTGTGTGTGCCTCGTGTGCCTTTTACTTTTGCTAAATAGGGAACCCACAGGCTAGGCAGGTCGGATTTTTATAGGTTGCGGAGTGGTGTTTTTTTTTTATTTCCTTTTCAAAAAGAAAAGAACGATTTTTGCTTTGGTGGGATTCCAGTTGGTTTTTTTTTCAAAACTGATTGAACATATTGATCGTTTCTTTTGGAGCGATTTTTGCGCTGTTTTATCTCTCGCTTCTTTGCTGCTGCGTTTCCCGATTTCTGTTCGAATTGGCATGCGACCTCCATCCCCCGCTACCCCATCAGCGGACGTTGGGTGGTTGGAGTGTTTCATTCCAGGCGGGCGAAAGAGTTTTCCATGCAGAAGAGTACCACCCAGCGTGTAACCTATCGTATGTCAGGTTGTTTTTAGTCTACTTCTACGTCTACGGATGGGACGCTACACTAAACCGACCGAAACGGCGGCTTGGTATAGTGTTGGGCTGTTGAGAACTATTTGCCTTCAGCCATTTCAATGAATTTAGATGGCTTCCGTGTATCTCCAGCTGAAAGAATTTCTTTCATGTTTCAGCATGTCATGGCTTATATTTTGTAAAGTTTCTCTATTTAACAATGTTTAATCAATTCGTCTTAGCCTGTTTTTGGCGACATTCTCGAGGTAGTAAAGGAGTTCCGCTATCTTGGGGCAGTCGTTACTTCGGACAACGGACATCTGCAGCGAAATCCGGAGACGCTTTGTTCAAGGGAATCCTGCTTGACCGACTACTGAGATCCAGAAGACTTCGAGCTCGCACGAAATGTGAGATGTATCGCACATTGATTCGCCCGGTGGTCCTCTGTGGATTCGAGCGGAGGATGCAGACGCTCTGGGCGTGTTTGAGCGACGCATCCTCCGAACCTTCTTTGGCGGTGTGTTCGAGCATGTAGCGTGGAGGAGAACCACGAGCTTGCTGAGCTGTCCGGCGAACCGAGTATCCTGACGACGGTGAAGGCTGGCAGGATACGATAGATGGGGCAGGTTCTGATGCCGGACTCATGCCCCACCAAGAAGGTGACAGCGATCCTCAGTTCGGCATAAGGCACAGGGATGCACAGCGAACACGATGGCTGGATTAGGCGAAGCGAGATCTGATCGGGTAATCGGGTGTCTTCACGGATAGGAGGCTGCAGGCAGGAACCAAGAACCCTGAAGATTGATTATTGACCGGGGTATGTCATATTGACGTGCTCTATCGTGAGCAGCCCAACAAGAGAGAGAGAGAGAGAGAGAGAGAGAGAGAGAGAGAGAGAGCTTTTTTGGTTGCACAAATATCTCGTATTAGTCAAGCTGCAGTGCAACGCAACGCAACAGGGTTAAGCAATATAATTTCTCATGGACTACCGTAAGTGAAACTAGTTAAGAACTCACACCGGTTCTGGGACTAATCCTTAACCCATACCATTACTGGAGTTGATCCTCAACTTCTTGCTGCCCTAGGAACTGACTCTGAACCCATGCCTGCTCTGGAATTGATTCCCAACCTGAAACTGATACCATATCCCATATCACACCTGGAACTGATTCAGAATCCATACAATATCTGGAACGGATTCCTATGCTCCCTTTACGTACGACTAACTATCCTGCTATGGATAATCCATAAGTCACTGAAAGTCCTTAACTGACAATGGTTGATGTGCCAATGATGAAGAAGAAGAAGATATCCTACGCTAATTCCTATGAAAGGTATGGGTTCGCGATAGGTTCCAGGACCGGTATAGGTGGTTGTATAAGGTCCAGGACCAGTTTATCCCCAGACCATCCAGTATCAGTTCCAGAACCAGTATGGATTTTGTACCGGTTTAGGGCCTATTAATAGGTCATCATCAGTTCTTGATTTGTATTAGGTTTTCGAGTCAATTATTTTGACGGAAGCCATGTAAGCGGGCCAAATTAACTAATCCCAAATAAATACCGGCCTTGGAGCTGATCTTTAACTCAGACAGTTCTTCGAACTGATCCCAAATCCATATCATTCCTCCAGCAAATCCCGAGCCAATACCATCAATGGACTACTCCCGAGCCAGTCCATGCTCCATATTCGCAGACGCGATTTTAGTTCTATACCTACTACTGAACCGTCAATTGTACTGGAACAGCTCTGAAACCTATTTTTATACGGGATTTTTGCTCGGATCTACGCCAATCTAGGAACATTTCTCAAACCTGCGTCGAATATCCACCAGATACGAAACCTATGTAAGTCCTAGAACAGATACCAATCCTATTCCGAGTTCCAAGACGCTAATACCGAACCCTTGTCGGCTCTTTATCTCGATCCTGGAACTGAGCGAGAACCTTTCCCGCTTCAACATGATGATCACGAACCAACACGGATCCTAAAACAAATTTTCAAAACTATTTCGAGGTATAGGATTTGATGTCGAGGCTATCTCAGTTCAGGAGTTTCAACAACAAATGTAGATGTCATACCGATCTTGGAACTAATGCCCAACCTAATCTTCCCGGGTCACTTCCAGTCCCAAACATAGGGTAGTTCCCAAAAGTAGGGCTGAATTTTGCAAAACTCATCATCACCCTTGCATTGCAGCATCGAAAGCTCTACCAATCAAATCCATCCGTCCGCTCGCTTTAGTGTAGCGAAACTGTCACGCGAGCGTGCGTTTAAAAAAGATAAATAAGTAGCCAGTTCAAGGCGCACACACACACACACACACACACACACACACACAACCCTCCGCGAAGGACATTCCACCTGTCGTTTGTTCACTTATTGTTGTTTGATACACTTTGGCGAGCCCAAAAACATTGCTGCTCATTTGATGCCGTTTTTAACGAGCGCCAATCGATCGCGCACACACACAACAACAACAACAACAACAAAAACAGTGTACTGTAATGAGCAACTACCATTACCTTTTTTAGGCAGACGCACACACACACAGACACGCGGAAGACAGCATCACAGGTGCCCTTTAGCGGGCAAACATTCCGAACGCACGCCAAGAATGAGGCGCCTATCTACCCCATCTGGAACAAATAAGAAACATGCAAAAAACACACACACACACGCCGAAGCAAACTGTTTTTTTTTTGCTTTTTTAATTGGTGGTTTAAGAATTTTATTTCGAAAAAATACATCTTTCATTGTTTCGCTAGGCTGCAGGTTCTGAAGTAAAACGGAGAGTAGAGTGAGAGAGAGAGAGCGTGTATATAATAGTTCGCTATGGAATCTCGAGTAGTTGTATCCTATCCGACTCCCCACACTTCCTTCCACTTTAAACCTTTTCTTTCTAAGAGGAAGTGTCGCTTCCATCGTAAGTTCAACGTTCTTAACCGAATCCCAGCGTGTGAGTGGCTCGCAGAGCAAGCCGTTTCTTCATGTGCCATCGGGTGGCGTTTTGTATTTTTTTGGTAACCCCTTAAAACAAATTCTAATCTAATGCCGGCTCGACTGTGGAGCAATTGTGCTTTTCTTCGTTTTTGGTTTGTTTGTCTGCTAATGCATTTGCTCTGCACATTTAAACCACTTTTTGCTAACCTGTTCGCTCGTCACAATTGAATGGACAGCTAGCTCGGAAAGTTAGGTAAGCGCACTGGCAGCAGCGGGGTTTTTGATTATTTTTTTTTTTTTTGCAAAAAGCAAAATGGCTTAACAAGCGATATCTGCTCGCAAACAGAAACACAGAAAGCTAGAGAGAAATCTACTTCTACAGCATACAGCGGCATGGAAGGTAGCAGAAACTGTTCCCTGCTACATCGCACCCATGCCAACTGGTGAAATCATTTCCCTGTTCTCTGCCGACTTGCTGTCTGCTTCCCTTAAATCTAGTTCAACACTTACAGCGACTGTAGGTTAGCGGCTACCGTATAAGAAAGAATTCTGGGTTTCCAACCACTTTTCCTCGGGACAGGGGAGCAAAAGGACCGAAAACTGCAATGCTATTCCAGGTTCGGTTCGGTTTGCTTTTGCCCTATTTTCGTTCGATGTCAAATGCATTTGGTTTGTGAGTATGCGAAATATTTACTCCTAACTCTCCTAACACGCTCCTCTGTCTCTCTCTCTAACTCTCTAACTCTTTCTCTCTTCTGCCTACTATAGTGTAACGACATCAACAACAAATAGAGCTCGACAGAGGGGGTGAAGGTGGTAATGGTTGCAGTTTGGTTTGCAAGCGTTCCTCCACTGTCCTATACAAAAACGACCTCCCGTCGTTTTAGCAAGCGCTCGAAGGCGCTAAATTACGTTTAAATCCTTTCCTTTTCTTTTCTTTTTGCTTTGCTTTGCCACCCCACCCCTTCTCCGCTGCAGAGAAAACAGCTTAACTTGTGTGTGTGTGTGTGTGTGTGTGTATGGTTCGTGTTGCTTATCAGCTTAACTTTTGTAGGGTGTGCTGTACATGAAATTGTTGCGTTTGCGCAAAGCGCAAACTTCCGCGAGCTGGCTGCCTCCCGTGTAACCCGCCAAATGCCTGCTTACGGGTATTTGGAGGACGAGCCGCGGTCGTAGAACAGCATGTACGCCGAGCTGTTCAGCACCTCCTCGATAGGAACTTCCCGCACGATCGTGTCCGACGTGTAGTACCATCTGCCAAGCAAGCCAAAAGAAGCGAGAGAGAGAGAGGGAACATGAGACACTTCACTTACGAGCGTACAGGGGAGCATTGTAATGCTCCAATCGACTCCGATCCGACTCCGGCAAAACCCGAACCACTAGTTCCACCCGGAGTAGGAGTTATCCGGAGTCGTTCGGAGTCGTTCGGAGTTGTCCGGAGTAGCCCGGAGTCGTTCGGAGTCGTTCGGAGTCGTTCGGAGTCATCCGAGTAGGAGTCATCCGGAGGCATCCGGAGTCGTTTGGAGTCGAAGTCGTCCGGAGTCGACCGGAGTCATTAGGAAGCGGAGTTATCCGAAGCCGTCCGGAGTCGACCGGAGTCGGAGTCGTCTGGAGACCTCCGGAGTCGTCCGAAGCCGTCTGAAGTCGTAGTCGCCCGGGTTGGAGTCGTCCGGAGTAATCTGGAGTCTTTTGGAGTCGGAGTCGTCGATATTCGTCTGGAGTCGTTTGGAGTCCTTCAGAGTCATCCAGAGTCGTCCGGAGTCCTCTGAAGTCGTCCGAAGTCATCCAGAGTCGTAGTCATCCGGGTTGGAGTCGTTCGGAGTCTTCCGAGGTCATCTGGAGTCGTTTGGAGTCGGAGTCGTCGAGAGTCGTCGGGAGTCGTCGGGAGTCGTCGGGAGTCGTCGGGAATCTTTTGGAGTTCTTTAGAGCCCTCCAGAGTTGTCCAGAGCCCTCTGTAGTCGTCCTAGGTCGTCTGAAGTCATAGTCAACCTGGTTGGAGTCGTTCGGCGTCGTCCGAGGTCATCTGGAGTCGTTTGGAGTCGTTTGGAGTCGGAGTCGTCGGGAGTCGTCGGGAGTCGTCGGGAGTCTTTTGGAGTCCTTCAGAGCCCTCCATAGTCATCCAGAGTCGTCTGGAGTCCTCTGGAGTCGTCCGAAGTCATCTGTAGTCGTCATCCGGGTTGAAGTCGTTCGGAGTCGTCCGAGGTCATCTGGAGTCGTTTGGAGTCGTTTGGAGTCGGAGTCGTCCGAGGTCATCTGGAGTCGTTTGGAGTCGTTTGGAGTCGGAGTCGTCGGGAGTCGTCGGGAGTCTTTTGGAGTCTTTTAGAGTCCTTCAGAGCCTTCCAGAGTCGTCCGGAGTCCTCTGGAGTCGTCCTAAGTCGTCTGAAGTCGTAGTCATCCGAGTTGGAGTCGTTTGAAGTCGGTCAGACTCGACCGGAGTCGAAGTCATTCGAAGTCACCCGGAGTCGTTTGGAGTCGGCCGAAGTCCTCCAGAGTCGTCCAAAGTCGTCCGAAGTAGCAGTTTTCCGGGTAGGAGTAGTTCGGTGTCGTCTGGAGTCATCCGGATGCGTTTGGAGTCGGAGTTATCCCGAGTCGTTCGGAGTAGCCCGGAGTCGTCCGGAGTAGCCCAGAGTCATCTGGAGTAGCCCAGAGTCATCTGGAGTCGTTTGGAATCGTTCGGAGTCACCCGGAATTGATTGCAATGTCCGTTTGACCAGGCATTCTAAGTCGTTGTATTTTTTTATCTTTTACTGTGTGCGTGAACTTCATACACAGGCCATTGTTTCGAAGGTCGACTTGGGCCGACTCCGAAAGTCTTCGACTCCGGATAATGCTGGGCCACTACCATCTTCCGGAATCGGTTCCAAAATTTTCCCAACTTTTCCCATCACTAGACCATTGTCCGCCCCTGCATACTTACTTGTAGGAGTTGCGCAGCGCCCCGCGCCGATACGTGACAAAGTGGCCGGCGTTTGCCTCGCCAGAATGTACGATGACTGCCAGCAGGCGGTACAGGTTGCGCGGGAACATCGCGCCGAACGTGTACGACCCGAACGTCATCGAGCCGGAAGATGCGTCGGCCGCCCCCGGTCCGGCCTGGGCCCCGCCGCCGACCGCGTCCAGCCCGCTCGCCATCAGGCCGGCCGAGTAGAGCGAGGTGGTTGAGCCCCAGGGCGTGCTGATGTTGCTGTTCAGCCCGGGCTGCACGAAGCTGTACGGCGCCATCGAGAGCGTCTCGGGAAAGTGCACGCTGTCCAGCCGCTTGTGCACGTGGCCGCTCGCGTGCCACGTGGTGCGGGCGATGTGGATGCACAGGCAGGCGGGCAGCTTGCTGAACGTGAGCGTCTTCGTGTGCGCGGTCGTCTCGTGGCACGCGTCGCACTGCACCGCGTCGAGCGTTTCCGGCTGGATGAAGTCGGACAGCAGGTTGCCGATGCCGAGCCCGGGCGCGGCCGTCTCCGGCAGCGGCAGCGTGATGCTGTCGAACTTGTCGTACCGCACGGTGGACTTGTGGCCGCACCCGCCACAACACAGCTGGCTGCCCATGCCGCCCCGGAACGGGTGCGGTATCTGGGCCTGCTGCCGGTCGCCCCACACGGACACGCGGCCCGGGCCCCGGTTGAGCCGCTCGAGCGACCGGTACGAGGCGGAGTGCCGCTTGCCCGCGAAATGGTTACCGCCCGCGTCCCCCATGCCCAGGCTCGTCTGCTCGTCGCGGCCCATCGGGGTCGGCCGTACCATCGTCTGTTGCTGCTGCTGCAGCTGCATCCGGCTGCCAAAGCGGCGACCGCCAAACGCGGCACTGATCGCGTGCGACGGGGACGCCCCGAACTCGACCAGCGAGCTTTCCTGCGACTGCTCCTCGTTCTCCGTGCACACCGAGTGGGGCGAATCGGGCGTGTGTGCCTCCGACCGGGTGTACCGCATCAGGCTGGTCGACTCGTCGTACTCAGCGTTGCAAAAGTCGGACAGCATCGCGCTGGACGGGCGGGCCGGTATGGCATGGAAGCCCAAGTCACCCCCGCCACCACCACCACCACCGCCGACCACGTCGTCGAGCGCATCGGACAGGCAGCCGATCTTGCGCGGCTTCGACACCTCCTCCTCGAGCGAGCTAAGCATCACCAGCAGCAGCTCGTGCGCGTCATGCTCCTCGGGCGAGATGACCCAGCCGAGGGCGTGCAGCGCCCGGATGACTGCGCCGGGCGCGTACGGGTCGCCCCGCAGCGTCGGATGCGTCCCGTTCACCACCTCCAGCACGTTCTGCAGCGACGAGACGAGGCTCTTCTTGTCCTTGGTGTTGTGCAGCTGCAGCCACGCGATGAACTGCGGGCAGGCGGCCAACGCCTGCAGCAGCGTGTTGAGAAAGCACGTCTTGCCGAAGTTGTGTAGCCCGGCGATTTGGCCCCGCCGCTGCCGCAGCTTGGAAGAGCCTGGTGTTAGAAGCCTGGTTAGTAGCGGCGTTTAGGGAGAAGGGAAAAAAGGTGCACACAGGCGGGGCTTACCGGACGGTCCCCAGAAGACGAACGCACCGACGACGACTGCCGCCGTCACACCGGCGGCCATCAACAGTTTTTCGCTTTCCATTGCTTACGTCTGCCACCGTTTACCGATTCCGACCACCAACCTGCTCTCTCTACCAGACCATCGTCCTGCTTGCCCCAATTGCGGTGCGGCAATTAAATGGAGGTTGCAAAAAAGGGCGGGGGGGAACAAGAAGAAACAAACACCCGTGATTAAAAACAGCAAACCGTCCGGCCCACTTCCCATTCACTTACTCTGTCTTTCGTTTTTCAATTTTTTCACAAAAACTCCTTTTCTCCCCCGGGTGCTCTCTCTCTCTCTCCGGCTTCGACGAAGGACAGCCAAGGTTTGTTCGGCCAAGGTTTTCTTTTACCACGTGCAGGAGGGGGGAAAAACAGCGTGCAAAAGGGGCACAGCAAACGGGGCACAATCTCACATCGGAAGGAAAAGCGTCCAGCGGGCGTAATTGCTTTTCATTTTCACTCGGTGCACTATCGATCTGAGCGCTGGGCTTATGATTGTAATGTTTTTTTTCCTTTGTTGTTGCTCTTTTGACGTTTTGCTTTTTGACACTTTGACGCTTGTGACGTTTCGAGGAGTGCTGCAGAGTGACCAGAAAACCGATTTATCTATAATCCTACCGATTTTTGATATGCCTACCAATTCGTATGTGGGACGCCAAAAACTATCGATTTTTTAATTTTTACTACCGAAAACACAGTTTTCATAAACACTGATCAAGGAACCATTAAATCATTTCTCAATTTATTGTATAAATTAAACTCCTTTTTTCGTTCAGAAGGAACGGCTTTGCCATATTGCTTAATTAAACTCCATATGAAGATATTGAAATCACTAGCGACAAAAAGAAAGTAGTTTAATCCCTTGTTTACACATTAAAATCAGCAGCAGGCATGTGCAAACTCAAACGACTGACAAAATTATATGGGGTTGAAGGTACGATGGGCTAGATGGATGTATTTTCCATCATTTTCTGGATCCCAGTAGCTCAGCTAAGTAGCTCAGTAGCATAATTCGAATGGTTCGAGAAAGCTAATGTAAACACAAGCGTTTAAACGCGTATAAGGCCGCAAATACACGACGCGCGTTTCCGCGGGCGCGTTCAAACGCGTATAACAGTTCCGCTGAGATATCCAGCCGAGCATCTCTGCGTTTCCGCGGTAGCGCGTTCGAATGACATTTCATTTCTATGGCTGGATTGTTATACGCGTTTCCGCGGGCGCGGAAACGCGCGTCGTGTATTTGCGGCCTAACAGTTCCGCAGAGATATCCATCATGAGCATCTCTGCATGTCCACCGTAGCACGTTTGAATAACATTTCATTTCTATTGTTCGATTGTTTTATGCGTTTCTGCAGGGGCAGAAACGGGTGTCATGTATTATCAGCCTTAGGCAGGAAAAACATGAACCGAGATCGTCGTGGTACTGCGAAATACGCGCCTCGTTTAAAAAAGTTGTAGAACAGTTGGGCTGTCAAATTTTCCGTGCCTCCAATTGCGCCTGCTGTTTCGCCAAGATTCCCAACTTCGGTATTCCTAAGGCCGAAAATACACGGACCGGAATTTCGCGACCGCGGAATTCCGCTTGCTGAAAAATATATGGATTTGACAGTTCGGGAAAGTTGCTGTTGACACTTTATATATGGGAGAGCAGGCGGATTTCTGCGGCCACGAAATTCCGGTCCGTGTATTTCCGGCCTAAGATTTTTGCGGTAGCGCGAATCGATTATTTGTACTTTTCTAGTGGATTTGTTGCAAAAACTCGTGTCGAGAAGCGAGTTTTGTATTTTATTTTGCATAAAATATGTGAAATAAATGATTTCGCAGATTGTTATAAAAAATTTCATCTTGGCACATTCAATCATCACCACACCTCGGATGTGTTTACGCTCAGTGCAGCTGTAGCTCAATATACCAAAATAGGCACGAACTCTCGAAGCACTTGCGAACTTTACGAATAAAATGACTTGTGGCAAAAAAAAACTTTAAATGTATACATTGTATACAATTGCTCACAAGAGTTGAAAACATTTTCATTAACCGAAACAGTCTTAAAATACCTTTTTTACTAAGTTTTGGATTTTTTTGTTTAACGAGTAACCGACAAATTTCGTGTTGCGTTCACATCTGCAGCATCGGTTTAACTTAGTTTCAAATTTTAAAACCTACTAACTAGGGTTAATTAAATTAAAATTAATTAAAAATTATCTGGTCACGCTGCTGTTTACAAATCTTTCGCTTACAGCACGTCCACAGTGGGCTAGCTACAGCTTAGGTGATTGACTATTTATGCATATTTATAATGAAACATTTACAATTGAGACTTTAAGTAAAAAATTTGTATGAGCCAAAAAAAATCGGTATGGTTACTTTGTTTAGGTTAGGATGTCTTGTCGGGCTTTCACATTGACGATGTGAACGGGTATGTGAACCTGCGCCATGCATTGACTGTCAAATTTGACGCTGTCACTTGCCTTGCTTGTTTTGTCCGGTGCGTTTGTTTTTCTCTTTCTTTTTTTTGTTCGCCATCCATCAGCACAGCGAGCCAACGATACACGTGTTGGCGGCCGTAAGCAAAACAATATCGATTCAAGTCCGGCTTCGAGTTAATTCGCATCTTTCCCCTAATGGTAGTGAATATGAGCAAAAAGCACGTGTCCCGCAAGCTGAAATCGGCCTGGCGCAAACACATCGACATCTCGGATGTGGACCAGTTCCTCGAGGAGCAGCGGCAGGATGAGCGCATCGGGGGCCGGATCGCGGACAAGCCCGACCAGGAGCTGTTCAGCGAGGAGAAGCGGCCGGCCAAGGCGAAGGCGACGCTGCGCGAGCTGCGTCGGAACAAGTTTGGCGAGCTGCCCCGCTCGCTGCTGCCGCTCGTTAACACATCGAACGTGAGCGATCCGGTGGTGAAGCGCAACGTGAAGAAGAGCCGGGTGACGCTCGCCCCGGTCGCCCCGGTAGCGTCGGTGCGCTTCCGCAAGAAGGGCCGCCCGAGCGGCATTGCCAAGCCGGCTGAGGAGGACCTGTGGGCGAAGGAGACGCCCGTGCCCGGCGAGCTGCAAAATGAGTGGATCGCGAAGGAGCTGGTGCATCACACGCTCGCCCACACGGGCAAACCGCTCGTGACGAACCTGCCCGCCCGGATGGACCCGGAGCAGCGGCGGGTGCCGCTGCGCAAGCGGCTACCGGCCGAGGGGCTCAGCTACAATCCCGCCATCGACGACTACCTCGAGCTGAAGGACAAGCTGGTGAAGGAGGAGAAGAAGATCATCCGGCACGAGGAGCATCTCGAGCGGGTGCTGACGAGCAAGCTGGGCAAGATGACGCCCGAAGAGCGGTACCGCACGGCGATCAGCGAGATGTCCGAGGGGCTGCTCAAACCGGACAAGAACAACCAATCGGAGGAGGAGGAGGATGAAAAGAAAAAGGATGAAGAGGAGGAGGAAAAGCCGGTAGTGGTGGCGAAGGCCAAGAAGCGCATCTCGAAGGCGAAGAAGCGGGCTCGCATGCTGCAGCACAAGGAGGAGAAGCTGCTCGAGCAGGAGCTGCACAAGCTGGTCGAGATCGACCGGGTGGAGGAGATCGCGGCCGAGGTGGAGCAGGAGGTGCAGCAGACGCAGCGCAAGGCCGAGTACCGGGTGCGCAAGCGGAAGGCGATGCGCGCCAAGCTCGATCTGCCGATCGACTTTGTCGAGCCGCAGAAGCTGTCCGGCAGCCTGCGCACGATCGAGCCGCTGAACAATCTGCTCGCGACCGGCCTGCCGAAGGTGCGCAAGGTCAGCATCCTGAAGCGGACGCGCGCCGAGGTGGAGCGCAAGATGCGCCGCATCCCGACCAAGCGGTACACGCGCAGCTCGCACAAGGAGCCGATGCTGCCCCCGACCAAGCCGGCGAAGCGCGCGAAATGAAGCTGAAAGCGTGCGGACGTGGGCAAGGCAACATTTGATAAGGTCAACTTTTTTTTTGCTTTTTTTTGTAAGTCATTTTTTAGTTGGGTGTTTCTATCAACAAAAGCAGGCAATAGGCAGTATGGCATCAAACCATGCCTCCCTATCGAACAGAATGTAGGAATTGCTTTTGAAACCCACCAGCTGCTTTAAAATAATCTACCCAAGATAGTACCTTTGTGGGCTTGATCGCAACAATTGTGTGCGTAGGGACAGTTTTTCCTCAGTACGTAAGCGAAAAGATCAGAAAAGAAGGAAGAAATTCCGTCGGAAGTTATTTCCATTAAAAGAAGCATCTTATTTGTCGCTTTGCTGTTAATGTAGAAGCGAAATTCAACCACTTTTGGGCTCAATAAACATATTAAAATGACCCAACATCCAACAATAACCGGTTATTTGCTTGAATTAGAATATCTGCATTTTGTATAGCAGTGCTACAATATTTTTTTTGCATTCTTATTTCATTGGTCATCTTTGTTTGCAAGCTAACGACTGCATCTCAACATTTGAACGCGTTTTCGAGATTTGATCAGTTCATGATGGATACAGGTTGGTACATCCTAAACGAAGTGTCAAATGAAAGTAAGCAGAAGTAGTCTTCGTGTGACGTTTACCTCGTTACCAGTTTGTTTACATTTTGTACGAGATGTATAATTCAATTAAAAACATTCAGAGTTTATTTTTGTTTCCTTTTTGGCCTTGTTTGGTGGCATTCCTAGTGCAGTAGTTATTCGCTAAACACGTAAGAAGACCCAAGTGCCACAGAATAAGCTAAAATCAAATATCCATAGAAAAAAACTAAAGCTCCATAGCTTCACTGATTAGCTCAATAAGCGTTTTCAACACATCATGATATAGCTGTCCTTTTCATTTAGGCCCGTGTCTGTGCTCCATCCCATGCGATTTTATCGCACGTGCTGTCAAACGCTTTTTCGTATAATATTGCGATTATTATTGCGAAAAATTAATTTGAGATTGTGCCTACAAAACACCACACATTTAGTTTGACAGATAAAATCGAATGCGGCGTCCGACAAAATCAAAAAAATTTGATTTCGTCGTTCGACGAAATCGCACGACCGACGTTATCTGTCAAATCCCATATAAAATTTTGACAGGCCTTCCGATAAAATCGCATCCGATAGAGCACAGACACGGGCCTTAATGCGTCTTTTGATTTTTCGAGTGAAAATCGACCATTACTCAAATCTCGGTTACTTCAGTGCTGGTAATTTACTTTGGAGTTTTTTTTTATTTAAACAATCGTATCGCCATTCTAGTGATGCATAACTTCAATGCGAAACCATACAACAGTACACAGGGAATGAGAGAGCTCTAGTGAGGAAGCTCCATTGTGTCGCTAAACCACCAACAGATGGCGCCACCACCTTTTTTGCTATTTTATAATGCATGAGTCTGTAGCGACCAGAGCGCCATCTGGTGCGCACACCTAGAACTACAGACAGAAAATGTTTAACGGGCTAGTTAGGCAGGGACTGCACACAAAGCTAGAGCAGGACAAACAGTGGTAGCATGCTGCACCGCAGCTATAAAAACGGTGGCTTGCTCCATACACGCTCTCTCTCGTCCTAAACGTTTCCACATCGACACGCGCATATCCGTCCGGCTTACCCAACACTTCTTCTCCGGCAACTCTCGAACGAACAACTTTAGTTTCGCGTCTCTCCCAAACTCACCGTTCCGCGGCTTAAAAGAAAGAAAATAAATCGAATTCGACCAAAACGTAATTCGCAAAGCGTGTTGTGTATCTTTTAAAAAATTAGGGACCACTTTTGTGGCGCCCCTAAAAGTCGTTAGGCGTCTGCTAAACCAAGCCTTTCTATATTCCGTTTTGGTAGAGTGCTTGAGTCGTTTAGAAGCCGTTTAGTGGTCGTTTAGTGGATTTGTGGCACTTGGGGAAGGTCGCCGAGATGAGACTTTTGGAAAGGTATTGAAAAAAAAAAAAATTATCGCTAAAATGAAGTCAAAAAAGTTACTTTTGCTTTCTATGAATATTTCTGTGCTTATTACACTGCAAAAAGACTAACTATAATTGATCGTTGACCAAAAACTACAAATTCAATTTTTTTCAGCTCCATCGTTATTTGCATGGTGAGGAGATTTCTCTCACAGAAAATGTTGTCAGCCGCTGCCGCAGCATGATGTCAGTTATTGTCTCCGCTGCTGGCTAGGTTTACGTAGAAACCAAGGACTATATAGGAACGAGGTCAAATATTAGCCAAAACCGGATTGGCCATCTTGGATGCTATTTGACAGCAGAAAGCCCTTGAACATTTATTATTCCCTGAAACATTTACTGTTACTACAGGCAAACATGCTCTTCCTGTAAAATGTCTTTCAGATGTCAAACTGCTGCTACGAACTTTTGGCTACTTGTCAAATCGTTCTACATTACTTGATCTCGTTCCTATACAGTCCTTGGTAGAAACGCTCTTCTACACTCCACCTCGACTTCGAGTGCGATGCGCTTGCGCTCAGCTGTCAAGCGCCCGGTTGCGTCTCGCCACGGTAAGCTGTCAGCTTGCTTGCCGCTGACCCAGCCCGGCCTTTGTTTGGGCGGGTGGGGTGATGGAGAATAACCAGTTGTGTCAAATTGTGCGCGTCATTCATTGACTCCGATCATTCCTAGCCGGATGGTACGTACACGGGCCGTGCGGAACTGTGCCTCGAGCGATCGCAAAACGAACACCCGGGTGGTTGGCCCGCAATTGCTAGCGAAGCGCAGTGGTTCTACTCCGGTATAGAGTGTGTATTCGTGTCGTTTTCCGGTTCCTGTGTTGTTCATTGGTGCATTTTGTCGTAGCTAGCAGGGGGCTGCTGCAGTAGGCAGGACAGTCTGTGGGTGGGGTTTTTTTTTGGGTTGGTTGCTGGTGCAAGGAGCATTCATCTACCCCCCCTGGCTACGGGTGCATCCATTCGTTCGCATACTTTTATGGCCTATCGGCGAAGGCCGCCCAAGGGTGTGTGTCTTTTCGCTTGTGCATCACAAAATGGCGTACAGTTGCTGAAAGCGTTTGGGTTTCTGGGGGACTAAAGAAAACTCTCTCTCACTCTGCCGCGGGTTCTGGTGTCGAAAACATTCCATTTCGCGTTGAAGTTAGCATTGTGGAGCCGGTTAGGAAGAAAGAATAGCGAGCGTGGGGTGTGACCGTTTGCGTGTCTTTGTTCGTTTTGTGGAAGAAGAAGGAGAAAAAGGAGGAGAAGGACAGAAGAGAAAGCGCATTTTACGACCGAGGCTCGTTTGGTCCTGAGACACGACGCCGTCGGAAAGATGGTAATAAAATCAGAGCAAAGTCCCCTTTCAATTTTGAGGTTAATATTCGCTCCGTCTCTCTTGGCTTTGTCTCCCGCAGCAGCAGCAACAGCCGTCGCCGTCGATGCTGGTCGAGCTGGGGGCGCTGCTGGATCGCCTCTACCAAGGGCAGGTGAGCAACGAGGAGAAGCAGCGGATCGAGCAGCAGCTGCGGCAGTACCGGCGGACGTCCTTCAACTGGCGCTACTGTCTCGAGCATCTGGACACGTTCCGCAACAATCAATACCTGTGGTACTTTGCGGCCAGCACGATCGAGGAGATGATCAGGGGTACCGCGACGTGGAAGCAGCTGGACCAGTCGGAGCGGCAGCAGGTGCTGCACGGTTTGCTGCGCGTGATGCGCAGCTACCCGGCGGACGTGCCGCCGCTGCAGCGCGACAAGGTGGCGCACATGCTGGTGCAGCTCGTGCAGAAGACCGGCAGCGGCGACCCAGCGAACAGCTACGGCACGTTCGTGGAGGTGGCGGTGGAGCTACTGCGCGACAAGTTCCAGCTCGGGCTGGCGCTGTGCCGCGCGATCGGCGACAACGTGGGCCGGTTCGCGAGCGCACCGGAAGACTTCACGCAGACCGTGCAGCGGCACGCGCCCCGCATCATGCACGAGGTGAACCGGTGCTGCGGGCTGTTCGCGATGATGGCGACGGGCAGCCCGACCGGCACGCCGCTCGATGCGCTGCCGCCGGACTGCAAGCACCGCTACTGCATCCAGCTGATGGAGCTGGTGCACCAGTACTTCACCTGGATGCGGCTGGACCAGCTGGACGCGGCGCTGATTGGCAACGTAGCGATGCTGGCGTGCGCCGGCGACCTGAAAATGACCGACGCTGCGACCGGCAGCGTGAGCGCCCTGACCGAGCTGCTCCACCGGAACGAGTGCATGGGGGTGGAGCCGGGCCGCCGGCTGGCCGAAGCGATCTTCAGCATTCTGGTGCACGTGACGCAGAATTCGACGGACGATTTCTACCAGCTGCGGGTGTGCGATCTGCTGCGGCAGTACATGAAGCGGGGCTGGCCGCACGGCGATCTGCTGCTGGCGCGCGGGGACGAGGTGCTGATGATGCTGTTCCGCTTCACGGTCGACTGCGCCAAGACGGAGCTGGCGCTGTACCTGGCCGACCGGGTGAGCCTGTGGAAGTACGTGCTGAGCGAGCCGCGGATCCAGCTCAACCAACTGCTGGCCCAGCAGCTGCTGGGATTCCTGCACTCGACGCTGTTCTTGAAGAACTTCCCGATCTTCGAGCAGTTTCACACGAATGAGCTGGATGCGAATGTATGTATGCGAGTTCTTTTTTGTTTTGTTTTTTTCGCTCGAATGATTCCTTTTTTTTCTCACACCCTCTCCCTCGCGCAGTGTCTCGAAATGAATCTGGAGCACTATCACAATCAATGCTACGACCTGATCATACAGCTGGCACAGTTGCTGGCGCCGAACCAGCTGGAGGAGCTGATGCAGTCGGTGCTGCTGTCGAACGGTGGCGAAGGCGGCAACCCCTACATCGAGGGCATGCAGCTGTTCCGCGCGATGGTCGAGGCGCTCCGCGGCAACGGGCTAGCGCTCGGCCAGTACAGCGAGAATCAGATACGCCTCTGCATGATGGACTACGTTGCCGCCAGCCGGCTGGCGGTCGAGCTGACGCGCGCCGTCTATAGCAGGCTGGCGCCGGTCGACGAGTACGTCCACGAGGCGACGGTCGCCCACATCCAACTGCTGGTCGAGCTGTCCGGGCTGCTGCAGCCGCTGCTGCAGCTGTGCAAGCGCATGAGGCACGCGAAGAGCATCTTTTCGGCGTAAGTTATGGACAAGGGACAAGGGGTTTTGTGCCCCGGTTAAGAAGCGCTTTGTTACAGGGTTTTCCTAATCAGTTTCGACTGTAAACACTGTTATTCAACGACGTGCCAACTGTTATTCAAGATCGATTTGACATTATCATTTCCATCGTAATAATTTTTAATATTGTCGGCATGATTTTCAACATTTCAACGGGATACTGCCATCGTTTTCTCACTGGAGTTGATCTCATCACCCGTTGGAAGTTGAAGTGTTGAAAATAATGTTGATGAAATTACAAATTATTCTGATGGAAATGAAACGTCAGAATGAAGGGGAATAACACGCGGTGAAAAACTATGTTTACATTCGCAAGTGACTGTATAATCACTCTCTTTCTTTGGCACTCCGGTTCAGACCTTTAACAGCCGTTGACACTAAAATTTCGCCTCTAAGGCTGTGCTCTCCAACCTTGTTAGGATCACAGAGCACTTAGCGTTGCATATAAAGGTATTCCCCGATACACGATTTTAATGGGTTGCTGCTAATTACAGGGTTATAAAAAGATACTCATTGTTGTAAGACACTTCCTTGACTCTTTCTTAGTGGAAATGAACTTCACATTGGAAATTGGACTCTCTGGCACCCTCTGGGACAAGTTCCTTCGAATTTCCTATTGGAGTTGTCCAACAAGGATGCTATAGAGTCCAATTCCCATTACATTAAGTTCATTTTACGTATGGATGAGTCAATAAAGTGTCCCACAGCTATGAGAACTCCTGGAAAACCCCGTAATTAAATTCATATTAATATCGCGTATACCGGGAAATTCCTTTACATATATTCGATGTCCCACATATATAGAGGATAATTGTTTCTAAACTTGTTTTTTTTTTTTTCTTCTCAAACTTCTTCACCGATGAAGTTTGAATATTTTGAATATCTTGGTTATGGGGAAGATTTGTTTTTTTTTTACAATATGTAATTGGCAGTTTGCTAAGCTGACATGTAAGTCTTTAGCGTAAAAATTAAATAGTGTAAATTGATGTAGTTTTTTCTTTGTATAACAAAAAAAACACGAAATTCCTGCTAATGTTTCTAAAACATAACAGTTTTCATAAATCTGCTCATATATCTTGTGAATGTTTCATGATTGCTATTGGAGCCAAAACTAGTTGACAATTGCAGACGAGTGGAAGTTAGCAAGGCCAAAATTGATAATGCGTTGGGCCGAATTTGTATGGCATTGTATTAAACCGCTTTCTCAACTTCTCCTCCTTCGCAGACTGACGCAGCTGATACTGGAAACGATGCATTACATCCAGCTCGGTCCGGCGTCGAATGTGCACGTGGCCGGCCTGGGCCAGATCGAACGCCGGATCTCGCCGATCGTATCGAGCGAGATGCTGCACGCGATCGTGACCGAGCTGCCCCGCTATCTGGTCGACTACCAGCTCCCGGCCGCCGACGCCGGCAGGCGGATGGAGATGGTGCGGGCCGCCCTCGAGCTGCTCGACCTGTTCCTGTCCAAGGCGCTGCTGGGCCCGCGCACGAGCACGCTCGTGCTGGAGCAGCTGAGCAAGTGCGGGGGCCTCGCGAAACTGCCTCATCTGGACCGGGCCACGCGCGGCAAGGCGTACTGGGTGGTGTGCGGCTGCCTGCTGCAGGCGGAGCAGGAAATGATGCGGGAGCAGGGAGCGATTGCGACGGCATCGAACAACAATAACAACAACAACCCGACCAACGGGCTCCCGTCGGCGATGCTGAACCAGTACGTCGGCACGATTGCGCGCGGGCTGGTCGAGTTCCAGCCGGACCAGTGGGCCCAGTCGCCGGGCGACGTCCAGAACCAGATGGTGCGCGTGCTGGTGGGCGAGCTGCGCGACCTGACCGATCTGCTCGCCTACTACGAGACGCACAGCAGCAGCACGATGCGCAACCGGCTCGCGCACGCCATGGCCCGACCGATCGAGCAGATGCTCGCCATCTTCCGCGGCACGAGCGGCAGCCTGATGGTGGCGATCGACGCGACCGGCGTCGAGCTGGTCGACGGTCTGCTCGACTTCTGCAACCAGGCGGTGAGCGCGCTGCAGTCCAAGCTGGACATGCGCCAGCTGCAGCAGGTGATCGACACGCTGCACCAGCTGTTCACCGCGGAGGAGCGGTACGGCAAGTATCGGCTCCGGTCCGCGAACACGCTGCTCGGCATGTTCCGCAAGCTGGTGCCGGATCCGCGGAACCAGTCGCTAATGCCGGTCATTGTACAGGTGGTGCTGCAGCAGATGCTGCCAGCCATGGCGGACGACACCAGGTTTAACCGGCTGGAAGATTCGTTCACCTACGAGGACGTGCTCGTCGAGCTGTACTCGCTGCTGAACGACCTGCTGCATCACCGCTGGCAGTACTTTGTCGTGACCAACTCGATGATGTCGGGCGAGCCGGACCTGCGCACGATCCTGCAGCCGGAATCGTTCCTCGCGATCATGAACGCGTACGGGTACGTGCTGACGAGCCACACCCACTATCCGCGGGTCGTGCGCTACGTGCTGAAATCGCTCGCGATGCTGGACGAGCGGCGCAATCTCTTCCGGCTGCCGTTCTTCGTCGAGCGGCTCATGGACGACTTTATCCGGTCGCTGCTGGAGCTCGCCCTGTCCAACACGGGCAGCCTGCTGATAGAGCAGATCGCGAAAACGCTGCACGGCATCTCGCGCGTCGACCCGCTCCGGATACGGGTGGTCCTATTCAGGCTGAATCTGCCCACCGACGCCACCACCTTCAACATGCTGCAAGCGGCCGATGTATGTGACGTATGCTGCTGCCTACCGTGGCTGAGTGTGTATGTATTAATGCCTGTGTTTGATTTTGTTTTTGTTTTGTCTTTTTGCAGGATCCACCATCCTTTCAAGCAGTCATCGAACGTATGGTGAAGGAGGCAAACGCCCGTGCATCAGAGCTGTGAAAAAACAAAACCGAACTAGGCAGCGCACCTTGTCTTCTCGGTAGGGTTACCATTACTTGGAGGAGCTTATTGGAGGTTTTTTTTGCTGTCTTAATTATTCCTATTCCTATTATCTTATCCTATTATTAGCATTTTAATGATTTGACTGCTTCTTTGACTGGCATAACCGATATGTTATGATTGCAACTAGAACTAAGTATAGACAGCATCGATCCAGACCGTTGGATCAGAAAGCTTTTCATGTATAGACAGCCTTTTTTCATTTATTTTATTCCTTGATCACAAATGATAACACCTCGCAGCAACGCATAACTAGCTGCCGAAGGTGGAGCAATCGTATTAATAATAGTTAAAAGAGTTTTTTTGCTTTTATTTAAAAAAAACGTATTCCTTAGACGCGGCATTTAATGCTGTGGATTGAACAACCATTTTGAGTTCTGTAAATAGTTTCCTAGCAGAAGCAAAAACGTGCAGTGGGGAGCGAGTTGTGTAAATAGAAAAGTGATGAAAGAGAGGAAATAGAGAGATATAGTGTATATATAGAAGTGAGGAACGAGAGATAGAGAGAAATTGTATATAAAGAAGTGAGGAACGATTGATGAAATAGATATAGAGATCTATAGGTATAGAGAGAGAGGGAAGAGAAGAGAGAGAGAAGAGAAGAAAGAGAGGGAAGAGAAGAAAGAGAGGGAAGAGAAGAGAGAAGTAAGAGAAGAGAGAGAGGTAGGAGAAGAGAGAGAGGTAGGAGAAGAGAGAGAGGGAATAGAAGAGAAGAAAGAGAGGGAAGAGAAGAGAGAGGTAAGAGAAGAGAGAGAGGTAGGAGAAGAGAGAGAGGGAATAGAAGAGAAAGAGAAAAGAGAGAAAGGCAAGAGAAGAGAGAGGGAAGAGCAGAGAGAGGGAAGAGCAGAGAGAGGGAAGAGCAGAGAGAGGGAAGAGAAGAAAGAGAGGGAAGAGAAGAAAGAGAGGGAAGAGAGAGAGAGAGAGAGAAGAGAGAGAGAGAAGAGAGGAAAGAGAGGGAAGAGAGAGAGAGAGAAGAGAGGAAAGAGAGAGAAAGAAAAAAGAGAAAAGAGAAAGAAAGAATAGAAAGAAGAGAGAGAGAGAAGAGAGTTAAGAGAGATAAGAGAAAGAGAATATAGTTAATTCCGCGCGATCATCATCCATATACAACAAAACTGCTCTAATTGCATGGAGCAAATAGTTTTGAAAATGGAGTCGCTCGCTATCCCAAAACAGTTTGTTTTTGTACACAGTCAAGAGTTAAAATAGTTTGGTTTATTTTTGTTCCCCACTCATGGATCCTCGTTCACTGTAATCAACTGTACACGCGCCAGAAGGGTCAGAAGAAAGCCATATTATCATTATCCATTTTCAACTGTCTCTACTTGTATGTCTGCAAATAGCGTAGGCCTCAATCAAGCCTCAAAAATGTAACGCGTTCGGGTCCGCGAGTATTCTTTTCCTTTGTTAGTTTTTTTTGTTCATATATTGTTTCGACAATGCATTAGGCTTTCGAAACGGGCATTTAGCGAGTAATTGCAGGACGGACACTTTGAAAGAGAAAAACACGTTAAACGACAGGATCATTTTGTTTGCCACTACACACACCGGTAAGCGCCATACACTCAGTGAACCATCGAACCACGTGTGCTACTACGCGGCTAGCAAGTAGCTAGAAGCAAACAGCACAATGCAATAGACAGAATAGCTAATATGTTAACACTTTGTTTTTCTCATCTCACCATTGTCCAATACAAGTTGCCAAAAACACTAATCACTACTGATAGCAACACACTTAAGATTAGCTAAGGAGCGCAAAGCTGCATTTAACTAGTACGTTTAGTTTGTTGTACCGAAGCAAAAAAATGACACCAGTGACCAGAGCAAAGATTCCAATGAGAGAGAGAGAGAGAGAGAGATAGCGAAGAAGAACTGTGACGTGATATTTACAACAAGCAGAAACTTTACGCATATAGTAGCAATATTTATTTCGATAAATAGTAAGCCCGCAAACGAAGCGAACGTGTAATAACATAACAGGCAGTGTGTTTTTCGGCTCGATACAAAATTAAAGTCGGCAACCTATCCCTTTTTGGTTCGAAATTTAAGCCTACTGTTGTAAGAATCAGTTTCTACTATTTGTTTTTTTGTTTTTAAAGGTGTTAAATTTTAACGCAATACTACACACTACCAACTGTAAAACGAGCATACTTCTAAATTTCGCCAAAGTGCGATCGGAATTGTATTTTAAAGTTTTTCCAGAAAAAATAAAATTTCCTTTGTCCGACTATTACCCCACTGTGTCAGTTTGACGTAAGCACACCAGTGCCTCTATTTACCTTGGCTGGCAGTTGGTCCAGTTGCCAAGTGTGTATTGCATGTGTTTGTCGTCGGTGCCGCTACAAGCATTCCACCAGCCGAAAGGGTACGATTGGAAAGAAATTCATTTTTTTCTCCAGAATTAGTAAACAGTGGCATCGAGGCGTCGTGGGAGCATCCTAAATCTGGAACATCCTTGGCAGAAAAACAGGCTCTTTTGGAGGAGGAACGCATCGCGGTGAAATGCGTTGCTGTTGATGCCGTACACCGCGTGCAGTACACAACCACACACACACACACACACAATCACAGCACGCACGTTCCACGATGGTGCTGCCCAACATTCTCGTGACAGGTGCGTGTTAAAATTTCCCGGTCTTTCCTTTCATAATTTCCCCCACAAATCACTCGACTGATTTTTGCCGCTGTTTCGCTCGCACCCGTACGCACAGGAACGCCCGGCACGGGTAAGTCGGAACTGTGCCGGCAGCTGGCGGACAAGCTCGGCTTCCGGTGGCAGAACGTGAGCGAGATCGTGACCGAGCACAAGTTCGTGGAGGAGTACGACGAGGAGTTCGAGTGCCCGGTGCTGGACGAGGACCGGCTGCTCGACCATCTCGAGCCGCTGATGCAGGAGGGCGGCTGCGCGGTCGAGTACCACAGCTCGGAGTTCTTCCCGGAGCGGTGGTTCGCGTCGGTCTGGGTCGTCCGCTGCTCCACCTCGCTGCTGTACGACCGGCTGCAGGCGCGCGAGTACGGCGAGCGCAAGATCAAGTCGAACATGGAGTGCGAAATCTTCCAGATACCGCTGGACGAGGCGCGGGACGCGTACCGGAAGGAGATCATCCACGAGGTGACGAGCGACACGGCGGCGGATCTGGACGCGACGGTCGAGCGCGTGCGCGACTGGCTGGAGCAGTGGAAGGCGAAGCACAATAAATCGTAAACTCCCCCCCATCAATTCAACCCCTCCGTTCAACCGGACGTTGCGTTTTTGTGTTGGGTCGACGGAGCCGATCTGCCCGAAAGCAGGAAAAAGAAAAAGAAAACGCAGCAAAGATTCGAAACCAAAACCGGGCGTTAGGCGTTCCGGGCAAGGTGGTACGAAAATAGAATTTGTGCTCACTTGCACAAAACAACCAGCACGACGCAAACGCCGAACTGCTCCAGGGTTTCCTCGGCTTCACCACAATCAAACGAAAGCTTTTGCAACGCTCGGTGTCCCGGGCAGGATTGTACAGCGAGTGTGTGTTTCGGTGACCCGCGTTCCTCGGGGGTGTAATTTGATATACCGCCAATGAGCATTTCAACTGTTTGTGGATGGTTGCCGAAAGGGGTTCACTTTTCATCCCTTCAACGGTTATTTATACTTCAAGTGTGCGTTTTTTTGCTCTCAATCCAAGCCCTGATTGAATGGATGTTTTTGGGTGTCAATATCAAGCGTTATGATTATTTGATACTTTTTTGAAGCATAATTAGGATAGCTGGCTGCTTAGATATTTAAAAAAAAATACTTGATGCGCTTTAGAAAATGATTCATCACGTGCCTTTTAAATCGTTGCATTCAATCTACTTCAAGCGCTTTAAAGTCGTTCTGTGGCCCGATACCCGGATATGATTTTAATTTTCAAACTGAAATAACTTTTTATTTAAACAAAAGTCACTATAAAACAAAATCTTTAACATACCTTTAAGACAATTGGACTACCTTAAAGAGTAAATCATGAACATATAATATAACCAAAATCAGGTACGCCGGTCGTAGAGATGTAAATTTGGTCATAGAGATAAAAAAAAGTCCAATCAAAACTAGATTTCATGCATCGCCCGGTATTGCTTCCAGCAGTGTGTATGAAAATTCCAGTAAGAAAAAAAAAAAAATCAAAATAAATATCACATGATTTTTGTTCCGTGCCTTCGAGCCTGGCGCAACAGGGCCCCTTGAGTGCGATTAAAAATGAAAGGAGAGCGAATGTAATTTTCTAATGCAGTGTTCGCCATGGCCACTGTACCATATACAGTGGTGTTTTTATTTTGGGTGTCCTTTTGTAGCGCAAAGTGACACCAGTTTAAACAGCAAAAAAACAAGCTACAATATGCATTTAAAAAAAAAAAACATTAAAATGTTAAATTAAACCCGTTAAATAAAATCCGTCTTGGGAGAGGGACACCAGCATCAAATAACATTCAAACACTTAGCTTAAATGCAAGCTCTTTTCAATGATTTGGATCAGTAAAAAATAATAAACAATTATCTTATAGGAAATTAAGCATTCGTCGTAATGACGCATTTTTATAAAATTACAACGACCTGTGTGCTGTAACGGTTTTTATTCAAATGGAAAATCCTTTTTCTGTGTAGTTACTTGTAGAAAAAATCAGAAAAAATATATTTGACGTGTAATATACTGTTGCTAACACACCAAGGGTAACTTTGCTGTGAAAGTGTTGTAAAGTCCTATTTTTTTTAATTTTCATTAAATTTCATTCATTCAAATTTAATTTTCATTCATTTAATTTTATAAGCCTCCAAAGCAGCCTGTAGCCTGGAATGTTTTATTTATTAATTTTTTTTTCGGAATGTTTCAAGCTAAAATTATTTAAGTGTGTAAAAATTAGATACAAAAATCAACAACAATTGCTGCATTGTACTGGTCGTTGCACCATCCCTCCCAGCGAGCACATGCGACAAGAAAGGGGGAAGGAGAAGAGAGAACGAGCGGCTTTATTTTCCTGCCCAGCTGTCGCATCAGCTGAATTTGACGTTTCACGTTCTACGCAGGACGCATCAGGGCCGGACAAAAATCAAAACAAACTTGTTTGTCACGGAGCGGCCGCTGTCTTTGCACAACAACGAAGCACGTCCTACGCCCGGAAAACCAAAATCAGAGAAGCCCCAGTGGCAGTGGTTGTTGTTGTGTTGTGAGGTTTTTTTTGTTGTCTGTGACGTGTGTGTGAGTGGTTGGGTGCAGTCAACCGGAACCCGATTTTTTCGCCGTCGTCTGGAGGCTGAGGCGTAATTACAACGCGAAAAGAGTGAGAGAGGGAGAGCACGATGGAAAAGCAGCACCCGGAGCACCGCGCGGAGGAGGGCAGGAAGGCCTCCCCGGTGCCCGTTATCAAGCAGGACCAGCATCTAATCGGTGAGTAAGTGCGCCAAGAATGTGTGTAGCTGGCCGGATTAGGCCGCGCGCCTCTGTGTGTGTGTGTTTTTCCTTCTTTCTTTTGTTTTTGTGGCGGCTCATTCTGGCTTTCGAAGGAGAAGGGGGGGGGGGACCACTCTTATCAGGGGGCGAAAATTTGTTCCCCTGCCCAGAACACGACACTGGGAGAAAAATACGGTGCCACACAGAAATAATTAACAAACGAACAATAAAACAAACAAAAAACAAAGGGGCGAGTATTCTTCGAAAAACGGCAGCGTGGCCAGAGGGGTTGAGGTTGCACGCCAATCGGTTGCTTGCTCCCCACTCGTCCAGACGCTCGACATTCGTCCGGGTGGCTACGGACGCCTTGTGAAACGCTTTCCCATCGTCCCCTCTGCATGTGTGTGTGTTAGTTTGTGTGCTAAATTAATCGAATCGTTCAATAACAATCAACAACAACAATGCATATATCGGTAGCGGTCGTCACCAGCCTGCTGGACAGCCTGAACGACAAGGAGGAGCTGCTGCGCACCACGACCGAGGCGTCCCTGATCCGCATCGCCAAGCGGCGGCACGATGAAATCGTAGAAGTGTTCTGCGACTACCGGAAGAAGCACCCCAAGCTGGGCGACACACACACCCTCATCATACTGAGGTAAGTGTTTGCGAGCAAGGTGTAACAACGGGAACAACTCCCACCCTGGTATCGAAGCAGACTAGTGTTGGGTAAATTCAGATTCATGAATCGGAATGAATCTTTCGAATGATTCAATGAATCTGAATCCCAATTGGAAAGATTCACGGATCTCAAAAGGAATCTCTCATATCTCGAAATCTTAATGAATCGCAAGGGATTCTTAAATCTCTAAACATTCATATAGTTTGAGCTTTTTGTTATTCTTCTTTTTGGCGTAACAACCTACGTGGTCATGCCAGCCTATAGAGCCTTTCGAGATTTCTATGGGGAGATGGTCCATGCGAGGCTTGAACCCACGACAGGCATGTTGTTAGGCGGGATCACGTAAATTCAGTATTTTGATAGATTCATGAATCCTTGGTGATATATGGATTTAAAAGATTTATGAATCTTTGAAGATTCGTGTATCTTTCGAGATTCATGGATGTTTAGATGTTTAAGAATCTTCAAAGATTCGTGGAATTTTCGAGATTCGTAAATCCTTGGAGTGAAACTTTTGAGATTTATGAATCCTTGGAGATTCATGGATATTAAGAGATTGATGGACATTTAGAGATTCATGAATCTATGAAAATTCATGAATCATTGAAGATTTGGGAATCATTGAAGAATTTTGAATCTTTGAAGATTTGTGACTCTTTAGAGATTGGAATCACTCATCGCTGAAGATTCATATGAATGAATCTCAAAGAAAGATTCATGAAACCCAACACTAAAGCAGCTAGGCAGACGGGCAAGCTGAGATCGATTTCTGTGAAGAGTCAGCCCTCAATCTCTGTGACTTGTCCAAAAATTCCAACCGCGGCAAAAAAATGGTTCTGCGATAAGCTTTAATCAGTGCGTCGTATACGCATTGAATGACCTCGATCCTTTCTTTTTTTTTTTGCTGCTCCCTTTGCAATGCTGCTTCGATTTAGGCCCGATGATCGGAACGAACGAAAATACTCATACGCTTTTTCTTTTTCCTTGTCCTCGCGCTCTCTCTCTCTCTCTCCTTCGCAGAGTAATCTCGTACATTGCAACGAATCTGATCGATGTGATCGATCCGAACACCGCCTCCAAGTGCATCCAGTACAGCATGGCGGAAATCATGAAGCTGACCGAGCAGAACGCCTCGGTGCAGAACCCGTGCCGGGAGATACTGGTCGCGGTCGGGCGGCGCTACTGCAAGGAGATAATGGAAATCTTCGTGAAGCACCTGGAGCAGAACCAGCTCGGCAACTTTATGATCGTGCAGTCGGTGGGGGCGCTCGCGACGGCCAACACGCTCGACACGGTGCCGTACATCAAGCCGATCCTGGCGCTGATGCTGCCGACGCTGTCGGCGGTGCGGCAGGACTTTCTGCGGCAGGCGTACGCGTACGCGATCGGGCGGTTCTGCGAGGCGTTCTCCGAGTACCAGGAGTACCAGCGCCAGAACCCGAACGAGGAGGCGCCGATGAAGACGGGCGTGCGGTACGAGATCCAGGACGAGGTGTCGATCGTGTACGACCACTTCCACGCCCACTGGCTGGCGTCGCGCGAACCGAAGCTGACCGGCGAGGTGCTGAATGCGTTCGCGTACATGTACCCGCTGCTGCCGGTCGAGCGGGTGAGCGACAATCTGGCGAAAACGGTCCCGAGCGTGCTGGCCCTGTACCGGAAGAGCTTGGACCGCAGCGCCGTCACGCAGTACCTGGCGTCGATCATCAAGACGGTGCTGCAGCTCGACTCGAAGCTGCTCGCGCCGATGGCGGACACGCTCGTCGGCTGCCTGTTCGATCTGGTGTGCGTCAGCCCGGACTACGACAAGCCGCAGACGGTGAAGGGGCACTTCGAGGTGCTGCGCTGCTTCGATCTGCTAGCGCCCGAGTACGGCGAGAAGATCATCGAGATACTGCTGATCCACCTGCGCAACAACAGCGAGCGGGAGCGCATCAAGTCGCTGCTGGTGGTGACGCACCTGACCAACACGTCCGAGCCGGTCGTGCGCGACAAGCTGCCGGAGATAACCGCCATCCTGCGCGGGCTGCTCGCGACGGAGAAGCCGGTCAAGGTGCGGATCGTGCTGCTGCGCACGGTGGTCGCCTTCATGCAGAAGAACTTCGTGCGCGACCGGGAGTTTGTCGCCTTCCTGATCCGGTGCAGCTGCCGGCCGGCCAAGCTCAACCTCGACCACGGCAGCGCGGAGGAGCACCAGGAGTTTCAGCGCGCCTGCCACGACACGATGCACATCCTGTCGTCGACGGTCGGCACGGTGGACCGGATGCTGCGGGCGGAGCTGCTGCAGGCGTACCTGCGCTACGAGTACACCGACATCTGCGGCACGATCGGCAAGTGTTTGGCGAACCTGTACGCGAAGGATCCGGAGCTGGCGCTGCATACCGCCGCCGCTCCCGACCGGCACAGCGACAACCCGTTCGACGAGTCGGGCAGTGAACGTGGTGTGGAGCTGGGCGATGAGGCACAGCCGGGGGCGCCGCCGCCGCCCCGCCCGATCGCTGTGTTTGTGCGGACGCTCGCGCTGCTCGGGAACTTTGGCGAGCAGGGGCGGATACAGCATCTGTTGGCGTTTCTGAAAAGCTACGCAGGGAGCTTGTACCGCCATCTGGTGCCGCTGTGGGGCGAGCTGCTCGGCGCGCTGCAGGCCCAGCTGGCGGGCGGCATCGACGAGCAGCAGTACTTTGCGCTGCTGTTTGCGTTCGTGCAGGAAACGATACGCGACGTGGACGAGTACACGTTCGTGGAGGGCGTCATCGCGGAGATGTTCCACCAGCTGCCCCTGTACCAGCCGGCGAGTGGCGGCAGCAGTGGAGGAAGCGCCGGCGGCGGAGGAGGAGGAGGAAGTGGTGCCGGTGGGGCGGGACAGGCGGCCGAGTTCCGGGTGCCGCCGCTCGACCAGGAGCGGCGCATGCTGGTGAAGGTGTTCGGCGTCTGTCTGTGCCACACGCGCGACGAGCATCTGATCGAGAACAAGCTCGACCTGATCGTGGCGCTGGCGAAGGGCGAGAAGGCGGACAAGCACGCGCCGACCGAGGAGTACGAGCGGCTGATGCAGGACTACGCCGAGGCGCTCGGGTACGCCTCGGTCGAGCATCTCGACCGGGTGATGGGCAAGCTGACCGCGCTCGTGATCGACGACGGGGCGGTGAAGAAGTCGAGCAGCTTCTTCGCCAACCTGAACTTCATCAAGGACAGTGCGCGCGAGCTGGAGGCGTACAAGCTGAAGGTGCTCGCGCTGCAGTCGCTGCACGTGATCGTGGGCCGGGCGCCGAAGGACGCGATCGCCCAGCACTACACGGACGCGGTCGTGCGCTACCTGATCGCGCAGTTCGACAGCAAGGAGCTGTTCGTGCGGCAGCTGGTGCTGAAGACGCTGCTCGCGCTTACCGCCGTCCTGTCGCCGTCGGACGGCGACGAGCGGCTGGCGAGCGAGCGCAACCGGGCCGATCTGCACCGCATCTGCATGACGATCACGGCGGACAGCGCGAACGAGTATCTGCCGCTGCTGCCGTCCATCATACAGCTCGCGACCGTGCTGGTGCAGCTGAGCGCCGAGGAGCAGAACCTCGACGTGAACGGGCTGCTGAACGCGATTTGCTTCTACTTCTTCACCACGGCGCAGAACCTAAAGTCGCGCCTCGACACCACGGAGGACGATGCGCGCACCAGCTATCTGGCCCGCTTCCTCAACCGCTCCCTGCCCGAGGTGAACCAGTTCATACGCACCGTGCTGGTGCAGCAGAACGCGTCGCCCGCCTGCCTGGACGACGTGCACTCGATACTGGAGAAGTGGCTGAAGGACCGGAACGGCGAGGTGCGCATCTGCGCCTGCCACGTCTACAACAGCACGCTCGAGGTGTACATGCGGTCGATGAAGATCGGGTGCGAGGCCCCGTCCAAGTTCAACCAGACCGGCAGCATGCTCGGCAAGATGGTGCCGCGCTGCATCGACTCGAACGCGACCGTCCGGCAGACGGCGGTGGACGTGCTGAAGAAGATACTGGAGATAGCGTGCGTGTACGAGACGCTCACGGTCGCGGACAGCAGCGTCGAGTGGGTCGGCGAGCTCGACCGCATCCGGGACGAGATCGTGACGGACGACGCGAAGGACATCTACCGGCTGGCGGCCGAGCTGGCGCGCATCATCGCCCAGCGCCTGTCCAGCTACCAGTACGTGCAGTTCAGCAAGTGTCTGCTGTACAGCGTGAGCGATCCCGAGCCGAGCTCGGTGATCGGCGCGTCGTACGTGCTCAAGTTCTTCATGCACGTCAAGGGCTCGGAGATGTTTCACGCGATCCCGGAGCTGGTGAAGGAGTGTCTCTACGTGAGTGTTTTGGCGGGCGTTAGAGTTAATTTCAGTGTGTTTATTGTTATTTGATTTCTTGGGTATTTCCCGCAGGCTGTTAAAATCTGTGAAGTACCGCGGGCCAAAACGACGATACTGAAATCGATACTGGCGCTCACCAAACACCACCCGAAGCTGGTGTGCAACGAGATTCTCACACAGTGTTTGCCGCTGGAAGAGTAAGTATGTCGGCACCGGCCGTTTCGGTGCAACGTTGTGGTTGGCAGGCAGTGAGCGGGTTTTTTGTGAAGATAGGAATACGCGAGAGGGAAGATTTAGGGATTTATTTAGGTAAAAGATTGGAAAATGTGCATCAATAGAACACGAACTAATCATACTATTGGAATGCTTTATAAAGCAGTTAGATGCCTTTTTTTTTCAAATTACGGAATGCTTCTAATTGTGGACATTTAACATGTTTTTTTATTGAAATTCTTCTTTTTTTAGTGACTGGCCATACCTTTTATTAATTTTTACTTGTTTGCCGTGGTGTACTACAATCAATTTAAAGTGTGTTGGACCTCTGGTAGGCCCTAATGTTAAGATACATAATTATTTTATGTACATTATTTCTCAACCAGTTTTGCTTCAAACCGACTCCAGTGTAATTTTTTAAATATTAAAATCTAATCTAGACCAGATGTATTCAGATATCAACATTGTTACAACCGTAAAAACAACAATATTTTATCATACTGTCAGGTATTTGACTCCAAATATCATTGAAAAAGAAACAGGGGTTTTCGTTATATTTTTGGTAAATTTAGGTCCATTAGCACGATACATTTTTACTAATTTATATATTCTCTCGCATAGCGAGGCGTTATTCAGAAAATTGCTCGTTAAAGGAAGTATTTGTGGGCGTTATAATTATAATTAAATTTAAATCATTATGCGAACGACTTGTTCAGAGGAGAGAAACTAGCTAGGATATAATGCTCGCCATTGCCCACTGTAGTTTTTATTTAGAATTCTATCAGGCCTGTTTTATCATTTCACTCGATTCTAAAGCCATACGAGTAGTTTGGGACCGCAATTTGTATTTTACTCTGTGTACGAACATCATGTTTAGTGCCAATTGAGCGAAAACGTGGTAGAATTTCCAATTAGACGTCTCATAATGATGAGCTAATGACAATTAAATCAATTTTCGAGGTCTTTTTTTACATTCTACTTTAAGGGCTGGGGCTCGCTTCAATTACAAGACTAAGGCCTGACACGATCCATGTTAGCGTCACATACTCAATATTGATAATCAGAGGTGATGCTCAAAACGATTGGTGTGACCAATGCATGCTTCGTGACATTTTTGCGAACAACGCTTGGTCAGTCACTATGTCATGACTTTTTTTTTCTGTGATCAGTTCTGCAAAATGTCACTGACATAGTCATGACAAATTCCGGCTGAAACATAATCATGTCAGCGTCACGAGCTCTACTGTGATGATCAGAGGTGAGACTCAAACAGTTGTTGCGACCATCATATGCTTGGCCATTTTGCTGCTTGTGACCACACGCCAAGTATATTCCAAGAATGTCGCGATTATCGCCGACAACAATGTCGTGACGAAGTGAGTGATCAACAGTTGGGTGCTACAAAAAATGTCACCAAGCATGTGATTGATTCTCCAACTGTTTGAGTATCGTCACTGATCATTTCAGTTGTGTACGTGAGCTGATTTGAGCTTCGTTTCAGTCATTACTGTTGGTAACTGAAACAGTGGCATTTGGCAGCACTGTTCACAGCCACAAAAAGTCATGATTCATTGCTAAGAGCATCAAGCTACCACGGCTATGGTCATTGTTTTCGTTGGTGAATATCTCGTGACGCTCATGACATTTTGCAGCTCATTTTTTTGCATACATTTAAATGTAGAAAGAGAGATATATGGTAGACAAATTGAGAAAGCAAATAGAGATTTAAAATGAGTCAAACGCCAAGAAGATTAGTCGAAATCCAGCGTTGAAGAGTCAATAAGCAGACTAAAACGATTAACAGCGCGCGTTTAACAGATTTTTTTAAAGTTTTTTAGTTGCCTTTGTAAAATTTATTCTGTTTTTTTGTAGCAAAACGTGTAAATTGATGGTCTTTCCATCATACCTTATCATTATTGTCAAAATCCTATGCCTATTGCGGCCATTATTAGCCTGATTCTATAGAATATAAAGCTAGACGGATACTTTTTGCACTCACTGTACTTATTTATTTATTTATTTATTTCTTTATTGTACTTTTTTTTACATGTGGCTTGTTTGTAATGACTCTCGCTTTTCTCGCCAATTCTATTCCAATCCAGGCACGTGATCGAGTACTGGAAGACGCTCACGATGGACGCGGACCTGAGCGGTATCATCCTGGACAACTTCATCGGTGCCGTCACCTCCACCTGCCTGTACGAGCAGCCGCAGCAGCAGCAGCAGCAGCAGCCGGACCCGACCGATGATGCGGCGCGCACCGCCACGCTGCACCCGTTCGCGATCGTGTGCGTGCTGCGCGAGATGTTCGCGTGCGCGGAGCTGAAGAGCGAGATGCAGTCCCGGTTTCCCGAGATCTTCTGCATGCTGCTCTCCACGCTCGCCTCCTACATTACACTCCTGCCGCCGTACAGTGTGCTGGCGCAGCCGAACGCCGCCGGCAACGTGACCATCCCGAAGGGTGGCATCCGGCGGGGCGCAAAAGCGAACGGGGCGCCGGGCGGCACGGGCAAAGAGGCAGCCGCGGCCAAGCTGAGCCCGTGCCAGATCGTGCTCGACGCGTTCCAAACCTTCCTGGACACGCTCGGCATGCAGCAGATCTCGCTCGTGCTGGCCGTCTGTCCCGATCTGGCCGCCAGCACCGATCTGAACAGCTTCATCGAGATACTGACGCCGCTCGGCGTGGCGACGGCGAGCGAGGTCGGCATCAACTCCGCCCTGATGCGCCAGCTCGTCACCACGATGAGCCGGTACGTGAGCAGCCCGTACGACACGCAGCGCATCGCGTCGACCGGCTTCTACGCGCACCTGGTGCCGCTGCAGCCGTACGGCGAGACGGCCTCGGTCATCATGCTCAGCCTCGAGTCGTCGCTGAACGATCCGAACCCGCTGGTGCGCGGGCTGAGCATCCGCGGGCTGGCGTACGTGTGCAGCCTGACCCGGCACGACATCGACAAGTACGCGACGATGTGTCTGACCTCGCTGCTGAAGGGGATTGAGGACTACAACGAGCGCTGCTTCATCAACATCCCGCTGGACAGCATGCGCGGCCTGTCCCGGGTGCTGCAGGCGATCGAGCCGGCCAAGTTCGAACCGTTCCAGGTGTCGTCCGCCATCCGCATCCGGCCGTTCTTCGAGAAAAGCTCGACCGAGCTGCGCGAGTCCGCCATCCTGCTGTTTGGCGATCTGTGCGGGCTGAAGCTGAAGCAGCTGCCGGCCGGCGAGGCGGGCCAGCACGATGGGGCGGACGTGTCCGAGTCGCTGGTGGAGCAGCTGCGCGCGAACCTCTGCTCGCTGCTGCTCCATCTGTGCGAGCAGAACAGCATGATTGCGCGGGCGTGCAAGATTACGCTCAAGAATGTGTGCGCCCTGCTCGGCACGGCCAAGATGAATGCGCTCGCCCAGAACCATCTGCTCGAGCACGGCCAGCTGCAGTGTGCCGTCTTTCTCAAGGATTTCGTCAAGCTGATCGTAAGTGCAGGGGTTTGCAGTGATGTTTGCTTTCTTTCTCACGCTTGTTTTTTTTTTTACAGGGCGAAGAGTTGCAGGAGTGGGTCAATGATTTTATCGACGCCTGCCTGCCACTGCTGCGCAGCCAGTGGCCCGAGATACGCGGCAACGCAGCAATACTTATCGGTGAGTCGAGCGTTTAGTCGAAGGGTGCAAAAAGCTAATCAGGATAGTTTTTGTTTTTTAAATTGGTTTTAGGACTGCTCCACTGTCAGAATGCGAACGTCAAGTGCCAGCACATGGAGCAGATTGGGCACAAAATATCGCTCCTGCTGAAGGACGAGTGTACCACGGTGAGGGTGAGTGCGTCGGAAGCGCTCGGCTACATTTACGGTGAGATGTGAGCGGCGAGCGGGTTCGTCGCCTGCTCCTTTGTCGCTGGCCAGAGAGCATTGGCGGGTGTGCAAGGACGAGAGCAACGATGTTACTTACCGAGCGGCAGCAACCGTCCCGCCCTTCTGGTGGGGCCTGAGACTGAAGGAGAAGGCTGCTAATCTTCGCTAATGCGAATGCAACATTTATTCCAGTCGCGCGATCGTGAATTTATCTCATTAGGTTTGTTTGTTTGTTTATTTTTTATTATTATTATTATTATTATACACACATATATATATTGATACGTTTACTTGTTTTCGCACATCGAGAGAAGCAGTGTGTGTGTGATTTGTTGAACTTAATTAGTGTTTGGGCTTGCAGAGACAGAAACAAAAACAGAACAGGTTTCCAATTATACCAGCTACTATGAAGTGCAATGCAATTGCTACCGACCCATCGCGCGAGTAGCGCGCTGGGGCTTGCGTACAGTTTGTCTCGGTCCCCGGCTATTCATTCTGGGCTAGTACTATCCGAAAGTTCGACTCGAATCGCGCTTACCCGCGCGCAAACACTGGTAGAACCGGCTGGCGAACGTGCCACCGAGCGCACCCTGGCAGCGCGGCCCACCGTTCACGTGCAGCATCGTGTAGTCGACGCAGTCCACCAGCCCGTCCCCGTTGCAGTCGGTGCCGTACTTTTCCATGTACTGCGTCACGATGCCGGTCGCGCAGTCGTAATCGTTCGCACAGTCCTCGAACGCACCCCAGCGGGTCGGTTCGTCCGTTGGCAGGACCACCCTGCCCGCATCCATCCAGTAGGCGCGCGAGATGGAGAACGGACCGCAGTACTGCAGAGAAGCAACGCACGAATAGAATCAGTGTTAAGCTTACCTTCACAGGCCTGCCACTTTAGCTCACCGACTGTCTGCAGGTGGTGGACGTGCTGCAACCGGTGGAAGCGTCGCAGATGCACCGGAAGCAGGTGGCGTTTAGATTGGATAGGAACGCACCGTTCACCGTAGCGAACGATAGCAGCAGCAGCGACGGACCGAAAGGATGCATTGCGAGACGGATCGACAGAGAATGCGTCCCGTCAGTCCACAAACGATGGTGCGGATCCGCTGGAAGATCGCGACCTTGCGATAGTTGGTGGCCGCTCGAGTTGATAAGCCTGCTGGAGCTGGATGACCTCACTGCGCTGATTGCAAGGGGCAGCTGCACATTAGAGCTAGTGGTTTTGTGTTTGCTAATGGCATGCGACGCTCCACATTGGTACACATTGCACATTGATTGTTGTGTACGCTTTAAAACGTGATTCATGTATGCTGTGGAACGAGCGGAATGAGCTCCTAAAGGGTAGTGTAGACTCAATCCCGGGATTTGTGAGGATTATTGTTTTCCGCTGCGTGTTGGAATCGTTTCCTGAAGAATGTTAGAAATTCCCACTTCACTTCATCTCAGTCTGTATCTGAATTTGGCACTAACGGTAACAAGAACCTGGTGCCGGTTGAACAACAGAACAAATTTAGATAGTTTCTAAAGTTTTGATAGCTAATTAGCATCTAACCAGCAATACCAGCTGCTCCTGTTGCCTGCTTAGGGAACATCTGAAAACACAATCTGATAAGTTGATGGAGTTAGGTCCGCTTTCAGTTTATTTATTGATATATTAAGGGATTTGATACTACATATACTATCACACATGTACATATACTGAGTTTCTTCTGGAAGTCTTCTGGATCTCAGCAGTCGGTAAAGCTCATAGTATGCATGATTCCTCAGCACAATGCGTCTCCAGATTTCGCTGCTGATATCGTTGTCCGAAGTAACGCCCAGATGGTCCAAGCCGAGTCTCCAAGATCAGACAGGAGAGTCCGTCACCTTGCCTTAGACCCCTGTGAGATTCGAATGAATCCGACATCAAGTTCGACACTCTCACCTTATACTACACCCCGCTCATGGAAGCTTCTAACAGCCGGATGAACTTCCCAGGGAAGTGGTACCGCTACATTATGTTCCATTGCTCATTCCGGTCTATGGTGTCGTAGGCCGTATTGATGTCGATGGACAGATGATGCGTAGGAATTTGGCGCTATCGGTAAATCTGGAGGGTCTGCTGTAGAGTTAAAATTTGGTTGGTGGTGGATTTGCCTCCACCAAACCCATATTGGTAGCTGCCGACAAAATTTGTAGCAAGAGGTGCAAGTCTGCAGAACAGGAACTGGGACAGAATCTTGTAGGCGGCAGTAAGGAGATGGCACGAAAATACGAGCATTCCAGCCTGTCGCCCTTTTTGTAGACTGTGTGAATGACACCCAGCTTCCACTCCTCCGGTAGTTCTTCCTGCTACCAGATTATCAGGATCAGCTGATGCATTTCGACGGTAAGCCTCTCCGGCCCCATCTTAATGAACTCGGTCGCCTGCCCATAACTGGCAGCAGACCTTACTACATTTATCATTTCTCGTCAAATTCAATTCATCGTCTCGTTAGTCAAATATCACACACAAAAAGAGTCCGTAACCTCCTGTAGCCTAAAACGTATACAAGCCTGTAGCCTTAATCGTTGATATACAAAGATAATAACGACTAAGGTTGGTTCCCTTTGGGACCGTTTACAGGCAATTTACTAGCGAGGAGTTGAAATCTGACTAGGTTTTTGTAACAGGTCAAGAGGTTCATGGATACACAGCTGCAATATTGGAATTAAAAACGTCGCCGAAAACTTGATTTGCAACCGGTCCAAGTGATAGCGAGCAATTGTTTGACTGTGAAGTGACTAGGATTACTAAGTATGTAAAAGGTCTCGGCATCCAACCTCCCCAGTATGTTCTGTTTTACCTAATCAGCCCGATGCCATCAAAAACTGTACGAATGTTCACAGTCTGAAACTTATGTCCCTAAAGGGCCACGAAGTTAATGTGCAATTTATCTCAAATTTATGTAGTCTTGTATTTATGTAGACCTCAGGAGCTTGAGAATTGATAAGAATAATGTGTTTTGCTGCTGAGATAGCGGAGATTTGAACTTCTGTATCATTCCGAGGTGATCATCGGCATTAAATACCGTGCCTCTCGTATAAGGACAGAGTCTACTACAAACATTCCAGATTTGGATATTCATTTCTGGAGCATACAAGCCAATAGCAAACACGGGACATATAGGAACAAAACACTCTGAAAAGAAGCGGCAGATTAGTTGTAACGTATAATTTCTTCCTGGAATATGATCCAGATGCTCGCCAAGATCACTTCTTCCAGATGTATCATTGGAAAAGACAAAGAGATCTCTTACCAATAAGCTTGCCAACTTGTCTGAAGTTTCCTAAGGCCGTTACTGTTCGATGTACCTGTGATATCTCGGATCCGTTCTTTGTATACGTATGTATGGGCTTACCTTGCCTGAACTAAAATTCCTGATTGCATTTCTCCCTACAATCGCAAATTGTCATCAAAAGGCTTCCGTGAACCTAATGCCATTCTTATCTTTCCCGATAAGTCGCAATGCGCCGCGTGTGCGGTTTGTTACTTTGTTTAAAAACACCTTTTTCAATTTATTGATTAATCCTTCTCCCCCATCCCTGCCAATATAACTAATGCTAACGTGGGTACGTGTTGTAAAGGGGTGGTGGAGGTGTAGGTGACCAGATATATATATATATATATACATGTACATTAAACCTTTCGCTAGCGTCTGCGCCATGTCTCACTTAACTACAGTAGCCCCCTTGTGTGGGGAGCCCATCGGTGGCTGATTGGTTGGTCCGTCATTGTTGTTCGGGATTTATATATTTTTTTGCTTGAGAAGATTTAGAAAAATACAAAAAAACAACAAAAAAGCGACGACATCGTCCCGCGCATTAGAGATCCGACTCGACGCCACTGTCCAGGAAGTCGCGCAGCAACGTGCCGACCTTGATCGGGAACACACGGATGATGGTGTTCAGGTACAGCAGGTACTTCGGGATGGACACATCGACCAGGCCGCGCCGCTGCCCATCGATGATGGCGGCGGCCGCCTCCTCCGGCTTCACCAGCCGCATCAGGTTGGGGAAGCGCATGTGCGGCCGCTTGCACAGCCCCGTATCGACCATGTACGGGTAGACGGTGGTGAACTTGATGTTCGGTTTGCGCGCGTCCTGCCGCAGCTCCTCGGCCAGCGCCTCCATGATGCCGCGCACCGCAAACTTGCTGCCACAGTACGGCACGAGGTTGTTCAGGCCGCACAGCCCGGCGACGGAAGACATGGCGACGATGTAGCCTCGGTTCTTCTCGAGCATGCCGGGGAGATAGCTTTGCAGCAGCTAGCAGAGCGATGGATAAGCAAAAAAAAAAGGTTAATTATCTTTTCCTGGATGTGCTCAGAGTCACTTCCATGCGAAATACCTACCCAGAAGTGGGCCATAACGTTGATCTCGAACGTTTTGCGTATTTCGGGCTCCGTCTGCTGGAGCAGCGGATGGGTCGGCATGATGCCGGCATTGTTCACCAGTATCGTTACCGTGCCCACCTCCTGCCGTATCTGCTGCGCCGTCTCAATGATCTGCTGACGGTTGGTGACGTCACAGCTGCTCAAACGAATGGAATTGTGGTGGCGTTACGTTTAGTGTTACTGCTACCGTTACGGTGGTGATCAGCGCTAACGGTGATACTTACACGTAGCCGAATGCATTGCCGCGCTGCTGCCGGATGGTGGCGACCGTGTCCGCGTTCATCTTCTCGTTGATGTCGACGCAGACGACGGTGGCGCCGAGCTGCGCGTACTGCAGCGCCATGCAGCGGCCCATGCCGTGCCCGGCACCGGTAATCAGCACGATATCGGTGTGGACGGTGTCGGCGGCCGGCGGCACCACCAGCCGGTAGAACGACTCGAGCGTGTGATAGATCCATCGTACCAACATGGCGACAATGTCGATGATGAGGATCACCAGATTGTACATCTTGACGCCCGCGTTCGGCGCTGCGGTTTGACTGGAGTTTCGGAAATTACCGGAACATTGATTAGATAGAGAGGGATACAGAGAGGGAGAGAAACAAACAAAGGGTGTGGTTAAGACCTGGTATGCTCTTCAGACAGCACGACACATCTGCAGGCGTGAAAGAAGGCAGGACACTTTGTTAACTAACAAACAAAATAACACGTCGCAACAGTTTCTCTTTATTCTTTTTCTAAACGTAAACAACTCTCAAAACGGTAACAATGTAAGTAGCCAGTTGCAAGTAGTCATAGGCCCCCCTCTCACAGGTCCGACTGCAGGCCGGTGTCGAGCAGGTCGCCAAACTCCTGGCCGACGCGCAGCGGCATGTTGCGGAACCAGGTGTTCAGGTACAGCAGGTACTTCGGGATGGACGCCTCAATCAGGCCGCGCCGCTGCGCATCGATGATGGCGGCCGCCGCATCGTCCGGCTTGACCATCTTCAGCAGGCTCGGGAAGCGGGTGTACGGCCGCTTGCACAGCCCCGTGTCGACCATGTACGGGTAGATGGTGGTGAACTTGACGTTCGGCTTGGCCGGATCGGCCCGCAGCTCCTCCGACAGCGCCTCCATGATGCCGCGCACCGCAAACTTGGTGCCACAGTACGGCACGAGATACTTGAACCCGATCATGCCCGCAATCGACGACAGCACGACGATGTGGCCCCGGTTCTGCTTGATCATGTCCGGCAGCAGCGACTGGATGAACTGTTAGTGTGTGTGTGTGTGTGGGTGGCAGGGAGGTTCAAGAGTGAGGTTAGTAAGGTCTGGTCCACCAATTCTTCATAAATTCTGTTACCCAGAAGTGTGCCAGCACGTTGATGTCGAACGTTTTGCGGATTTCGTTCTCCGTCTGCTGGAGCAGCGGATGGGTCGGCATGATGCCGGCATTGTTGATCAGAATGCTGACGATGCCGACCTGCTCGCGGATCTTCTTGCAGATGTCCACCACCTGCTGGCGGTTCGTGACGTCACAGCTACAAGCACGCAGATAGATAGAGGCGTTTGAGTTTGCGCGTGGGGTTGAGTTGAGCGCCACCACAACAATAAAACTAAAGGCTCTTACGTGTAGCCGAACGCTTTGCCACCCTTCGACTTGATGGCGGTGACCGTTTCCTGGTTCGTCTTCTCGTTCACATCGACGCAGACGACGGTGGTGCCGAGGGCGGCGTACTGCAGCGACAGATTCTTGCCCATGCCGTGGCCGGCGCCGGTAATCAGCACGATGTCACCGCTCACGTCGCGGGCCGGCGGCAGCACCGCCATCTCGAACACGCCCTTGCCGACGATATAGATCGCCTTGACGAGGAACACCAGCACGTCGAACAGGACCAGGACCGCGTTGTACGCCATCACTGCCGGGTTATTGGAGGACGCGCTGCGGGGTTTTCAAACATGGGGACCGGTTTGTTTTTGGTGCCGCTCTCGAGACTAATGGCGCTCTCTTGGTAGGCGGGGATTGCGGGTACGGGAGTAGAGGATCTTGGACACACACAAACACACATTGAGGACACGGATACACTTGGGTCACACGGGACGTAGGACATAGCACGCGTGGGTCACAACGGTTAATGGGGTAGCAGTTTTAATGTTTTCGAATTTTGACAGCTCATACTACTTAATGGTAATGACATTTAACGAAACAAAAACACACAGGTGGGAAGAAGCGAACGAGTAAAAAAAACATCGCAATTGGATTCATAATGTCCGATGTGGATGAGTTGGCAGGAATGGGTTTAAAAAAAACAGTGACCCAACATTTATTAAGCCATAATCGCCCAACGCAGGGGGGGAGGTGACGCCGATGGTGATGGTAACGAACGGGCCGATAATGAGCGCTCTAATCTCCCCTTGGTTGTCGTAAAAAACACACACACATGAAATGTACCGAAGGCGTTCACAGGCGTGCCCGCGTATATCTCACGATAGTACCTTGCCCCAGCTGCCACTGCAAAACGGGCGGGAGTTTATCGGCCGGTAAGCATTGAACTTGAACCTTTTTGGCTGATTGGGACTTCTCTGATACGGGGGGGCGTGTGTGTTAAAGACCGTGGATTGGGGGCGATTAAGCCGAGGCTTTGGTAATGGACCTCCAGGTACGGGCATGGGTCAAGGTACGGTTGCTACCCTTTACTGTGTGGGATTAGCAATTTTTAGTGTGTCACCTAGAAGTTCAAGCCTTCTTGTTTTGCACTCATTGATGCCTATTAGGAATTTGTTACTTTTGAATTGTTGGGATCATTTGACAGGATCATCCAGCAGGTCCAGATCATATGTCAACATTTGTCAACATTTTGCTAAGCTTGAACAACCAGCTAGTCCTAGATAGCCCAAACATTTACTTTGGAGGCTGAGGAGATAGGACTAACTCCAATTAAGGGAGGGAAGAACGGAAAATCTAATTAAAGGAGAGCATTGGAACGCACCAACAACTCCCAACTCTTGACATTCTACATCCAAGATGTCGAGATGTTGATCAGATCTTGATTCTGGTGATGAGAAGATGAGATGAATGTATGGAATCTCAACATTTGGATATCTTGAGCTGTTTTGGAGGGCCAATTATAGTTTGCTCAGCTAACGCCAGGGTGGTTTAGGCATGAATTCTTCGTGCAGAGAACATTTCCCTGCTCTAGTTGAGGAATTATGGCGTGCCATTAAGGGATCTGGATGGATAGGCTATGGTGACGAGGACCAGCATCCAAGTGTCGCCCTCGATCCAGAACGAAAATTTTGCAACTCAAACTCTAATGCAAATGAAGAGTCTACCAAAGTTACCAGATTGATTTCGCTCCACTTCAGAACTCTCCAAGTTCTGGAGGCGTCAATTGTGCAACACACGCCTTGCAATACACGCTGACGGTGCTCAATGATAAGATGCGCGATGAGGCGCAGCAAAGCCTGTCGGAAGGTACGTTGCCAATACCGATGGACACCTTCACTGCCGAACCAGAACCACCTTCCTCTAGCGAGCTCTGGATGATGGATGTAAGGGGAGATGAGTTACATTACAAAACACGTAACACTCAATTGACAGACTTGGAATACACACACAACACACACACACACACACACACACACACACACACGGTTGATTTACAGCAACAAAAAAAACAGTGGGAGAGTCGGGAAAAGGTTGAGGAAATACGGTTTCTGGGGGAAAACAACGTGGAAGTCGCCACGACACGCTCCGCAACACACTTACTCTTGCTGTGGCATTTCTGTGGCTGGTGTCTACGAGGTACTGCTGCGCGGTTGAGTGACGGTTTGCCGTTTGATTGAGCCTGCCTGTAGAGAGGAACACGACGCTTTCGGGCACCCACCGTATCGTAACAGGTTCAGAGTTCAACTGAGACCGGACGGGCGTGACACGGCCGCGTTTATTGGGTTTTCGTTCGGGAAGATTGCCACCAACCCGGGGGCGCTCGCTGCTGATTACCGAGCGCGTGTGTTACAGCCTTCGCCTTCGTCGTATCACAACGGCCTGTTCACACAACCAAGCACACACACTGAATACACACACACACACACACACACACACTGGAGTGATTAGAAGGTGGACCTTCGCGACGCACTCGCACTACGCGAATTGGAATCTCTGAGCACGATAGACACAAACAAACACACACGAGCAGTCTTATCAGGCGGGTCTCACGCTTGATCCGTCTTCGTTATCAAGTCCCCTGATATAGGTTAGGGCTGATGATGATTATTGGGCCGGGCTGGGCTTGTCGCTGTCGTTCGAAGTGGGCCCCCGCCTCTAGCGATTCCAAAAAGGCTCTCCAAAGCTCCAAAGGCGGCAACACTTTCGGCTAATGGCGGTGTAAAGGTCACACAGGTGATGGATCACCGCCGTGTGTTGCTAACGTGCAGAAACACCGCGAATACTACACAAATTCGTCTAGAGTGCGGACTTCTTGGGCGACTTCCGTCGTTATTCTCGCCGCACGGTGCTTGAAGCTGTGGAAGCGGAGCTCGTTTTTCTTTTTCCCAAGCAACCGGATGCTTGCTGAAACAACGATACACAAACAATTTTGTCTCCTTTGTAACACCACAAAACGAGAAAAAATGCCCGGTGCGTTACTAGAGCCTAGCCCGGGCGTACCGTACTGCTGCCGATCGCACACTGAAGCTTGTCCGCCCGGACCGGTGCCGTTTTAAGCGGGCCGGTCTCGCTGCCAGATGCCGGCGTGGCCCGACCGTTGCGCGAACAGCGCGCGCGCGTCTGCCTCCCACTGCTGTTTTGCCCTTTTCCTGCAGGGGAGTGGGGGGGGGGAGTGAGGGAAGATGCTCAGTACCGGTAGGGTCTAAACCACACACACACACACACGTAGATCCATTTTGCAAGGAAACATGTGCGAAAGAATGGCGCAGAACGAGGGTCGTCCCGCACGCACTTGTCACTCGGAGGAGGTTGGGACCGGCGGGGATAAGAAGGAACATCTTTCGAGGGGTAGGGGAAGTTGTGGGCATGAAACGGGTTTTTTGTTGTTGTTCTGTTGCCGCCGAGCAGAGGAAGAGCAGAAGAGGGAAAAATTGCAACAATCATGGCGCGCCAGCGTCAACCTTCGAACCGAGGCGTTTTCGAGGCGATACGGAAAGAAGAAGAAGTAGAGGCAGAAAGAATGAGCAAAAAAAAACGAGGATCTTCAAGATCGCTCCCAGGCAAGGCTGCATACAAGCACACACGGATGGGAATTAACCAGCGCTGGGAATTCGGCATCGGGGCTTGCGCATATCCCGCCCGCGTGTGTGTGCCTTTGCGCACTTGTTCAATTGCTCGCGCAGAATATACGGCAGCAAAAAAGTGGAATGACACACACACACAGTGGAAACAAAACAAACCCATGTGTTACTTCGTAGTGGAGCTGCTAGCCACCGTTGCGGTCCACAGTACAACGTGCGTGTCATATCGGGAGGGCTGCAGCAGCAAAAGATGAAATCGCAAACCTGCGAGTGGATGGCAGAGAGCGAGCAAACACGGGGTCCGTCCGTCCTCCCTGTCCCTCAAGGCAAACCGTCCGAAGATACGAGTGGTGCGGGTTTTCGAGATCATCAACACCGCCGGTCCCCGCAGTGCTTGACTGACCTTAAAACAGTGTCACACGAACCCTCCGGCGGCGGCGGCGGCTTCGAAGGTCAGGATGTGGCCGTGTTGCAAATAATGTGGTTGGCAGTTTCCATTCCCGATAGCGATGATCCCGATCTTTTCGCACAGCACACAGGAGGAGGTCAATCATTCTCTGCCCTCGCTGCAGGCTCGCTTGGTCCTCCATCTCTGTGGCCATATCGTGACTGTGTGGTCGAGATATCCGAGCGTTGTGCTGGGGAGCACTAAACACCGCCGCCACTGCCGTGACCTTGCCGATCGAAAACCGAAAGCAGTCCGCGGTCTCTTTCGCGGGTGGAGCTGCAACTCGGTTGCGGCGATATTGACCTAGGCCACAGTGTGCGCGAGCGCGCGCGCGCCCAAGAAAAACAAAACAAAAAAACGCTTGGCTGGTTGTCTGGTTCTTGTGCACAGCTCACTCTCACTCTCGGGTTGGTGAGTAGTTGTTTTTGTTATCTGCCGGATTGGCTTTCGGAACTGGTTTTAAAAATCAAACCAGTTTGCACACGCGCATCCTTTCGGTGCAGAAATCGCGCTTTGGGGCGGTGGCCCCAAACACACACGGCAGCAAGGACACGCCGAAGGACACGGAACACGCAAGGCAGCAGGCGGTGGCAGAGAACAGGCCTCTTGGGTTCGGCGCAGCGGCTGCTGTCAGGGTTAATTGCACGTGGTGACGACGGTTTGCATGTGTTGGGGTCGTTCTGCGCAGCGCTGCGATACCGCGCTGAAAGAAGCATGCGAAAGCGCGCCACAACGGGGCCGTTCTTGAGCGTGTGCGCTCTCGTTGGCAGGTTGTTATTTTGAACCCTGCCTCCACCAAACCGGTTCATTAATCTGTGTCAATGTGCTGGAGAGTTCTACACCCCAGTTCTGCGTCTTAATTTAGGGGGCACACCCGCTCTACACACACACACACACATTGGTTATCACCGGGGCTTGTGTGGTTACAAGGTTTGTATTTTTTGCTTCTTCTAAACCAGCTCAACCCTCCTGTAAGCAGCAAAGCTGCAAAACTGTGGACAACTCTGTTCAAGCTTTGACAAATGTGTGAATCGATTGTGGGTCAAGCACGCTCACACACACACACACACACACACACACACACACACACACACACACACTAATTTATTGCACGAATTTATGGATGGTTTTTGGATTCGCGTGTTTCACTCATTTAGATGACTCATTTAGATAATGCTTCGTAAGCAGATGGAGTGGTCTTGACATCTACGAGAATGTGTCAGTCAAGAGGAGGGTGAACAGGGGGTGAAGAAGACTTCTTGTGCTAGGGTATAAGCCCACAAAGGAGTAATCAACTTCATTTGCCAAGACGAAAAAAAAAAATTGGGGCACTACAGGAAAAAAAGGTCAGGATGGGAATCGAACACGCTCGCGGTGTTATGGGCTTTTTAAAAGCCATTTTTTGAGTGTCTTCTCACACATCCTCCTCTCTCCCATTTGATGTGTGTTCTCACTCTACCTAATGAATGAGGTAATTATTTTTCCCAATCGCTCGGGATACACAGCGGAGGGACGATGGTATGAGTAATGAGAATCGATTCAAAGCTTTTCTTTCGTAGGCGTCAGTGCGTCTACCGATTCAACCAGCAGGCAGTGCTGAATTCGCTACGTTAAACTCGTTTATAAGTATTGCTGGGATCGCTCAGAAGTTACTGACACTAGTCTCATGACAGAATCATACATAGTTGCTATTATTATTCCGCCGAACGAATCTGGTGGCGTACACCCTCGAGGAACGCTGGGAAATATTGGGAAATAATACTTTGAACATCATGGTGTGTGTGTGTGTGGAAAAAACCACTTTTTTTCAAATGTAGCTAATTCATGGGGCACTGAGAACCCACACATAAGTGAAGGATTGCCTATGCATCCATCACAAGCGACTGTTTGGTTTGGATTTTGGTCGAAGGTGTGGAATCAGTGGAACATTTTTCATTCAAGATGAAGAAAGCGAGATGCTTACCCAAGAAACATTTCCAATAGCTTTTACACTTAAACATGGCTAAAGAATGCTTTACTATGAGTGTACTAAGCCTTATAGTTTTAACATGTATTTTGAAGATGCTTAAGTTGTTCAAACTTTAAATAATTCTGAAGGCGATCATAAGACTGTCTTATAAGACTTATTAGATGCCTGGCATTAACCATCCAGTAAAAGTATTCTTAAGCATGTTTTAAGACTCGTTATTTGAGACTGGGACATCAAGATCAACTGATCTTATTAAATGCTTATTAAGTCTTGAATGAAGAGAACTCGGAACAGATTATACAGGCTGTATCTGAGATACGCTATTAACGCAAATCGTGAAGAAGCGGATTTCAGCCATTATATATTTAAGCCGTTATATAGTTAAACCCACTTGCAGTGGGTGGTTATTATTCAAATTCTAAACAATTTTTTTAACATATTGCTTTTAACTGATATTGTACCAAATCAATAAAATTTGTGCAAAGAACTGTCCAATTCAGAAACCCACGATTGTGTAAATTTGCATATACCAGGATCCGCGTATCTCGGACACTACCTGTACGGGGAGAGTCTTAAAACTTGTTAGTCTGCACAAGTGCTTACTAAAGCTATGTGCTATTTAAAACTATCTTAGCCACGCATACAGCACTACAAATCAACTGAACTTGTGATCAAGAAAGTCCTCTTGATCTTAAGCCAATGGAATCCATTTTAATGCATAAGATGGTTGATTTGTGTATCCAAAATGTGTCAGCCATGTTGATGTGTAGATAAACCAATTCATAATTTACAAGGCAAATAGAAAATGGCAATTTTCCAAAAGTTTTTCTCGTCATGTTTATTATACCACAGCCTTGAAAAAGCTTGTTGTGTAAATTGAGGGCGTTTCAATGAAAACTATATATAAAATAATTTATTTTTAAACTAAAAAGTTGCTTATTATTGAGGCGCTTTGATATTTTTTAAATTATTATAATGTATTTTAACAGTGAAATTTTCTTGGCATGGATTTCTGCTCATACGCGAGTGATTTAAGAATCAAAAAAAAAAAATATTAAGACAACAAAATAATTCTCAATTAATTCTCAGCCATTACTATGACTTCATAATCATTACTTCATTGCCGTCTCAGGAACATATCCATAGCAATAAGCTGTAATTTTGATAATTTATTTACGCCTCATATCTTAAAGGTCTAGAAATGGTTTTAACAAGTAGTCTTAACAGAGTTCTGTAGATGGGCGCTATCAGTCTAAACAGAGTTTTATTATAGTCTTATTAGGTCATACAAGACATTCAAATGAAAAAGGGAGGCTTAATGGAATAACCGTAACAACAACGTCAAAACTATGATAAGATTTAAAATGTTACTTGGGTACAGACACTAGCAAGATGATTAAGGGCGCCTATGTTGAGTGAAGTTTTGCTCGCAACAATTGAGGATAGGGATGACCTTTGTGACATTTAATTTGAAACAAGATGGCGCTCCATGTTAGAATCGATCTTTTGCGCACAGTTTTTGATGATCCAATTATCAGACCAACGTTCAGCCACTGTCGTTTGGCTACCAAGTAGCTACAATTTGACACCATTGGAATGTTAGCTGCGGGAAGCTGTCAAAATAATTCCGATTAAAAAAAACATTTTAAATTCTCTGACCACTAGAGTGATTGCTGCCGCTACTGCCGCTATGCAAACACGTGTTGAGAAAATTGAGAAATTTGTTTTTAAAACGCAACGGCATTGACCATGTACCAACAGTGAGCGAAAATCACAACACTTACGCGCACACACACACACACACACACACACACACACACACACACACACACACACACACACACACACACACACACACACACCCCAA
>KB667578.1:1631840-1676122 GCA_000349065.1 Anopheles quadriannulatus | reverse complement strand
CACACACACACACACACACACACACACACACACACACACACAAATGGGTGCAATTTCGCGCGCGCGTTTGTTGCCCTTATAGGTGGTACGGGTAAGGGTGGCCTTAACCTTTCCCTTCGCGAACGCACAACCCAATTGCAGAACGAAAAGAAAATCCAATGCAACTACGAGCTCAAACCCAGTACTTGATATAGCAACACATTGGATGATTCGATTGGAATGAGCAAGAAATAAGACACTATTTAATTTCCTACACTGTAAAACTGTTATCGACTTTCATGTGTTTCTATCGTAGAGAATAGAACTCATCTGTTGCTCATCTGTAGCTCATCAGCAATTAAGGTCAGTCTACTTAGGTTTGTTAACCTGTAAAATGACCTAATGGGCAAATAAATTGGGGAGTTCTTGCTCCAAGTAGAGTTGAGGTAACATTCTGGAACATAAAATATCTCACGTGGTTCTGAACAAAGCGTTTATTGGAGCCACTGGAATACATTGACTTCAGAGCATCACCACCGTACCCTATACCACTTCGTCTTTGTTTGAATGTCTATATCGCTGGCTAGATTCAATCAAGCAAGGAACCCAATGTCGAAGATCAAACCATAACCACTCTGAGTCTCGTTTTGTTCTTTACCACCAATAATGGACCTCCAATCATCTCCCTCCCCGTCTTCTTTAAACCAGCTGAAGAACCGAAGAGTTCTCCGCACTTCTGAGCACGCGTCCGTGCACTGGTACTGGACACTTCTTGTGCGCGGCTACGGCGGTGGTTCTTTGTGACCGTGTGGCATTGGACCGGACAGTTCCCTTTCCCTTTCCCTTTGCGCAACGGTGTGGAAACAGCAGCAACAACTCAAAAAAAAAAAAGAGGTGACACGCGTCCCAAACGCGGTAGGAAGTCGGCCTGCACTCGACCGCTCGGTTCGGGGTCCGGCATGCTGCAGCACAGCACCAAGGGCAATGATCATATAATTGGCCCGTCATGTGTCATGGCGGGCACCGCCTGCTTCCCATCCAGCCCGGGGCCGAAGTGTGCCGGAGCGGGTGGACGATTAATTTATCGCACTCACCCCAGGTCCTCGGGGTCACGACATGCGGGGTGACGCTCGCGCGCGTTCTGGAAAGTGCTTTTCATCCCCCTCTGCAGGCATTTTTAGTTTTTTTTTTTTTTTGCAACATTCCCTGTCCCACTTTTGCCTAGGGGAAGGGGAAGCTAGGGGGGAGGGAGAGGGCAAGCAATGCGACCAGAACTAGCTAGATGTCGCCTGCCGTATAGATTCGGACGATGCTTGTCAGTTTCGTCACCCCAATTAGCACCCCGATGCTCTGCCGCCTCGTGTCTTTACGGGTGCGATGGTGGGGAGGCGCGCGAGGGGAAATGTCAATGCCACGCTTCCACAAGGTGTTTGCCGTCTTTTGTGTGTTGACTTACCGGTCGCTGGCGGGGCTGGCGTCTTCGGGGCTGTTTCTTGGCGGGCGAGGCGGAATGCCGGAGTTTGAATTATCGACGAACTGCCTGCAGACGGGAAGGGAAGCGGTGAGAATCAATAAATCAGAAAATAGCTGAATGAGGACTGGAAGGGTAGGTGTAGGAGAGGGAAGAAAACGCAAAGAAGATTGTCTCGATAGCACCCCATGCCCAGTAGCGCTTGCGAGTGTGGTCATTAGGTGGTCATTAGGCACCGCGTGGACATTCAACTTCCGTGGCGCGTCGTTCTGGAATCTTTCAGCGTCCATTTTAAAAAGCTTTTGCGTGTTGGTGGATGTTATTTTCTTTATCTTTCCCCGCTCACACAAGAAAAAACAACACGCTTGGTAAGGTTTGTAAGTGCGGCGAAAGTACGCACAAAGAAACGATGGTGACCCACATTGGGATACGACGTTGCGTTCGTCGCCTGGTGCACGCATAATGGGCAATCGTTACTTTCGTGCCAACCCAGCACCTGAAGTCTGAACCCCCCACCATTGGGTCGAGTGCCTGGGTGCGTGTTTAGCCAGCAATTAGCCCGTCCTGCTAGGAGTTCCTTTACTGCTCTTGCTTTACAAGAGCCGCGAGGACTCTCTGGAACTCAGCAGAATCAAGAACCTTACGGAGTGCCAGACATAGTGGAGCCATTCGGAGTTCCCACAGTTCGGGCACGCTCGGACCTCGGAACACTTCTAAACGCTCCAGGGGTCACCCCTTTGCGTGGATGGGGCGAATGTGGTCGACAATGTGTCGGTTGATCCGATCACATTACGGCACAGACACGGGTGGAACATGCTGGCAGTTCGTGCTGCTTATCGCAAGAGTGCATCCGATCGTTTCACAAGCGCAAGGGGGGGAGTGCATTTGTTCTTGAACAACCTATACCAATCCTTCGCCCCCTTGTTTGAGGTAGCATTCAAGCGTGTCGTCGGTGTGATGATTCGGACATTGGACATACTTCTAGTCGCCTCACGCAAACTCACCTGTCGCTCCGAAACACGGAGATTGCATTGTCGATGTTGTCGTCCTGGAGCATGTTCATGGTGATGGTGAGAAGGGGCAGTATTTCTGCAAGACCTTGCCAACGGTGAGTTGTCGGATGTGTGGTCGGATTATAGGTTGCTGTGGCGGATGGTTTATAGTGGAGCGCAGCGAAGATCACACCGGAAAACGTGTCGGATTCAAAGGGTCGTCTTCAGGGAGACACACCACACACTCACTTGTTCCGACACAGATACACAAACACACACACACACACTCCCTCCAATACACACGTGGAGCACTGATGGAATTGGGAGTGGAAAACTCTGGCCAAAACAAAACCAAAAAAAAGGGGTAAATCGCAAAAATCTCCGATCCGTCCACACCCGCTAGCGGCTAGAAGGCGACTAACTGGAAGAGCTTCCAGCGGCGTACCGGCGCACTACGGTGCAGCACACACACACACACGTGCTACTCTTCCTAACGCTGTGTTGGGGCGCGCGCGCTCGGAAAGCGCGTCGCGTCGTTTCGCGCGTCCTCGCAAGCGCCAGATCACTTCCACCACTACTCCACACACGGTGGCCACACGTTTTAGTTTTTTTTTTGTCTTTTTGAAGCACCCCTTTCCCCTTTGCTCAACACCCCTTTTGGACCCTCTCCTCCCCCCCCCTCGCCCGCCAACATTTGGTCGTCGTCAAACGAGAGCAATTTGTCCAAACAAACGGCGCGTGTGTGTGTGTATGTCTGTATTTACCACCCCGGCGACTCGGTCGTTTTCCTTTTGCCGTCGGTTAGCACGCTGGGGTCACGGTGCCCTCCCATCCCCCATCCACTGGTTGCTTCCGACACCCTTTCGGACGTTCGTGTCGGAAACGAGCCGCACAGTGGGGCGTCGGGGGTCTCGTTCTCCCATGTTTTGGCGACGCCGACGACGATTGATTAGCGGCGGCTACCGATGAGGCTCACGTTTTACAAATGAGCTGCAATCATGAGATGTGCTAATCATCTAGCATCATGTCATCGCCCCCCTCCCTCCCAGACATCACCGAGCTGCAAGCCTTCCGCTCCAATGAATGGAACCAAACAGTGGCAGTGGCAAGATCTCAATATCAACGACAGCGACAGACCTACTGGAGTTCCAATCAATCAATCAATCAAACTCTCAAACTAACTTTCAATTTCTGTCCACCGGGGCAGCTCAGTGTGCAGCAACGACCACCAGGCGCGTGTGTGCCACCTCTTTGGATAGCTGTTAGCTTCGTTTAACAATACTACACCATAACGTTGTTGTTTTCTTTTCCTTTTTTACGTAATTTGTGCTCCCTCCCACACCCGTCCTTCTGCCACGGTTGGGGTAGCCGCTAATGGTGGCAAGTAGTAATGAGCACAGCCGGCAAACAGGTGCGTATGTGTGTGCTCATGATACATTCATGAGCAAAACGCGCGCACATGCTGGTGGAGATGTCGACCGAAAAGACATTGGACAAAACATTGCGGGGACGCGCAGGGGTGAACACTGTTCAATGTCAGTCAGTGGGTGAGTTCCGTAACTTCTTCGCTGGAATATTTTGGGGCAGCTTAAGGTTGCCGCCCTGCACCCCAAGGATGATATTTGCGGACTTGTACGGTGGCAAACGGTAGTTATCGATGCTGCTCGAATATTGGGACAAGATTTCTTGGACTAGAAAGTTTGTCGGACTATGACAGTGATGATGCTCCTTGGTGCTCCAGATGTGCAGAATTCAAATTCTCTTATGTCTTCTACATATCTGACTAATGTTCAATGTGAATTGATGAGAGAAACTCTTTGGAAGAATTGAGAATTCTTAGAAGATTATGACATTGGCCATTCTTTTAGGATCCGGATGACGATATGAAGATCGCAAGGCTGTCTTATTCGCATACATCTTCTCTGTATGGATAGATCTTCGATGTTATCTGGCCAGTGTCAGTTTTGGAATGCTCCAAAAAAAATCTGATAAAATTCTGACACAGTGGAAGTAGAAGATGTTTGGAAATTTTTACCATTTTTTACTTCGGGCTACATCTGCAAATTGCTACATCTCAGTCTGAGGCTGAAAGTGAGGTAGTAAATTTTACTCATGGGATTGTTCAAGAAACTCAAGATCCTAATTCAAAATTTTGTAAATGTTGTAGATGTTTAGGAGATTCTTTCCGAAATAGACGACATACCATACAAACTTCGTTGAACTAGATAGATTGAACTGTAGTGTAAGTTAGTGTGCTTGAGCTTTAGGAAGCTTAGTCTGGGGATTAAATTCCATGGAGATCTGCTCTCGTACATATCTTCAGGTGCAACTTTTCCAAAATCTATCAAATGTTACATTGACCTTAGCGTATGGCCGTCTGAATGACCCAGCACCGAGGAAGTACTCAAATCGTGTGTTTTTTTTTTTGCTGTGTACAAAAAGAGAGGAAGTCAATCCGGTCAACGAGAAATAATTTGTCTCGCCGCTCAGTTCCCCTTTGATGGTTTCTTCGATAGTCTTTCCTCTCTTTTGGTATCCCAACAACAACAACAACAAAAAACCGTTTCACACTCCTCACAAAAGCCAGCAAACAGTGTATGAAAACATCAACCCCCTCATCATCCCCCTCTACGTTCCACAAAAAAATAAAATCCTCCACTGACCTCTAAAACGCGCACTGTCCACGGCTCTGTACACAATTAAGTGAACGCACACCGCGCGGCACGTAAAACGCGTCGTCCGTGTGCTCTGCGTTCTTTTCCTCCGCGCTTCTTCTGTTGTTTCGCCGTTCTGTACGGTTTTGTTGTGTTGTGTTGCTGCATTGCGTTGCCGTGGGTCATTCAAATGTGTGGCCGGACACACGGGGAGCGCTCAGGGTAAATTGCCAACCCGCTGTCCGAGCGGGCGCTCGCGAGAGGGAAATCAGCGCACTCACGTGCGTTGAAACTTGCCAGCAGTTTTGGGCCGGTTCGACAGCTCCAACATGGAAATGAAGCAATTATCCGGGGGAGGGTGTGTGGGGGAGGGATGGAGGAAATGGAAATGGCTCCACTTCTTTACGCCAAGTGTTGTAGCGTGGAAGTAAAATGGGAGCTTAACTGTGGCGTGTAACCTTCGCACGATTAGATGCGTCGGACAGCTTTGGATGAATCGATCGAAATGGGAACTTTATAAAGACATCTTACCGATGACGAAAGTTCGGTAATTGCGAGCACACACACACACACACACACGCATAGACAACTCATACTGCGATCTTGACCATGGGTGGGCCCTTTTGAAGGTGAGCTGGTGAAAATGTGTTCACCCCATCGCTAGGGGCTCATCCCCAAGCGCAAGGCTGCTGCTGATGGGACATGCATACAATAAGAGCACGTGGAGCAAAACATGCGCACTGCGTGCATTACAAATAAATGCTACGATGCTCCGGAGAGAACATTCATACTTTTGGTAGCTGAAACCAGCTGAAACCAGGCATTGAAACACTATTGGCACGTCCCTTACAATCCCCTTGTAAGGTCTGCAGATTTCGAAATCTTCCAAAGTTCCCCTCCAACTAACAAATAGCAGACGAAGAGGAGCCCTAACAGAATCGGTCGACTGGTCTTACAATGCCTGCAATTTGGGATATCTTAAGATGAAGAGTACCGTGGTTGATCACGCTACAACTGGTTTGTGGGGTGGAAAAGTTTCCTCTGCAAAGTGCACCCAAGACCGGTTAGTGCCCTAATTGTTGTCGTTTGCGTACTGTCGTACTGTGATCTACGGTAGGTCATCTATTGGACGACTGCCCAAGGCGCAGATCCATAATCTGGATCTTCAGAGCTGGACAAATGAGGAAGCTACTGCTTCAGTGCGAGGGACGATCAGGCCTTAATGAAGAGGTCAAATTTGTGAAAACTCGTTTAATTGAGTGACGATGGATACGCTGAAACACTGGATGAGGAATTGGGATGGTTTTAATGGAGGATCTGAAGGCTCTGGAGGCTCTAGCGACTGCGTAGGATATGTAGACTAAGGGATATAGAAACTTCTTAAGGCTATACAGAGTTCACAAAGTATCATTAAATGAGCATTGCAATATACTTCTAAAACCGAGTTCAATTACTGAATTACTGAATTATTGTGTGAAATTTGAAGAAACACATATCCACGTGTATATAATGCTAACAACACCCCAAAATCATTTATTTGTAACACTTCACTCGATCTCTCTCTCTCGGTTTGCTCTATTGCTATGAAAACTCAAACAATCTAAAGTCCAGCAAGCAATCGGAAGTTAACACATTCTCATTCTACATATAACTATATACTATTGCAACCTGTCAAAACGGACCTAACCGGTACTTACGGCTAGATAAATATCTTTCTTTCGTTAATTCGTTCACTAATATAGTTCTGCTCATGTTGGAAAGTTTGCGGTTGGATGTCTTTCGTACATCAAAAACAAAACATAACCCCAACAGCTGCTTGGAGTTTCGCTACATAGGCGTAAGGCTTGAGCTAGGAAGGATACTGTTACCCGTCGTACCTGCATCTAGTGAGTTTTCTAATTTGGCGTTTTCGCTAATTGCTTGACAGCCTAGTTGAGCTGCCTGCGCTGTCTGGCTCTGTCCCTGGGCCCACCCGTCTGCCTAAGCAACGTTAGAAATCTAGCTCTATCGCGTCGAAAGCTTTTTGTTTTTGCTTCCGAGGCATTCATGTGCGTCATGTGTATGTGGCAAATTGGCAAACAGTGCAAAATCAAAACAGCCGGAACGTCTTCCGGATACGGAACCTCCGGGCTCCTTGACTCCTGCCCTCCCCAGGCTCAACCACAACATGTGTGACCTTCGATTTTAGGTGCGCGGACCGATGCGGCGATGCGCATCATAACTTTTGGGCTGACGACTGTGCTGACGGCGCACGGACGGTAAGGTCAGGCGGTGGACGGATGGCTGACCTGTTTTCCTTCCTTTTCTCACTGCTCTCCAACTCCGCGTAACTGGTGCAGGTTTCCGTCGGTGGGCAGGCGGAAGGTGATGATGATAAGACGAAGATCGCACAAACCGTCACCCGGCAGGTCTGAAAAGAAGAGACGAGCACTCGTGAGTTACATTTGCAGGGTTTGTGGGTTGTACGATTGTTCCACCATTGTACCTGTGCTTTGTTCGAAGTGGTTTGCTTACGCAGAAGTATTCCTTGGAGATGTTTGAAGTGGGGCTTTGGGTCGGTGACATTAGTTGGAGTCCTCTTGGCTACAGTATAGCACCAAAAACGTCAAAACGAGACGAAGAAACGAAAGTGTACAGATAAAATCGTGCATCTCTGTAAACGGATGAGGTGAACTTTGTGTGTGTGTGTGTGGGAGTGAGAGAGAGAGATAGAGAGTGGGTGTATTTTGTGAACAAGTGCGGCGTCCATTACAAGTGACGCGCCGGTACTGGGACAGAACAACTAAGAGCTAGTGTGTTGTGCAATCGGAAGAAGGAATCTTCAATGAAGAGTCATACGAGGACATCAATTGTTGCGTCCGAAATTTGCGATTCTTCAATCTAGAAATGAATGTCACAAATTTTATATCACCCGAGATTTCATCTCGGAACTCGTTAGATGTACAGTTCCCGAGTTACGCGGTTCTCGGCATATGGAAAATGAATATGCGATGAGTCAAATCCGTAAAATTTGTTCCAAGAATTTCCAAATGCAAAACAAATTGCTTTTTTGCAAAAAAAAAAACAAAACAAAAAAAATTAATGGTTCAAAAGCCACAAATATCAATGTGCTATTCAAAAATAGTCATTTATCAAGTGTATTATGGCTAAAAAACATCTTAGTATCTCAGGAACAGAGCAGATTAATTGCAGGGTTTCATGCCTTATCTGTGAAAAAATAAGCAACAGTGCAAATCGCTTCATATCACAGAGATTCCAAAAAGAACTTGCAAAAATAGGTTGTTGTATGGTTGTACAAAATTGCTTTAGCTTGTTTCGAATGTGCTAAAAATAGCGGAATCAGTTCCAGAAATAGATCTTCTGAAATCGTCTGGAATTTTCGGAATTGTCCTTGGATGGTTTCTATGCGTATGTTGAGGTTGAGCCATTCCATGACATGCATAGTTCCCAAGGCTTTATCTTCTGGAGGGGTCCAGTCGATCCCGAACCAGTTCCGAGCCGATTATAATTAATTCCACACGTTTCATCTTCTGTAGCACTGCTCCTGCTCCAACCTTTTCAGGATCAAGGACACCTTGGCTTTGAAAACACATTTGCCGCGGTCCACATCCCTTGAGGATATAAATTTTTAAAACATGGCTTTTTGGTCAAAAATTTGATGAAATCTTATTCTAGGCATGTCCATTGGAAATTTAATTTTGATTGTGGCACGATGTGTATAGCAAAAAGCTTTTCTGATTTCAAAAATAAATTCTTCCGCGGACCACGTCTGTTAACGCCACGGAACACATGTTGGAGACCAATGTTGTAGAAAATACGCTCTGCACAAAAAAAAAAGTTATACTAATGTGATGGGAAACCTTGTACAAACATCTTTCGAGAAGCTTCATGAAGTGTAGAATATTTAATTATTTATCGAATCTTTGAAGACTCATTGAGTCATTAGTGGTTCGCGAAAGATTGAAGATTCCTTATTCAAGGTTTAGATTCATTCGATCATTCGCAAAGCTTCATTCCCAATCATTAATCAGTCTACCAAATGGACTCAACATAAGTACTGAGAGGCGAAGGACATTACAAACAGAAACAGTGAGCAGGCAACAGATAGTGTCACATTGCGTACAACAACAGCAGCATCAGTAGCAGCAGTAATAGCTTGAGAAGATGAGGAAAGATATTGACAGGTGGTTGATATCTGCCCACTGATAACGCTAACTAAAGGAACTGGATCGTTATCAGCGTGCAGCCGGCCATGATCGAAAACCGAACCAAAAAGCGGTCCATTTTCGACCACTCCATCGCAGCCATCGCAATGCAGTAGTTTCCCGATGTTCAGCAAATGGTGGATCGATGGATGTGTATGGATAATTATTTACAGAGCGATACGATGATGCGTCGTAGCCGCTGACTGCAGCAAGCAATATTTACAGCAAGGGCACATACAGCGATACAGATCGCAAACAACAAGCACACACGCACACAAAGCCTGCCAGGCGACAAGCTGATCGGAGTGGTCCTTGCAGCATAGGGAGAAAATCATAAAACCTCCTGCCTCTCCGGCGAACCCAGAGAGGGAAGGTGGCGCACTGGACGGAGCTATTTGTACAATGCAACAAGTCGTGGGTCGTCACGCAGTAAAGCGGGGATCGCGCGTGACAGCGAAAAGAAAGGAAACCGAAGGAAGAAAGTAAAAAAGCCCGGTTTTGTACAGCGGCAAGTAGAGGCTTTAAACGGCGACGGCGAGGATATGTCTTTCCGCACGTTTTATAGCGTCAATAGAGCGTCGTGAAAACGGTAATGACAGGCGACACACACAGAAACAAGCCACCCAAAACCGATAGTAAAACAACTGAGGCCAGGCAGCAGGACAAGCAGGACGAAACAAACATTCACATGCTAACGAGAGGAAACGATGTTGGTCGATACAAGACACAGACACAGGCAAAAAAACGGACGAAATACATAGATAGCAGTTGAGCAGCAAGGGGGCGGCAGTGAAGGTGGGCGCAATATTAAGGCATAAAAGGTTGGGGTTTTTGCTCGCTTGGAGCTCCCGCTTTACCTCGATCCGTTCTGGAGGGGGCATTGGAATGGGAAGCCTGCGTCTTACGTTTGTTTGTTTGGTTGGGATTTGAGGAAAGAGGCAATGGGATACCTTCTCCCCTCCCAGAAGTTTGATAGTATTACTAGGGGGGAGTGAGGATTCCTGGGCAGTTGGAGTTGGAGTCACACCCCCCAACCAGGCACTAGAAAGTGCTCGTCAGGTTCGTTAGCTGCATGAGTCGAACAGTAAAGAAAGATAGCGTGAAAAGGAGTAGTAATGAAGGGTAACAATTACGCTTGCAGTGTCGACAGGAAGGACATGGTCGCCCGGTCCGAGGGCAGACACTGGCCGAACGCCTCCAGCAGTAGCGGCTCCTCCGCAATCGCTTCCTGGTAGTCCTGGAACGAAATCTGCAACCCATTACGTAAGCAAACATAAAAGAGCATCCCCAACATCATCGCTAACTCAGTGACCCTGTCCTACCTTGCCATCCTTATCCATGTCCAGCTTGCGCAGCGCAATCTCGACCAGATCCTTGACGCCCTCATCCGGGTCCTCGTCCTGCGGCTGCTTGATCAGACAGTTGCGCAGCAGCGCGAACATCTCGTCCTTCGTGATGAACCCGTCGCTGTTCAGGTCGTACACGCGGAAGCAGAACGCGGTCTTCTCCGCCTGCGAACCCTTGAGAAAGGTGGATAGCCCCATCAGCCAGCCCTCGAGCCGGATCGGCAAACCTTCGTAGCCCTTCTCCCACGCGCAGAAGATGCGCTCCATCAGCGTCTCCTCCGTCACGATGTCGAACGTGCTGTGGAGCAGCTCGCGAAAGACCGACCGGTCGATGCCGTCCATCGAGGAGCCGGCCTTGGCAATTACGCCCGGGTTGCTGGCGGCTAGTGCCTTCGAGTTCATGCTGGCGTTTGCGACCAGCTTGCGATAGATTTTGCACAGTGCCTCCACCTCCACCCTGCAATGTTGGAAGTTTGGAAGGAATTGGAGGGTACAGGCAGTTAGCCAAACTTGCGAATCTTCGGGTGAAACTTTGAGGGACAGATATTTTGTTTTTGGAGGATCTAGTTGGGAATTGCGATATAGAAAAGCTATTCCAACTCTATTCAAAGTGGAGTGTAACAAGGAAATTCGTAGTCATCCGATAGCCAGGTGGCATGTTCTAAATGATATTTCACAAAAGTCTCAACGTTTTGTCACCATCTCCAGTCTCAAATTTGTGTACTTAATATCTTTGACGCATAGGAACTCTTTGTCTCTAACAGTACCTGACTCTAACTTTTCTGTAAATATCGACAAATAGGACAGGAATATTCTATAGTCTTATATATAACCATTGGCCAAATGCTAGACGTTGCCATCTACTTCTTCTAGGACTTCGTAACTCGATGATCTGTTACATTTGTTAAGGTTACTGAATGACATATCTACGTATTTACGATATCCAAAATAAGACAACATTATGAACCTCAACAACAAATGAATGTCCTGTGCTAATATTGAACAACCATTCGCTTTGTTAAACCTGCAAACAGAATTACAGGGAGACAGTAGCCCGGAATCACGTAGGATTTCCTAGACATTAGGGACTATGAAAAGAACTTCCAGCAGAGATGAGAATAAGAAGTTTTGTATTCCACACAAGGACACAGAAGAACATAATTTAAGTGATGAAACCCTAGAACCTAGCCATATTCCTTGAGATGTATGTACGTTCAGCGTAAGATGATAAGACCCATGGTTTTACTTCCATAGTACACCGATTTACTGTGATTAAGATCTAACACCTTTGCAAATGAACTTTGGCTTCTAAAAGTCTCTAAAATTTTAAGTCTCTCTACCTTTCAGATATATTGAAGACTCTGAATTGGCTACGCTCGTTTGTCTAGCAAGCAATAAAAACAAAAAATTAACTCACACGACATGCAGCTGGCATGATGATTGTTTCTCCTCTCACCCTCATAAGCCTACCTGTCTTGCACGCTTTAAAAAAAAAGAGTGCAAGTAAGCCCATGGAACTACATTCCTCTCCAACCCACCCATCAGAAGGCAAAAACAAAAAAAAACCATATGTATCGCATGTCACCAGAGCCATTTCGGTAACCGCGCGATAAAAAAAGGGACATCGATGTTGTATCGAATCATAAATGATAAACAAATCAATAACGGGGAAATTTATGCATTCTATACAACCATTGCCTCCACCCGGGAACTGGGTGAACCGGGTGAAACTAACACACATTTGGAGAACCTGTACGGTCGCTCCTTTTGCGTTCAGTGCGACGCTCGACTCGATTTCGGCTTTTGGTCAGTAAATCATGCCACGCTATTAAACGTACCACACAGACACACACTCATAACCATTCCCGAAATTGGTTGTACAAATGATGGAATTTGTTCGACATAACGAGCGTACATCGGAAGAATTTACACGAGGGAGCGAGGGTCTTACGAGTATTTAACATGGGTCAATTAAACCCCTCCCGGATAAGATCAATCGATATTCGGACCAGCCTACCTAGCATTGGAGCGCACGATGAAAGGCGCCTGACCTGATTGCTTGACGGCTTCACGAATATCTCACACCCTCATCGCATGCTTGAGGTCATCTTGAATGTCTTGCTGTATTAGTACAGTATCGCCTTTTTAGTGATTTTTTGAGCTGTTAGGACCTGCTCTCTTCAGTGACTTGAATCAGAGCTGTAGAGTTTCTATACAGATTTAGCACTCTAACTCACTCATTAAATATACTTTCCTATGCGATCCACCTCACTCACTCTCTGTGTCGTTTAGCGACTTACTTCTGGAGGATTACTTCTGTATCCCGACTGGTCACTCTTTTGCGATTCTACTCACACACCATCTGTTACATTACCGATTTTTGGATTCGAGCACTCACTCTCTGTGCCAACTATTTTTTTGGGATTCATCTCACTCATTCTTGGCGCCAAATAATCACTCCTTTGGGAGTATACTCCCCTGAAGTAGTGTGAACAAAATTCGAAAAGTTTGAGTCATGAAAATAGAGTAAAAATCCAAGAGTTTAATTAAAACTCTTCGTGTTAAGTTGAATCCACATATTCACCTGCCGGATTGAACTCACTCACTCTTACACCTGGCGCAGATAAACTACACTCCCTACCCCCCGCCCACCTTCTCCGCCCCGTATCGCTCAACCCATCGGACACCCAGAAGACACCCTGCCAACTCCAGCCACAACCAACTCACTTGGAAAAGTGCGTCCGCCGCTTGTACATCTCCAGCATCTTCGGGTTGAGCTTGCCGTTCAGCTCATCCATCCTGGCGAGGATGCGTCGGTTGTCGCGCGAGATCGTCGTCCGCCCGGTGCCGGCTGCTGCGCCCTGGTGCTCCTTCGCCTGCTGCGAACCGCCGGTCGGCTGCGCTGCGGTACCGTTGCTGCTACCGGCCGGATCTCTCGACTGGGCCGAAGCTCGCCTGCCACTGGCCAGAAAGATGGAAACGCTTTTCATTATCATTGCCCCACCCTTCGTGTTGCTGGTGAACGCGGCCGCCAGCGCGCTCCGCCCCGGGCCGGCGCCCTCCTTCGGCTGCCGCCGCGCGTTCATTGCGTTTGCCTGATTTTGCTTCGGGTTTTCTTTGCCCTTTTTTGTTGAAGGGCTCTATGGCTTTGCCTTGTCGATTTTTGTTTTTTTTTTTTTTTGGGGGGGCGTTTGGCGCTCGTTCGGTAATATTCGGGTCCGAGTTGTCGCTGCGTTAGCTAGCAACGTGGTGTGTGTGTGTGTTTTTTTTTGTAGTTGTTTATGGCTAAACGGCTTCTGCACGTTCGAGCTGTGTTTGGTCCTTCGAGCCGGATTGTCCTTTTCGGCGTTGCGAGCGTCGGAAAGCGCGCAAACTTCGGTGCCGGATTGCAACGGGCAGAACAGCGTCGGTGGGTAGATGAAGCGGGAAGAGACCTCCAATCCTCTGCAACACGTACCACAGCTGGAAGATTGTTTATTTTATGGGTTATGTTTACATATTTGATTGCTTTAACGTCTGCTGAAGATAAATTGTTAAAACACTGAAGTTTACTACTTTATTTGGAACTAACGACATCGCAGGCATATACTAAGGACAAGTTGTTACTTCAACGACGCCATTGCTTAAATCATAACACGTTAAAACATAAAGGTATTTAAAAGATTTTCGTAGCTCCTTCCGAAAACTTCCGGCGAACTTTCGAAAGAGTTTTTATTTATCTTTAATTTCATAGAATTCCGTCGCAAACGGTCGTTGCTGTGTATTTGTCCAATTTATTCGTGTTTTTTTTTTAATTTAGCACCCAACTCATGATCGCATGTCTGCGATGTGTTTCCCCGTGGTCGTTTGTTCTTTCGCTGCTCACACTGCAAGGGGGGCCCGTGGATGCGGACGACCCGATAGAGGATGGGCGGGGTTTGTAAACAAACGCGTAGTGGCACGGGAATTTATAATTGCCACCGTTGCCACAAGCGAGAAACCTCGCGAAGCCTCCTCGCCCAAACCCCCAACCCTCCTTCTACCTGCCAAATTTCGGTGTCAATCAATACCCGAAACGTCAAACGGGGGTGTCGAAAACTTTGCCCGGTTCGCCCTTCCACGAGCGTTTTTTTTTTGTTTGTTTGTTTTTGCTTTTACCATTTTGATAACAGCCACTGCCTCCGCTGTGTCCCTGGGTGTTCGCTGACTTTGCACGCCCCGACCCCGAACGTCAAACTTTTCAGCAACTTTAGACGTTCCCGTTCGCTTCCCCAACGCTTATCAACGGCAGGTAATCGACATGGACATGGCCCCCAAAAACAAAAACTCCCTGCCCCGAACGACCGGGGCACCGATCGAACAATTTTCCAATCCTTGGTCCAATGCCCCCAGAACTGGCAGAGCAGGCGGGAGGAGAGAATGCCTAATTTGCATATACAGCACGGAACCAGGACCACGGCCGTTGGCGTGTGAGCACGGCGATTCACGGAGCAGCAGCAGCAGCAGCTAAGCAAACGGACCAACGGAACAAACAACAACAACAAAGCAACGGGGTACCATGATCCTTTGCCCGTATTAATTGTCGCAGTGTCAACCTAAACCAGTCGGGACAAAAAGGGGGGCCGCAAGTCATTCTTGCGGCAAGCCCTGTGCCAAGGGAACTGTTGGTAAAAAAGGAAAACAACGCGCACACACACACAAGCACGAGAGGAAAGGGTGAAGCACTGTCTAACCTCAAAACGGGTACGCGGACGCACGGACGGACTTAGGGCACCGAAACTTTGCACGAAACATCCCGCGAATTGGCCATTACTTGGCGCGACTGGTGCCAACTCACCGTGACCATTCGATTGATTTTTTTGTTTGTTGATTATAGGGGGAGGATTCTGCCGTTGTTGTTGTTGTTGTTGTTGGCTGTTGGTCATGGTTCCGTGTCCTCCAAGTGGGTGCACGGAGGACACCCGGGGGCATTGGTGATGGAAGGATGGTTTGTTTATTGATGTTGTTATGGAGATGTTTGAACCTCGGTTACTTTGCGCGGAGCGATGACACAGCACATTGTGCCAAGTTTGAGGCGTTTGCTGTCCTAGAGAGGAGGGAGCGAGAGATGCAACAATCGTAAGAATAGTTGAACGTTGTGGTATTACATTTTTTCTCACTTTCTCTATCTCTCTCTCTCTCTCTCTCTTTGTCAGTTGGCACTAAGTGATCACCAGAAGCTTCCAGAGTATAATGCTGAAATGTGGCATTTTTGGGTTCCTCAAGTCAATATCTCAAAGTTTTTTGTCCGTTTTGAAAACATTTTGATCCTCAAACGCGTACGTAAAAAGCTTTTTTGGTAAGAACTGAGAGATTGAATAAACTTTGGTTCTGCAATTTGAATTATCTCGGAAGCGTCCCGAACATGATCCAAGCATTGGGAATTCTTGGATTTTGTAGCGTGTGTCTGTCATGTTACTGGAATTAACTTGGACACTTCTTTGAAGCATTCAAAGTGTTGATCATTTTTTGTAAGATTGAATGCTGCAGCTCTAATATCTGTAGTAGAATGATAGAACTGAGATCACTTTGGTTCTTTAATACATACCTCTGAAGTATTGAGATTATGAGACTAGAATTATAATACAATAACTCTTGTTGGTCGTATCTCTGATGTCGCTGGTATTGAATTGGCAACAACAGGAAACACTTGGGCGTTTCTCTGAAGCTTTTGAGGAACAGATTGAATTTTAACTATCGATTGCTTCAACTCGAGCAGCATCCAGAGCAGAATGCTAGAATTGAAAGCAGTCGTTTCCACTTCTCTGAAGCATCCACGGTAAAATACTACAATTGGAATCACTTCAGTCCTGCAACGTGTATCTCTGAAGCTTCCCAATAAGAACAGCCAAAGCTGAAAACGCTTTGGTTCTTTAATACGTATCTCTGAAGCGCTCAGAACATGTAGGAATCTTTGATATTACTAGAACTTGAAAACAGCATTTAAACTATTGGAATTTGGATGTTCCAACACGAACATCTGAATCATTCAATTCAGAATGCTATAATTGAAAATCACTAGAGTTGCAAATACTTTGGAGCTCGAATCCCTAAGTTTTCTGACGATGATTCACAAATTATTAACACTTGAATATAGGCGGAGCGTGTCTCTGGTGTAGCTGAAATTGCAAACACTTGGGCTATTCACTGAAGCATTCAGAGCACAGTGCCAGAATTCAAACCACTAATTTCCTTATCTCTGAACCAACGAGAGCAGAATGGTAGACACACTTTTGGTACTTCAATGCAATACATCTCTCAGGCGTTCAGAATTGGAATCGCGGTGTTGTGTATCTCTGCTCATATGTGATAATCCCAAGTATTCCGAGCAGAACAATAGAACTGAAAACACTTCGGCTCACGTATCTAATGTATTACTGAGGCTAGAATTGCACACTTCTAGCGCCTCCAACGTGTGTCCAACCTCTTGAAGCATCCAGCACATAGTTCTGTAATTCGGAAAATCTCTGATCCTCGAACTGCTCGCTGGTCGAATTGGAGCTGCTGTGGAGTTGAAATTGCACCTCGTAAGATTGATAGTAGAATAGTCGAGTCGGGCTCCATTTTGCGTTTGCTTGAGAAAAGATCACTTTATTCCAATGTCCGAATCACGATTGTCCCGGCATCGCACCAAGAAACAAAAAGAAGGCGCAAAATCCCCCCACCCATCCATGTGCGACTCTACATCCACCGACCGGCAGATGCGGTGCAACCCATGACATCTGAGGCACTTTTCGCCCTTTTTTTTGTTGCAAGGAACGACACCGAACGCACCAGGCACCACACTCACACCTTAGTCCTTCTTGACGCTCGCCTTGATGAGCGACAGGTTGTTCTTCTGGAAGCACTGGAAGCCCCGGAACGCCCAGTGGCACACGTTGCCGTCGGTGTTGCTGCCCGCGCACTTGACGATCTCCTCGCGCACCTCGTCCGCGTCGCGGCCGTGGGCGAGCTGCACCACCAGGTTGTCCACGATCGGACCGTTCGTGTCGTCGAACAGCTGCATCTTGTTGAAGATGCACTTGATGTAGCACTGGGTGGTGTCGTCCTCCGGGAAGTTCCACGACTTGTACTTCTCCACCAGCTCGTCCGACACGCCGAGCGACTTGACGCACTCGGCCCGGTACGCCAGCAGGTCCTCGCGCGTCTGCACCACAAACTCGGCGCTCACCTGGCGGTCCAGAACAAGGGCGGTTTGCGTTAGCTCCTGGCGTGTTGGTGCTTCAGCGATCCTCGAAGTTTCGTGTACTTACCACCGCGGTGAAGGCTAGGAGGGCAACCACAAACTTCAACATCGTTGCGAATCTCGGGCACTGGAGGACGTGTGGGGTGAGTTGCTGCTGCTGCTGGTGCACCTTTCAAGTACGGGGCAAAAACACGGACTGATGGCTACACTTGGACCGCTCGCCGGCTTTTATAATCCCCAGCAGCAGCATCATTCATCCCAACCCGTGGGCAAGATCCCGCTCGTCCCGAACAATCAGCAGCAGCAGCAGCAACAGCATTGATTTGCTCCACTTATTTACTTGATAGCCTGATAGCTCGATGCTTGTACGTTGACCCGCTCTCGGCTGGTCGGATGGGACGCTTTATCCACCGGGGTGTCCCGCAACAGGCTTTATTTGATTGTTTGGATTGAGGGAGGGAGCGGGACTCAATTACTGATCCCACTTCCGCTCCTGCACGGCCGCCGCCCTGTGCCACAACCGTCTCGCGTCTTCCAGGAAGTGATCAGCTGATCTGGCACCAAAGTGCACCCCGAGCTCTGATAACGAACCTTGTTGACAGAGAAACCGGGTGCCGGGCCCGGGACCACTGATAGAAACGACCCCAGCGAAGGCGCGATAATCGAGCAGGCCAGGCAGCGTCAACGGCGTTCGCTTTCGCCACCATTCTTTTGGGTTTGGGGCTTACGGTGTTTATTGAAGACACTTAAGGCTAAACTACATGCGACACCGAAACTGGTCGGTAGCAATAGAGCAAACATGTTTTGGGACCGGCCGGACCCGGGTCGTCAAAATAAGTCATACTCGGTGCTCTGGATGCAGGCGAAGAACGTGTACGCCCGCAGGCACCCGCCGCCGCCGCTGTCGGACGCGGGCGGCTCCCGCAGACACCGGCTCGTCTCGCTGCGGATGTCGTCCGGGTCCTCCACGATCGCGTTGCTGTGCTGCATCTGGGCGTGCACGTTCGCCTCGTGCGGTGCGCCCTCGCCGTCCAGCAGGTCCGCCTTCTGCAGGATGCAGCGCACGATGCACCACCGGCTGTCCGCGTCGTCCGTGTGCAGCGCCACCTGGCGCATGTAGTCGATCAGCGAGCTGCCCCGCCCGGCGTACTGCTGCACGCACTCGTCCCGGTACGCGGTGGCGTCGGCAAACGTCCGCACCACGTACGCACCGTGCGTCTGGAATAGGAAAATAGGGAAGAGTTTCTTAACCGGGGCATACGCAGGGAATCCCTTGGCGTCCTACCATCACAAACAGGGAAATCGACACGAGTAGCGTTTGCATGGCGCAGATATTCGTCACCGCTAGTCACCGTTCGCTGCCCACTGGCCGTGGGTTGGCAGGGCCGGGTCCGTTTTATATCCGCGCGTGAGAATGTATCGGGTTAAAATGCTGACTGCGTCTTGGGGAATGAGCTCAAGGTCTGCAGGCAGCAGCAGCAATCGACACAATCGTTTCCGGCTTGGCATGGAAATTGGACGGGAATTATCGTTACGGATGGGGTGTCGCTCGCTCGCTCTCCGCACGGTTGGAGGTTCCGTCATTCCGGGTAGTTCCGGCTGATGATGTGTTAGCCAATGCTGGAAGTTAAGGTGCTGGATGCTAAAGTCTGTAGATGGCATAGGCAGAAGCCTGAAATGATCGTTTCATCAGCTACTGGAGCATACATCTTCGGCAGTGTCGGCACACTGTACCAAATATTGATTCCATCTGCAAGTGCGAGACTAACGGCACACCCACATCATCCACTCCCCGGACCTGCCCTGGCACGATGGCTAACGATCGCGTCGCTTATCAACTTAAAGCAAACCCTAACCACAATTGGCCATTCGTCGCGCGTTTTGCAAGCCATCTGGCGAATAAATTCAATTAAACCCCGAGAGCGTATCCCCACTGATCGCAGCAGAAGAAGCAGAAGATGCGCTCGCGCGGCCTCGGGGCACTTATCGCGACGCTCAAGGCGGCACCCAGTGCATCGACGACCGGAATGGATCACACACACACGCACACACGCACACATTGGGTGTGCGATAAGAGGCGAACGCATCACCCAAGCGTCGTCCGACGACCGCTGGCTGAAGGTCAGGTCAGGCGCGATCGCTGGCATGGCATATCAGTTGCTCGCTAAGGAGAGCGGCTATTTATAGGTATCGGTCCGGACCAGATGAACTATTTTGCTGGAATGAATTTTGCTTCTTTGGTTAAATTCCATTCTGCCGAAACCATTAGATTGCTAATTTTGCTTTAGGATATACGATATATCCATCGTGGTTTTTTGTAATCTCAGAGATTTCTGATGCTCATACACAAGAGCGATGCTTACAAACACGATGTCTTCGGATTTTGCTACTAATTCCCAGTTCCCAGAAGCTTTTACCATTTGTCGAATGGACTTATTATATCCAGCTTTTAATCTTCGTTCAATATCCAACATATAACATGTTCATGGTCATCTTCTTGGAATTCAACCGTCAATCGCATTCTTCCCTCTTGCGATTCTGAAGAAAGGTCAGATGTAAATCGCTCTTGTATATGAGAGGGGAGTGAAGACGAATACTCGATGGAGATGAGCAACTGCTCAAAAAGTGCCGAGTAGCATCGCAGTCTAGGAATAAAATCTCTTAATGACTCGTATTCTGCTCGGAGGATGCGTTCTAGAGATAGTAAGTCGCTATTTATCCATCAAAGCTGGATTTTTTTCACTGGGACGCTGATGGTATTGAATCTGTAAGCTCTGCAGCTCATATTTGCTGCCTATATTTCCCTAAGGTACATAACCTCACTTACAAGTGATAGTAGTGCCTTTCGAAAGATATCGATCGCCCCATGATGCCAAAAGCGATATTGTAAAGAAGACAGTTAATTGCATCATAATGATCAGCTGAATCGAAATTACAGTAAAGCATAGCTTATAGAAGATCTTCCACCACTCGGTTTGATGGACAATTTCATCAGTCACTTTGACAAGGTCACTATATAGAATACGTTAGAATCTGCAGCTCTCAGATTGTCAGGAATCAGCTTGCTGATCAGGGTCTACTGATTCTTCCTACAGGACCTAGTAATTGGTGGTCCGGTAGAATGCAGAGTCCGTCATCCTGCTTCAGACTATTGTGAGACTGCGTCACAATGATCAGCTAAATCGGAATTACAGCAAAGCATAACTTATAGAAGATCTACCACATCCCGGTTTAATGCGCAATTTCATCAGTCACTTTGAAAAGATCGCTATAAAGGATATGGGTTATAATCCTCTCAGATTGTCAGGAATCAGCTTGCTGATCAGGGTCTACTGATTTTTCCAACAGGATCTTGTAGATGAGCAAATTAGCAACGTGTTGAAGAAATTGGAGGTCCGGTAGAATGCAGAGCCCGTTACCCCTGACCAGGGTCTACTGATTCTTCATACCTTGTAGATAAGCAAGTTAGTAACGTGTTAGAAACTCGTTACATTATTGGAATATATTGGAGGTACGGTAGAATGTAGAGTTCGTTACCTTGCTTCAGACTTAGGTGAGATTCGACCGATTCTGACATCAAGTCCGGACTCTGTTCATGGTGGTCTCTAACAGCCGGATTAACTTCCCAGGAAGATAGGTCTACTGCACGATGTTCTTGAGTTCTTTGAGTTCCTGCCAGTTCTACGTGTATCGTAGGCCGGCTTGAAGTCAATGAACAGGTGGTACGTAGGAATCTGCCGCTTTAGACCAGATCCTGAAGGATCTGCTGAGGAGTAAACATTTGGTCGATGGTGGATGTTTGAGATGGCATTGAGGACGGTGACCTTGACATTATTTCGGAATTAAACCGCTTGCACATGTATATAGATAGATTACCTTTATTTTATTACGGACAGTAATACTAAGCGACATAAAAACCTACTCGTTTTAGTTGTTCTTTAGTTAGTTTTAGTTACACCGTACGTCAAAAAACACCTATCCATCAACGAAAATGCGCACGAACGTGTGGGTGCGTGTGTGTGTGTCTCCGATGGACTATGTCAGAAAACAAACACACCTACAAACATCAACAACAGAGCAAAACAAAACGAAACAACACCATCCATACATCCATTACATTAAAGTCTAACGAGCTGAAACCCACCGAATATCGTCATTTTGGCATATCATGAGTATAAGGCGTTTCTAAAGAAGAGGGAAGGTGTCGTCTCGCCGCACCTGGTCGTTTAGTAGGTTAAGTAGGCTAGTTTGGTCTAAATAGTTGGGGGGTGGTATGGGGGCGGTTTACGAGTGGGGAAACTCGGGAAAGGAGGATACATGGTAATCTCCGTCGCAACCAGGCCGTGCCTCGTTGCCTAATGGTACCGGTTTTTTGTTTGTTTAAACATCTACTAACATCAAAATACAATACTCCGCCCAACCAGCGGTCGTCGTGTGGAGTCGTCTCCCAATCTAGGTGTGTGTGTGTTGCTCCCTTCCATCCATGTTTTACTGAGCGACCTCGAGCGTGATGGTTTCGGCCGTATCCTGGAGCGTCTGTCGCATCGCCTCCTCGATGTGCTCCTGCAGGGGTCGATCATTGCTGAGGGTCGGATGTTTGTAGCCCTCCAGGAAGTAGCAGGTCAGCCCCTTCGAGTCGGTGAACTCTTTCGGCATGTGCGATGCGTCCCGTGCGTTCAGCTGGAAGCCGTAGTCGGGATGCTTCACCAGCCACTCGCGCGTGGTCGGGCTGATGTTGATCTTGCACGCCTCGCTGCCGGACTCGAACTTGTTCGCGATCGTGACGTTGTGCCCGAACAGACAGTACCGGGGCATCTTGCGGCCCACGACTCCGGCCAGCACCGTGCCGGTGTGGATGCCGATGCGCATCTGGGGAAGAATAGTAGAGGAAGGCTTAGTGAGGCATGCAAAACAGCTGGAGGGAGGAGACGCCCACTCACCTTGATGTGCTGACCGTCGTGCGTGTTGTAGAGCGTGCAGGTTTCGATCATCCGCAGCGCCATCCAGGCGACCTTGTGCGCGTCGTAGATGCTGGCCCGGTGCAGCCCGCTCGCCACGCAGTACGCGTCGCCGATCGTCTCCACCTTGTACACGTCGAAGAACCCGCACAGCTCGTCGAAGTGCTTGTACAGGTTCTCCAGCATGTTGATCACCATGAACGGGGTCGCCCGGGAGCAGATGCTGGTGAAGCCGACGATGTCGCTGAACAGCATCGTCACCTCCGGGTACGTCTTGGCGTCGATCTGCGCCCCGAGCCACAGCCGCTCGGCGATCTCCGCCGGGAAGATGAGCTGCAGCAGGCTCACGTTCTTCTTCCGCTCCTTGATGACGGCCGCGTTCGCCTCCTCGATCGAGCTCTTCAGCTTGTCCATCCGGCGCCGCAGCCCGTCCTGGGCGCGGGCCTGCTCCCCCACCAGTATGACCTCGCGCGTCGCATCGTGCAGCGGGATGTCCGAGATGAACAGCCCGTTGCACGTCAGCCCCTCGAGCCCGTCCAGGAACGGCGAGCCGACGAACAGCAGCGCGTTCGACTCGGGACAGAACACCATCTGGCCCTTGATCTCCAGCCCCTTGGCGAAGAAGTCGGGCCGGCCGGGCGGCGCCCGCAGCGAGATCATGAACGGCGTGTTGGTGCGCCGCACTATCTCGCGGAAGTGGAGCTGCAGGCCGCGCGGCCGCTTGAAGCGAAACACCGTGCTGGCGCACAGCAGCCCGGCCGGGCCGCCGGCCGCCCCCCCCACGTGCCCCTTGAACAGCCGGCTGAAGGCGGACCCCATCTGCACCAGCCGCAGCTGCTCGTCCATGATGAAGTGCCACGGGAAGGCGTCGCAGAAGAACTGATTGCTTACCTTCAGGTCGCGGGCGTCCCCCGACACAACGTCGGCCGGTCCGCGCCGCTCGAGCGCCCTGCCGGCCGGCTCGTCCACCCGCAGCAGGTAGCGGTAGCGGGGCGTATCGCCCGGCAGCGGTTCGAGCTCGATTTCCGGCTCGCAGCCGAACAGGAGGCGGGCGAGGGCGCGCAGACAGCCGAGCAGCAGCCAGGCGAGGACGGGCCGCTCGGAGGTGAAGATGAGCTCGCCCTCGCCGGCACACACGAACCCGGTGTCGGAGATGTCCTCCTCCTGCAGCTTCAGCACGTCGTACACGCCGTCGAGCGAGCCGAGAAACTCCTGCAGGTCCGAGCCGAGACACTTGAAGGCGCGCTCGATCACGCCGACGCACGCCGTCTGGATCAGCTCCTCGCCGAGCAGGACCAGTATCTCCGAGACGGCCGATTCTAGGGACAGAGACACACAGACGTTACAGAAGTGTCGGAAGGGGAGCGCAACAGCAACAGTCACGATTACCATCGATCTGCGTCAGGTTGTCCTGAATGTCCGCCAGGTAGTCGTAGTGTGGGTAGATGGACAGCTCCGAACGTTCGCTCTTGCTGCCGATGGAAGGACATTGGAGAAAAGAATTCAGTCATTTGGAGGTTCGCTTGCGGACATGCGAGCAACACCACACTTACAGCTTTGACAGGCCGGGCCACCTGTTGCTGTACTTGCCGATCAGTGACATCAGTGCCTCGTGGACGTTGTCGATCTGTCGGGAGTGGGAATCGGGCGGGAATATATCATCTTCTGGGCAATTGGTGCCCTAGAATCCTACCAGCAGACACTTACCGACGGTGCCGTCAGCAGCTGGATCGCTGCGTTCAGATGCGTGAGCGTTAGCGCATCGCCCGGTATCTCGCTCAGGTCCTCGTCCAGGTTCCAGTTGTGGGCCTCGGCGATGGACGGCTGGCGCTGGAACTGCTCGCTCGAGATGTGCTTCGCAAACGGGCAGGCCATGATGGCAGGCGCCTTGAGCGATGCTCTCTACAGGGGGAAACAAAAATCTGGAAGTTGTTCGTGCAAAATATTGAGATCTGAAGAGCCTGAAGCCCCGTTTGGGACGTGTGGTGGTATTGTATTTTGTAAAGCGCAGTAAGGAACACTTCTGAAGGAAAAAGTATTGATTTTCTTCGCAGGCCTTCTGACCCTCACACCAAGCGACATAGAATGACTGTGTTCGGAATTGGGTTGTCTTCCATTGGAAATGGAGCCTTAATGGGGCAGGAATACCTCCAGATATTGAAATGGAGCACCACTCTTGAGACTCTGCCAGAGGTTGGACGGTAAAACTGGGCCAGAATTCACAGACACCAGGGCTAGAACTGTGTGGAGCTTGTAGCACAACCAGCCGCGCCGAGTTAGGGAGGCGGTCAGTACGCCTGCGCCCCATATGATAATTTATGGCAGCGTTTTTCGCACCCAAACGGGGCCTTTCGGAGGCGATTGAACGTATCGGTTCTGATGGATGTGCCCAAATATCGAAACACTGTACCACTTTCATTGAAGACACTGAAAGGGAGCTCCACAGCTGTGTTCGGAAGCCCCAATCCTAATATTGCACACTGACATGATGCGGGAGGAGATCTTTAGTGCCTGCCTCAGTTATGATTGATGGGCGTTGTGGAATTGGTTGATTGTGTCGTCGATGATTGACGCCGTGACGCCTTACCTTGTGCCTGACTGCTTCGCGCGCACCCACCACTCTGAAGAGAACACCAACCAGTGGCTAGTGATGCGAAGGACTCCACCGGTCTTCTGTTTTTTTGTTGGAGTTTCTTCTCGTCGTCGTGTTCTGGACCGTGGCACTCGCACCCGTACACTGTTTACGTTTGCAGCGGAGCAGGCGAGTCGTCGCAGTTCGACGTCGTCGTCGTCGTTCGGGAACTGCTTTGGAGCGTTATGCAACGTTTGCAGCGCGCAGGACCAACGTGTGAGTATGTATGAGTGGTACGAAGCGTTTTTGGAATTTCTAATAAAAAAAACCCCCATCTCTCTTTTTTTTTCTCTCTCTCTCTCTCTCTCTCTCTCTCGCACATCTCGTGCGTTAGCTTTGGATGGCGAAGATTAATAATTTAATTATATTGTAATTTATAGCACCACTTCAAAACCCGTGAGCCGTAAGCGAACGCAACGAGAATGATTGCGTGTACGGGCACACTTTTCTTAGCCAATTGGAAACGCAATTGGCCCACTGAATGGGCCACAAAATACGCTTGATGAAGGAAGGACTTTGTGATATTAAAACCAATTTAAACGACAACAGGAAAAATAAGGTTGCGTAGATAAAAGAGCTTTTTCTCAATTCTAATAGAGCTGCAAATCTCATTGGAATGAAACTTCGGACCAACTGGGTTGCATTTTCTATTTCTCTTCGGTCGAAGAACAGCTCGTTTTTGTTTATACAGGATTGTTTTTTTTTACATAAAATATCATTTAGAATATATTTTTCGGAATAAAAATGATTGCACCGTCCTACCTTGTAAAACGACGAACCCAACGGGGCATGTACATTTTTTGAACGAACACGTATGAAAAGTGTGCATTTTTCCTTTATTTACTTGTCGGTTTACAATTCCGCATCGAGAAGGGTAGGGGAGAGGGAGTGGGTAGGTAAGGGGGGGGGGGGGGGTGTTTGCCTCCTTTTCTTTGCTGTAATTACTATATATGCAATTAGCTATATAAGCCGTTTGAATTGAGCTGTATTGGAGTGAGTGACAGGTAGTAACAGGACGTTTGAAGGAACACATCACATCATACTTATACATGTATAACACACATCCACACACACACACACACACATACACACAAACACACGTATAACTCACAGTTCGTTGGGTTTGGCTTACTGGCTTCGCGGCTTTGCTGTGATCTCTCCCCCCTCTGTATGGTTGTTTTGTTGCAGTTCACACATTCATTTAGAGAGGACGGTCAGACAAAGCAACGCAATGACCTCATAACATGACTTAAGTCTGCGCTTGAACACCATAATCCAAAAAAAAAAACAAATCATGGCCAAAACACGCGCTATAGCCGGGCACCGTGGTCCCCCGTGCGCAGTGAAAACAGAAAATGCCCTTTAAACGGGTAAGTCAGAGCAGAGAGCGGATTGGCGGATTACTCTTATTGAGCCCTATTACACTGGGTAGGTGGTAAGGAATTCGTACGTCAAAACGCGTTTGACAGCGTTTTACCACGGTACGAAAAGTGAAATTGTGCATGCTCGTGGCTGTTTCCGTACGGAGAGGAATTTAGTTGTTGAAGTGCTCAATCCAAGGTTTAAAAAAAGATTATTTTCGTTGAGATGAAAGGCAAAACCAAACACAGAGCAGCTATCAACGTGTTACAGGGTTTATTGGTCAGTTCCCACGATTTTTTGATCGTATCCCATAGATTGTTGGTTCGTTCCCATAATTTATTGGTATTTTCCGATTGGATACAATTGGATCAATACAATTGGACCAACAAATTCTGGGAAACGGCAACAAATCGTGGGGACGCACCAAAAAAATATGGGAACCCACCAAAAATTGATGGGAACCAACCAATAAATCGTGGGAAACCCTGTATCACTGATTTTATCTTTGAAGTAGAATAATTACCACAAAAACTAATTCCGATTCGCATAGCGAGTACAGTTTTCATGTCAAATTTCGCTCTTTGCAATTGCGCTTGACAGAAGAATTCCAATTTCACCTACCTAGTCTAATATGCACATAAGTGACCGTTGCGTTTAAAAGTGAACCAATCTCCTGCCTCAAGCTATTCTCTCTCATTGGAAAAATCTCTCGTATCCCATAGGTTTTTAGTTCGTTCCCATAATTTATTGGTATTTTCCGATTGGATATCAATACAATTGGACCAACAAATTCTGGGAAACGGCCAAAAAATTGTGCACATCAAAAAAATATGGGAACACACCAACAATTGATGGGGACCAACCAATAAATCGTAGGAAATCCTGTAATTGTATCATGTTTATCTGTCACCATCCTTCAAAAACGGATGCATCTGCGCAACTTATACACGTACGGTGAAGCTTTTGCTTCACTATAGCAAAAACAGAAAATAAGCTCATCCTTTTCTATCGGTCTATATAGGTGGATGTGTTTGTGTGTGTGTGTGTGTGTGTGTGTGTGTGTGTGTGTGTGTGTTTGTGTGTGTGTGAGGTTTGTGAAACTTACAACATACTATGCCAAGCCAATGGGGCATTTTTCCTTTCCCTTCATGGCTTGTTTCTATATTGTTTGTGGTTTGGCTATCGATTACGGGGCTTATAGTAATGCAAAGGTATCCTACAGGTGTGTGTGTGTGTGTAAGTATAAAGGTATTTTTTCGACTGTAGAAAATGAGTGCTCATTTTCCATATCTCATTCACACACCACACAAGCGCGCTTCGTCTCTCTCTCTCTCTCTATCTCTCTTCCTATCGTTTAATGCATCCGACGTTAGTTAGATGTTGTCTTCTTATTCTTCCTCTTCTTCTTCTTACAACTACCTACTAACACTTCCCACCTATGTGTGTGTGTGTGTTTCCCCCCATCCTAGCGCAATAAACAATTAATGGTAGCGGTGTGTCATCAACAAAACGTGACCGTTTGGCGGCGTACAGAGCACCACACCTGGGCAGCACTGGGGCGCCGCGGCCGGGCAACCGAACTGTCCTCTCTAGTCTGGCAATATTCCAGGGGGGTCATCTACTTCACCGCGGGATAAGACTGCTGCTGCGGCGGCTGTGGTGGAGCATTTCCTTTGAGGCAATCCTCCTGGAAGGTGGCAAAGACGGCACTACAAAGGAGAATGGTAGAGTAGCGATTAATCGTACATTAAATAGGACAACAAAAAAACAAGCAATCAAAATCAAAACTAACCGGCAGTGAGCGACGACACACTCCTGGCTGCAGTACTCGTCCTCCCAGTCCGGGTTCTCGATCGCCAAATTGTTGCAGCCCTGCCGGATGCAGGTCTGCGGTATCGCGGCCGGCGGTTCCGCGGTGCTGGTAGGGCAGGACTGCTGCTGCACCATGGCCGCGGCCGGTTGCTGCTGCAGCTGTTGCTGGTGTTGCTGCTGCTGCTGCGGTGTGCCCATCAGGTCCTCCACTACGGAGGACTGGGAGGACATCGTGCCGGCTGCTGTGCCGCCACCCTGCATCTGCTGCATCTGAGCCTGATGCTGCAGCTGGGGATCTAGCTGCTGCAAGTGCTGCTGATGGTGGTGGTTGTGCTGCTGCTGCAGCTGTATCTGTTGCTCGTGCTGTTGGAGATGATGCTGCTGCTGGTGATGGTGCAGCTCCTGCTGCTGCAGCTGTTGCTGATGCATCTGCTGCTCCTGCTTAATGTGCTGGTGCTGAAATTGCTGCTCCTGCTTAATGTGTTGGTGCTGAAATTGCTGCTCCTGCTTGATGTGTTGGTGCTGAAATTGCTGCTCCTGCTTAATGTGTTGGTGCTGAAATTGCTGCTGCTGCTGCTGCTGCTGCTGCATCTGCATCTGCTGGTGGGACATCTGTAACGAAAACCACCCCCAACCGGATCAAGAGAAAAAAGAAAAAAGAAAAAAGAAAACTATGTATAGCGAGGAGGTGTGATTGGAAGAACGTTCGAACGTTCTCTTATGGCCGTGCTGCCTATTAGCGAATATTTGAAATGATTGGTTGGTGGGGCGGATCATCGTGTGCGGTAGAGTTTTGTTGGTGCAAGATGTTTGGGTGCCATCTGTGTACGCCTGTGTACGTGTGTGCATGAGTTGCGATTGGATAAGGGGGGGAGGGAGAATATTGTGAGTGCACTAGGGAGGAAAAGGGGTTGTTCATTTTTTTATCACTCAAAACACTGGGGGGCTCTGATCTCATACGTACTACACACGGAATCGCGCCGTTCGCTTCAGCCTGTGGAAAAGAGTTAAAAGAGATGTCTCAGACCCGTATCACTGTGTGTGTCTTCCAGAGGTCGAACACAAAACGCTACTAAAACTACTACTAGTACTACAACACTACTACCGACTACTACTACTACTTGACTACCACCTACGGGGGAAAACACGCGGGCGAAAACGAACGAACGGCCGACGGGAAGCCCGGGGACGGAAAACCACAGAGACAAACACAGGGACCCACACAAAGACTGGTGTGTAAGTATTGTACACTATGTATTTCTTCAACATTAATCATGAACAGATATAAAATTTTGCACAGAATCCGCACTAGAAAACAAATAGGACCGGTGGTACATCCCCCACGCGCGCGCGATTTTGTTTGTTTCTCTTTTCTTTTCTTCTCTTTTCTTCTCTTTTCGTCTCTTTTCGTCTCTTTTCGTCTCTTTTCGTCTCTTTTCTTCTTTTTTCTTCTCTTTTCTTTTCTTTTCATTTGTTTCCTTTTCTTTTCTTTTTGTTTCGTTTCGTTTGTTTGTTGTTGTTTGTTTTTACTAAGTTTAATAAAAAAAAGTGTATGTAAATAGATTCGTTTTGCATCGCGCTTTTGAGCCTGTGTGTGTGTGTGTGCCGAAGAAAGTGTCGGTATGGGTGGGGGTCGTGGTGTGTGAAAGTGTGGTGGCGGCGCCTGTCCCACTCACACACACACACACATCACCCACACTCCTCATCCAATCACACACACATGCATACACACACACACAACCACGCATACACACACTCACATACGCCTAGCTATTTGTGTTTTTTTGCCCTCTCCCCCATGCCTTCTCTTTTTCCACCCATTTCCACAGGTTGTTTTGGAGTTTCCTGTTTTGTTTTTTTGGGACTAACCTCGTCACTTTCCCTTTCTTTTTTCACTCTTTCTCTCTCTCTCTCTCACACACACACACACACACACATACACGCAGACTCATACTTTCTCTAGATCCTTCTTTGCTATCTTGTGGTTCGCGCTTTCGGGTTGCGGTTGACATTTAAAATTAACATTTTTCACCCCTTCGAAGGGGGTGGGGGGCAGGGAGGGGAGGGGGAGGATGGCTTCGCGCGCGCTACTGCTCACAGTGATTAGAGGTTTTTTTTTACATTTTTGTTTATTTCCTTTTTCCCTTACGTTCTCTAGGGGATCAAATTAGGGACATTCTTATGATCTTTTGTTAATTTTTTTTTTTCTGGAAGAGCGAACTACCAATCACTGTCTATCTGATGGGTGTTAGAATGTGTTGTGATGTTTCCTTTTTCGGTAACATTATTTTTCTCTATTTTCAATGCGCTTTGTTACGCTCTCCTGAGTGCGAGTGAGTGTGGCGGGCGGTTTGGGAGAAATTGGAAGGGTTGTTTTAAACCAATTTTGTGTCCCCAAGTGATTCGTTCATTCTTTTCATGGTTTTTTTCCTTGTTTGTTTTGTTACCGTTTTTATGCTTACTTAGCTGGAGAGTATACTATTTAAAATGTGTGTTTTTGTTTAGTATGCGTGTACACATGAGTTTAATGTTTTGTTGTGTGTGTGTATGTTGTCAGGTTAATTAAGGTGTGTGTGTGTGTGTGTGTGTGTGTGTGTGTGTGTGTGTGTGTGTGTGTGTGTGTGTGTGTTTCGGTGTATGTTTTGTTGTTGTTGTTGTTGCTACACTCCACGTTAACGTATTTTATATAAACGTATCAAATATGTAATGTGTATGTGTTTGTGTGTTTATAATATATACATGGACATTTCTGGCTTCATCGTAACACAAACAACACGAGTGTGAGAAGGGAGGGAAGGAGGAGAAAGGGAGAAGTAGGACGGAAGAGAGAATAAGCACGTGGTGTGGGGTGTGTGTTATACAGCTGGACTGATTACAGAGTTTTCCAGGAGTTCTCATAGTTGTGGGACACTTCCTAGACTCTTTCCTATTGGAAGTGAACTTCATACGTTGAAAATTGGACTCTATTGGCACCCTTGTTGGACAGGCTCCTTGGAATAGGATTCTATTGGATTTGTCCAACAAGGATGCTATAGAGTCCAATTCTCATTACATTAGCTTCATTTCACGTAAGAAGGAGTCAATAAAGTGTCCCACAGCTATGAGAACTCCCTGGAAAACTCTGTAAGGGAAAAAGGATACATTTCCACACTTTACTCCATCCTTCAAAGAGTCACCGATGTTATCTCTCTCACCACCAACACCCCCCTCCCACCCCCCGTACCTTACGCCTCACACACGCTTTCCTTCACATCCACATGGGATCGCTTTTCCTCATCCTTTACAATCGGTCTACAATATTCCTACCGCAGTAGTGTGTGTGTATGTGTGTGGGGGAGTGTGAGTGTTTACAATGCCTTTTACAAAGTCTTAACTACAGGTTTAAATCGGTTACAATTTAGTTACTTTTTTTTTAATAATAATGCGCGTGTGTATGTGGTGTGAATGTTCTTGTTGTTGTTATTTTTTCTTTTCATTTTATGATTACCATGAAACTATGCTGGTGATGTGCTTTGCGTACTCTTCTTGCTCGTTTCTCTCTTGAACTCTACTCTCTTTTTGTATCTCTCTCTCTCTCTCTCTCTTTATCTGGCTTTCTCTGTCCCGCTCCAACTTTAGCAAGTTTAACTTTGTGTCCAGCTCCTGTTCTGTTAGAGCATCCTTCCCTGTCCGAAACATATAATCGTTTCGGGCTAAAAAGCACACATCAAAATGCGCACATAAAAACAGACACACGCACACACACACACATATATATATACACATACACGCGCACGCAAGCTGTGGACACGCGCCTGTGTGCATGCAAAATGTAACCCAAACCACACCCTGCCCGAGGATCGCGCAATGGACGCGTGTGCACGATCGGCCACATTTGCCCCCACCCTACCCCCATACACACCGACCACTGTGTGCATCGCGCCGTGCAGAAAAAAAACACACACACACAGTGTCGTCACACAGTTCTGAAGCGAAACAGCGCAACATAGAGCTCGATCAACCCGCCTTTCTGCGCGATATCATCATCCTGGCTCGTTCTCCGGGGACTGTTGCACAAGCGCTACCTAGCACACCTACTCTCTCTCTAACTGTCTTTATCTTGTTATCTTTTTTTGCTTTATAGGACACTGGTTGAAACTGATCATCCCTACACTAAAGCCCTCATCCTGAGTTTACCAATAAACTCTCTCTCTCTCTCCTTCTCTTTCTGCTGTAGGATTTGTGTGTGTGTGTGTGTGTGCGGGACGAGGCGGGTTTGTTGCCGAAAGTGCCCTCCCTACCCCCAAGGACCTCTCTCCCCCTCTCTCCCTTCCCAGGCGATCGATTTTAAAAAGTCTGACTTCGTCAGTTTGTCGATCGAGATTGCCGCGGCTGTGCCTGTTATCTATTTACAAAAAAAAATTCAAACAAACAAAAACATGCCCCTTTTGCCCCCCCGCTTTTTCGTATCAACTGGTGCAGCTCAAGTGTCTGCTCTCTACTAACTATGTATATATGTTGTTGTTTTTTTTTGTAATATATATAATCGTTATAATAATACATACATGTGTGCTCATATATGTGGGTGGCTCAGCTCAATCAACTGGCACAACTAAAATGTACTTAAAGATAGTTTACATTCTGTTCTGCTTCTTTTTTTCCTTCTTCTTTGCTTCACCTCTTTCTTCGCCGCTATCCACATTGTTGGTGTGCGGTGTTTTCTAAATTCTAAAACTGTGTCACCTCCCACGGCAACATAAAACAAAGGGTGGGTGGGGTGGGTTTTTTTTTGTTTGTTTTGTATTAGAGTATGTGTGTTGAAATTGATCGAAAAAACCAAACACACACACGCACATACACACACATTGAACTAAACTAAAACTAATCAACTAATGGATTGTTGGCGTCGGTATACCGTTTAGTAATGTGTTTCAATGTACATTCATTTCATTCATACACACATATACACACACAAACACATTTTGTGAGTTTCTGGTATGTATGGGGAGGGGGGGGGGCAGAAAATCTTCCGCTCTCGGCTGTTGCGATTATTTTAGTTTGGCTGTGACATTACGATCATGTTTGCTTTTTTGTTTATATATAATATATATCTTATAATGGGTATATTCATCGTGTGCGCAACGCATCATCTTCGCTAACGTTTAGTAACACACATCTCTCCCCTGTCTGTCCACTATTTTCTTGCTTCTTATTTTTTTTTTCTTGTTCGTATCTAACCCTGCCTTTCGTGCAATCCTTTTCCCCACCTGCGCGCCCTGAAGCAGTTGCCTAAAACACATTTTACTGTTGGTATTGTTTTGCTTTTTGCGATTGCAACGGCTTTATTGTTGTCGCAACTCTATGGGACGCTGTTCGGCTCCGAATGTCAGTGTGGGGGGGGCAGCAGCAGTGTGGTGCCGTATGTGCCCTAAAATATGTTGAAGCTTAATGGAAAGTGCTGCAATGGTAAGCAAAAGAATACTTGGGTTGCGTTATTTTATTACCACACACGAGGCAAGAGGGTGGCGACGAGGGGAGGGGGAAGGGGGGGGGGTCGGAGAGGAAGCCTGTGGGCAAAAGGGGCAGGGGGGACGGGTTTTTTTTTGGTGGGTGAGCAGTCAGGTACGGGTATGATGGCTACAAAACACTTGTGGCAAGGGACATTTGACAGTGGGGCGCGGAAGGTAGAACGGAAGGTGTTCGAAGCGACGAACAGAGAAAAGAAAAGGAGAAAACGAGGAGACGAAGGAGAGGTGGTGGAAAATGAAAAGTGATTGGTTTGAACCGATTAGAAAAGCAACCGAGGAAGAAAGGCCTGTTCAATAGTGCTGTGAAATAAAACAAAACAATATCGGTTACAGTGCTTGTTGATGAGTGTTCATAAGCCAGTGAATGTGAATAATTAATGTAGGTGTGTGTGTGTGTGTTTTCTATAAAATTTGGCAGAGTTCGGAAATGAAAATTTGGTATCGTTTTGGGTGGGAAATTTAAGGTGAGGATAATCAACTGAAAGGTTAAATGAAGGAATATGAAGAAACTATACAACATATGCGTGTGGACGTGTGTGGGCATGTGGAGTGTTTGTAGAGTTTCATAAAATAAATTTGTTCACCTTGAAAGTCAAACACTTTCACGTTCAAAATGAATAGAGCTAACAGGAACACAAATAAACTAAGCACAAACTGAGTTAAAATAATTAAGGAGGAGAAAAACAGCCAGCATGTTGCAAATTGCAGTCTTGATGAGCGACACATTACCAGTGCTGGAAAATGTCACTGTCAATGTCGTGAAAAAATCTGACTGAAACAACATCAGCGGTCAGCGTCACGTACTCAAATGTGATGATCAGAGGTGATACTCAAAACCAATTGGTGTGACCAATGCATGCTTCGTGACATTTTTGCAACCATCGCTTGGTCAGTCACTATGTCATGACTTTTTTTTACTGTGATGAGTTCTACTGACACTGACATAGTCATGACAATTTTCGGCTGAAACAAAATTATGTCAGCGTCAGCGAGCTCTACTGGGATGATCAGAGATGAGACTCAAACAGTTGTTGCGACCATCACATACTTAGAGACATTTTTGGTCAGTCACTTGGTCGTGATATTTTCCGTCGGTGATCATTCCGATAGTAATGGAATATATGCGGTGCGTGCGAGTGGTTCCAAGAAACAAAATCAGCATGGTCACTCGCTCTGTTTGACCTGACAGACCATCAAATCAGACAGAGCGAGAAATCATGCTCATTTTGCTGCTTGGAACCACACGTAAAAAATATTCAAAGAATGTCGTGATTATCACCGACAGAAAATGCCATGACCAAGTGTGTGATCAAGAGTTGGGTGCTAAACAAAATGTCACCAAACATGTGATTGATCCACTAACTGTATGAGTCTCACCCCTGATCATGACAGCTGTGTAAGTGAGCTGATTTCAACTTCGTTGTCGTCATGTGTTGTCATGATGCACTTGCATTGAGTATCAGCAATGATCATCACGTTACCACGAATATGTTAATTGTTTTTGTTGGTGAACATCTCGTGATGCGCATGACATTTTGCAGCACTGGACATAACACACATCTCAAACGGTCGAGGTGGAAACTTTTTTTTAAAATTAATATTGTACTTTTCCTCAACACGGAAAGGAATTACTGAACCTATTTATATATTCTATATTGTACTGATTTTTCAAAGCTTTAAGAAGAACAATATGTTCATGTTCAATATACAATAATCGCTTTATTAATTTAACTGTTGCTACACCGGCATGACCAAATGTTACTTTCAGTTAAAAAACATATTTTTGATAATATTAATTATGGCCATTTTTTTATTAGTTTCTCGTAAAATGATGTAAATGGACTTCAATTCAGATTTTTGTCGCGAATTTGAACAGGTCTTGATTTAGCACATGCTGCCTGTGCATTTCTGTCGGAACCATTCCTCAGCTTTAACAAACAAGAGTAACAATACAATACAAAAAATAGAAATATTTACACAAAACATAGACACACACACGAACCGCGAAAAGACCCGGTAAAAATAAAAGAAACAAATGCGCGACAACCAAAGCCATCTGCTCCTTCGCTGCTGAGTCTCGCGACTGAAAGGGAACGCCGGATATGGGGTGGTGAAGGGATGCATGATGGGGGGTGAGATACGGGAAATCAGGGGGGAAGAGCGGGGCAGGGCATTAGACGCTACACCCGGGGCCAGAAACTAACCTGCTGGTTCATGTAGTGTGGCTGCCCGGCCATTGGCAAGTTCATCATCGCCGGGTGTTGCTGCTGCTGCTGCTGGTGTTGCTGCTGCTGCTGCTGGTGTTGCTGATGCTGCTGATGCTGCTGCTGCTGCTGCTGGTGAGCCATGCTCATGTGCGTCTGTTGCTGCTGTTGATGTGCCAGCATCTGCTGCTGCTGTTGCGCATTCATCGGTATCATCGGTCCGTGAAGGTGTGATGCGGCTGTTTGGTGTTGTTGTTGCTGCTGCTGCTGTTGCTGTTGTTGTTGTCCGGGGTGTAGATTCTGATGCGAGTGGGACATTTGCATCATAGCCTGTTGCAAGGACCAATTGAAAGAAGAAAAAAAAACAAATGAAATTACGGAACTTTGCCGGGAGGAACTTACTTCCGCGATGGGTTAAAGCAACCCCAACAACAATGAGTGTGTGCGTTTTTGTGTGGGTTGATCGAAAGATTTTTTTTTTCATTTGATTAGTTGATCGGGGTTGAGCATTTGCGTCGATTTGCATTTGTTTGCACCATTATGGTTGGTAAAGTAAATTTAGTTACGCTTTCCAAAAGTGCCCGTTGTTTACACCGGTTATCCGAAAGCGAACCGCCCGCTAGATGACATCAACTGTCATCGTGACAGTTTGACAGCTTGACAGCCAACAGAAGCCTCGGTGCGCGCGCGCGCGCTCACACACATCTACACACAGCCAGGCGCCCTGCAGACATGCCCGATACACGCTCGGCCGTGGGCCATACCGGATAGCAGGGCTAAAGAGCGACCGGTTTGCAATAAAAACCGAAATGCAATAAAACCGTTGCCGAAAAACTGAGCAATAGTCTCAACCATGAGGCGCCGATTAATTCAAAACCGTTGCTTTCGATGCGTTGTGCCTTGGGCAATCGTATATAAAAGCTTATTAAGCTAACGTTGAGCTTAAGGAAAAGGAACTCTAGTTATTATGTGCCGGTTAATTAAAAGACTTTTTGGTTCTCTTCGTTTTGCGACTAAGGTTAAGCGTCAAAAAAAAAAGAATAAGAAACCAGTCCAAACATTTCGACATTGCCCAGTGACAGGTACACGCACACGAAATTCACGACGTGTATTTTTTTTTTCATTCATTCATTCCTACCCGGCGTGCGCGTCACCGACGCTCTGCTCTCTCTCCCTGCAAACACACCACACCACAAAAACACGAAGCACAAACACGCACGAAAAACCGGCACGAAATAATAGACGAACAAAACGGAAAATAATAAAGCAAAAGACTGCACACTACGGACGCGTGAAAACAAACCGACACACGCAGAGGGAACGATCGCTAGTTACACACACGGCAAAACGCGGACGCACTTATTTTGGCGGATTGTTGAGAAGCGCAAAAGGCCGCACACACGAGAGAAAAAAAACAACCCCGGAACGGCGCGTCGTTCCTACCGAGACGGCCACGACATTTCTGACGGGCACGGTTTTGGCATCGAAATCGAGCCAGCCGCACCAACACACCGGAGCCACAGAGCAGAGTTTACCACTCGCTTGCAATGTGTGTGTTTGAAGGAGGCTCACGTAAGTCGACAAATACCATCGCGCAAACGTACCACCACCACCACACTAAAACAAACACACACACACTGTCACGGCAGCTGTGATGACAGCTTCTCCCTTCCTCCAATACTATTACAGCGTGACATCGTAAACACACACACCGCTAAACAAAATATATACAGCTGCTCTATAATCTGTTTCGCGTTTTATATCTCTCCCTCTCTCTCTCTCTCTCTTTCACACACATACAAATACAAAGGTCTCTTTTCTATATAGCGAATGGTAATTTTATATCATGTGCTCAAAACGAAAATTTAATGGACCAGTGTGTGGAGTGGTGGGGGGTGGAGACGATGGAGGGGGATGGGTGAGGAAACTCCATTTAAAGACGAATCCATCCACACAAACAAGTAATATATAATCAGCCCTTCAAGAGGTTTGTGTGTATGCGAGGGAGAGGTAGAAGGGGAAGAGAGAAGTGTGTGTGTGTTTGAGAGAGAGAGAGAGGGAGGGTGGAGAGGGGCGGCAGCCCATCCACACAAACATAACACATTTTCAATTTTACTTCCATTTTCAACCTTCAAGCAGGCCACTTCGCCTCTATCCGCCTTCTCGCTCGCGCCGCAACCCGCAACCACTTCTCTCTCTCTCTCTCTCTCCCTCTCGCTCTGGCACGTTCCATTTAATGCTGCTGTATCTTGACTCTCCCGCCGCTGCCTCTTGCAGGGTCGCACCACTTTTTCCGATACACAATGCCATTCTACCCGGCTGTCGTTCCCTTCCTCATACTTCTCTCTCCTTCCCTCACATCGCACACAACCATCAAAGAATGTATTTTGATTTATTTAATCTGCTGTTTTATTACTATTTGAATTCATTCGGTAATTCTAAAATATTACATTTTTGATGCCATGTGGCGGCTTTCGGGGCTTGTTGGGGAAGAGTGTGTGTGCGTGTGTGTGTGTATCCATTGTGTGTTGTGTTTCACACAGATCCACACACACAAGTAAAGTTGTTGGAAAGGTTTTGCTTCCGCTAAACAATAGCCTGTTCTCTCTAAACTTTAAGCAATCGGAGCGTGAAAAAGAAAGAGCACGCGCGAGTGTGTGTGCGAAAGACAGAGAGAGAGAGAGAGATGGCAATAGGAAAGTGGCATTGCTTATCTGGAAGCGGTTTTAAATTTTAAAGACAACTTTCTCCACTTGCGAACGCTATCGGAAATGTAGGACCCCAAATGGAGAAAAAAGCGAGCAATAGAGGGGGCAAGGGGAAGCGGGAGGGGTACAGCGATAACAATAGCAAGAAAAGAGCTGTTGCTGACGTGCGCCCGCGTGCGCGCTCGCCCGCTTGTGCTCTGCCCGAGATCCGAACCCCGGCACACGCACGACGCCGTCACCAGCGTCATCTTGATCCATCGTCAGAAAGTTTCGATTCAAAAAGTGGAGGTAAACAAGATAAGAAAGCAGCGAGCGCGCAGCACAGAACTTATGTAACCTTCCCTCTCTCTCTCTTTCTCTCTCTCTCTCTTTTGCGTGAAGTAATATTATTATTGCCGGGGTCTGTCAGACGCTAACAGTTATTGCATTAAATGTACAATTACTCCTTCCTTTCTCCCTCTCTCTCTACTCTCTCCTCTCTCTCTCCTCTCTCACCCCCATTTTTTCGAAGGTATAACGTGACACGCACTAGAAAACACGATTCCACCATTCCGAAAACAGGGTCGAGAGGGAAAGGGGACAAGGAGGGAACGCATTATTATTTATTCCTTCTATTGAGAAAACACAACCACATCTTTTGCGTGTTTGCATAAGGAATCCCCCCCACTCGCTTCCCTCTTGTCGTTTGTGCCCACCACTCTTACCTGATGTGACAGTAGGAACATATAAATAGATATGGTTCCATCATCATCATCATCATCATCATCATCATTACGCTCATATCTGTTGTTCAAATATTGACATACAGTGATGCGCAATAGTATGGCAGCAGGTAGTCGCGGCGACAACAACGTCCTGGCCTACCAAAACGCTGAAAACGTTTGCGCGAACATCCATGCCGAGAAGGTCCCAGAGTGCGCTCGTCCTGCACGCAAAAGCATATTACAGACAGGTCTCGAACGCATGTCCACTGCCTGATGGGTTAAGACCTCGACCTGCCTGCAGATCTCAGGCTACCCAGCAACCCAACTCCCTTTGCCCGTGCATACATGAATGCATAAAATAATTTCTCGCATCCTCTATTCCCTTTAATGACGAGGTTCATTAAATTATTTACGATAAAAGTGTGCGCGATTTCGCAGAGCAAATGGATTCTCCTCACTTTCCTGGAGATGGAGCGCGATGATACTCTAGACCTCGGATTGAGAAGAAGCAGGAGTGTGTGGGAACGCGCGGTGATGCTCGGGAAACTGTTGTTGGTTTTGAGGATAGATAAAGCCAACTCAGCTACAGGAGAAACACACACACACAAACACAGAGTTCTATTTTGGTCGCTTGGGTATGTGTGTGAGTTTTGAGAAGAGTTTGAGGGAAGAAGAAGTGGTCCTAAAAAATAATGTTACTTGGGGTACCTTTCGTCGCAAAAAATCAAACTGATGCAGAGAAGAAGAAAGTGTTTATCCCATCTTGAAAGGATTAATAGTTAAAAGGCTGGAGGGAAGTAGTTTTGTCCATTCAAAAAGCTTTATAAAACCTTTTATAAAACTCCACATCAATATATAAACACAACCGTTAGCAAATCCACATAAACACATTGCGACTAGCTGCGAGATTCGAACGCACGATGCCGTGTGTAGTAACCCGTGCGCTTACCGCGACACCATTACGCACCGCTCTAGAACAGCACGGTACAAGCGCTACCGGTTGTGGGCGCTGACACCGTTCGTTAAGCAGCCATTGATAGCAATAACCTTACATTGCATTTACTGAAGTCAGTTGATTGTGAAGGTTAGTTTGCAAATACGGCCACCAGCATCGATGCAACCGTGTTCCGTAGTTCATTTCTCCTTTTCGTTCGACTCCTTTGAGCAGCCTTCAAAACTCCAACACGCGCGCACACGACATGACAACGATGAAAACGAACAGTATTGATTCGCGTTTCCTTCAAACTAAAAACCCGTCAACTCTACCAATAAAACGAACCGCGCACACCAGAGTATGGCATGGTAGGGCTCTCTTCTTGGCATTATCATTAATCATCTGCCTCGGCTGCTGGTGCTGCTCCTGCTCGCTGGTTGGCGCCATCGTTCGGCGGTGGTACCTTTTTTTCCATTGTGTAACGAAATTATGCGCAAGTCTAACAACACACAACAGAGTACAGCAGCAAAGGCAGCGAGCCGATGGTTTGAGCCTCCCCGCGCCCCTGGCCCCTGCTCGTGTCCCCGTAACTTAAGTGCATGTTCTTTATGAGAAAACTCTAAATTGGCCTACGTGTGCCCCCGTTCGGTGCGAGAAGAATGTGCCTGGAGGGGGGGAGGGATGCTTAAATCAAACAAATTCGAAGGACAAGTTACTTATGAGTTTTGCTTTCGTGTGTATTTACCGCATCTCAACCCGGTCTCGCATCTGATATTGGGGAGGGTGCTTAATGTTGCAGCCCCGAGCTTTCACTGTTGTTGATTTGTAAGAAAACTTAAGAAAAAAGAGTATATTTCTCTTTAGCCGTTGTCATTGACGAAGGTTTATGATCAAAAATGAATGCTCATTCCGCTCATAAATCGAATGTATGCAAAACTTCAAGGCAATGCATTGGAGCGGCACGATGATAAAGCGAGCTGACCTTCCTGCACTTTGAAGCAGCCCGTAACCAACCCCCTACCCCCATTGGCGGCCATCGGTTCTGCTTGTAACGGCGCCATTATTTATGCTGAAAAAGTAAACGTGATTATGTGTATCATGGTGCCTCATACCGGTTTTCGGGAAATACATTTTTCGTTTATCGAATCAATTCTTAGCCTGGCCTTGCGCAGTGAAGAGTGGAGTGGGCTGATTCGTACAGATTTGCCTGCATAGTCAAGTTGATTCATTCTGTTTCATAATAAAAGTGAATCATTTCGAAAGAAAAAAGTATTCAATCTTCGTTACAATTCATCAAACATCACTCAAAAGCTGTCGGACTATTTCGAGTGATTTTATTCTATTCAAATCAAATGAGTTGACTCGATTCCGTGTATATGTTTGAATCATCTGATTCATTTGAATCATTGAATCTTTTCGTCAACTCATATTATTTTTCAATAAACATAGGGATCATTTCCGTTTTAAGCTGGTAGGCAGAAATTTCAGCCTGTCAGCTGTTTGCATTATATAGCAGTTTTCGAGCAGCTATCTAAGTGGGTGTAATATACAAGTGGGCTTATCCCAAGGTGTATGAATTTAGAAGGCTGATTTTTATCGCTTCTGCTTCTGAATAAAGATTTTAAGAGTGTTTCGAGTATTCGTCAAGCCTCCAGAAAGCTTGTTTGAACCAAAAATGTCACCCATCCTGTCAAAAAGTGATATTTAAATTTGGTTATAAAAAACATGCTATGAGACCACTTGGACTACATACACTTTGATTCTGGATCCCATCACCAGATCTCTTTATTGCACCTTGGGATAAATGTTAACATCACCAGTGCTGCAAAATGTCATGAGCATTACTAGATGTTCACTGATGATGATACTCAATGAAAGTGCGTCATGACATGTTGAACACGACATGTGAATTCTTGAGCCCAACGCCATACTCTGACTGACAAGCTTAGCTTAATGCCGGCGCAAGCATAATCATGATTTTTTTCTGGCTGTGATCAGTGCTGCCAAATGCCACTGTTTCAGTCATCAGCACTCATGACTGAAATGAAGCTCAAATCAGATCACGTACACAACTGAGATGATCAGTGACGATACTCAAACAGTAGGAGAATCAATCACATGTTTGGTGACATTTTGATTAGCACCCAACACTTGGTCACTCACTTGGTCAAGACATTGTTGTCGGTGATAATCACGACATTCTTGGAATATACTTGGCGCGTGGGCTCTAACAACAAAATGAGCATACCTTCTCCCTCTATCTGTTTTGATTATCTGTCGGGTCAAACAGAGCGAGAAAACATGCTCATTTTGTTTCTTGGAACCCCTCGCACGCACCGCATATCTCCCATGAACATCGCGGTGATTACCGACTGAAATTGACGCAACCAAGTGACTGACCAAGAGTTGCACCAACTATTTGAGGCTCGCCTCTGATCATCACAGTAGAGCTCGTGACGCTGACATGATTTTGTTTCAGCCGGAATTTATCATGACTATGTCAGTGACATTTCGCAAAACTGATAACAGCAAAAAAAAAAGTCGTGACATAGTGACTGACCAAGCGATGGTTGCAAAGATGTTATGAGCATGTATTGGTCACACCAACCATTCTGAGTATCACCTCTTATTGTCACAATTGAGTACGTGACGCTGATATGGATTTTGTTTCAGTCAGATTGTTTGACATTGAAAGTGAAATTTTGCAGCAGATGAACACCACCTTGTTTTGCCATTTTTCGAGCAGGTACTCGAATCTAATTCTAGCGTTGAGGCTAGAATAATCTAGACTGAAAATTGCAGGCTAGTTTTGTGTGTGGTTATGTATGGAGTGTTTACATGATATCAGCCTCCAACTATCAAACTCCACACAAAAAACTGACTAGAATCGTAAAAAGGCCCCATAGTTTGTAGAACTAACTCCTAATGATTCGTTTGAACAGTCCAACTGAATCATTTCATTTTATAATCATCAATCGTAAATGAATGAATGATTGATATATGAACAAATTGGAATTAAATCATTCCTCACTCTCAGTAACTCAGTCGTCATTAGAATATCTTACTGTCAGCACACAAGTACTCTGAACGAATCATAGCAACGAATCATGGCAACGAATCACGAATCATGAACGATTACTAAAACAAAACCATTGATTCTGCTACAAATTCCTTTCCTACAGAGTAAGTATACTTCAAACGCGTACATCCAAATCCTCGTTGCTATTTGTATTTACTTTCTGCGCTTTGCGTACCCTTCACGGCGGCAAATAAACACCTTCCGCGTGGAACGACTTGCCGAAAACCGTCTCTCCCCAGCAGCTAAACCAGGGCATCAAAAAAGGCGGCTGCCCGAGCGCGTGTGAGCTGCTTTATAGATATAGTTTTGCCCCCGCGCGTCAACAAAACGCGCCGACAAATAGTGCCGAAATATCTGGCGCGATTTCGGTGCTCGCTCCGGTTTGTTTGTCTCAAAAAAATGGCCAACGGCGCAGGGTTGAGGAGGTACGCTACGCGGGGCTTACCTTTGAAGTGCTGAGCTGACCACAGTAAAGGATATGCGGCCAAGCGGAAACCGGGACCGTGCCGGGCAGTCGTTGTGTTAGCAGCC
>KB667578.1:1619331-1631670 GCA_000349065.1 Anopheles quadriannulatus | reverse complement strand
CCGAACAATATGCCGATGGGAGTCAAAAATATGAGAACGGATGTTTTCGCGTCGAGGGCTTTATCAAAAAAAAAAGGAAAATCTCCTCACCAGGAAAATCAATATTGACGCCGTGAACAGTCCATCAGCAAAATGTAGTTCCCGCGCCCGGCTGCAGCAATTGGAGTAGCAAAACTATTTGCGGAAAATAGTCGGTCGCCCGCAGTTGGGCAACCGCCGGACGTAGGGCAAACACATGTTTCTCAAGCCCGAGCCCAGTTCGAGTAAGGAATGGGGAGGAATTGTCACACCACGCTGCGTTTGGTACACCCTTTTCCCCTAGGTACAAGCAGCAGTGGAAAACTTAACAAACAAAAAAAAACTACTAACTGAACGTACCTGCTGCTGCTGCGATGGCTTGTACGACGATGCGTACGACGGTGCATAATTTGAGTGTTGCTGCTGCGCCTGTTGCAGCCCCTGCATGTGCTGCAGGTGGCCGGGCGGCGGTGCTTGCGCAACGGAGGGTCCATTCTGGGGCGAGTGCTTCGAGTGATTCACCAGATGATTGTTCTGCTGTTGCTGATGTGGATGCTGTTGATGTGGATGCTGCTGCTGCTGCTGCTGCTGTTGCTGCGGCTGCTGCTGTTGCTGCTGCGGTTGCAGCTGGTGTTGCTGCTGCTGCTGGGGTGGCGGTTGGGGCTGCTGATGGTGGTGCTGCTGTGGTTGCTGATTCTGCTGCAGCGTTGCTTGTGGCGGAGGGGAGTAGATTGATTGTTGCGGTGATTGTTGCTGTTCGCCTTCGGTTCCCTGTTTGTTTTTAGTTTAGTTTAATTTATTATTATTATTTTTTGGGGGACGAAAAAAGGATTTAGAGGTAAGCAAGAGAGCAATGACAGCCCAACAAGCATTCGGCGAAATCAGTCAGAAATGTTACCTTTGACACTAAACTCGCCCGGTAGGCGGCGAGAGCCTTCAAGTAGTCTTTCTTAGCAGCTTCCGTTTTCTTCTTATAAACCTGCAACAAGAAGAAGGCATTGAGAACATGAGAAAATAGTGCAAAGGCCGTTCAAATTACTCACAAAACAAAACACAGAAAAAAAAACTATTGAATGGAGAGTAAACGGTTCAAAGATAAACATAAAACAAACAAGATAAATTACAGCTAAAACTAGAAAACAGCCACCAGTGCAGACAAACTCGTTGTAAAATTGTTGTAACACATTCCTGCAACCGGTGGGAACATCGTAGCAAAGGAGAAACACAGCAAACGATACAAGATAAATGAAGAAAAAAGCACAAACACACACACACACACACTTAATCACCGAACATAGCAAATGAAGCAAGTCAGTAAAAAAAAAGGAAAGAAAGAAAGAAAGAAAGAAACAACCGACTGGAAGAAGGTAACGGAACTGGAGCAGTGAAACAAAATGATGAGGAAGTAAAAGAGTGATTCTCATCTTGAAAATTAAATTGAAAAACTTTGCAAATGTTTCCACACTTCCCGCGTCTCGCGTCTCCTCGCCCTCCCCCCCCAGTGCCCCCCAGCTCCCACCGGTTGATGTGATGGGAGCTTTGAGTCGCTCTGTTTCTCTCCCTCTCTTTCTTTTTCTTTTTATCTTGCTCTCTCGCTCTTTCTCCCTCTCTCTCTCTCCCTGTATGTCGTCGGCGTGTCTTGTATTCGGGTTGCATACATAATGCTACTATCAGTGCTGCCGAATGTGTGTGTGTGTGTGTGTGTCTAGTGTACGTACTGCGAGAGGATGAGAGCGAGATGCAGCTGGAAGGATGAAATGAAATACCTTTTTCCCATTTCCCAGGGTTGCGAGAGGTAAAAGGAGGGCGCGAAAGGGGGGGCCTAGTAGAAGCGAGACACATAAGTGCACGAGAGCGAAGCAGAATGATGCTACTACGACGCCAACGACGACGATTCTGTCTGTGTGAGGGCACACAACCCCGTTCAGCGGCGCCTTCCCACCCCACAAGGATAAGAACAGATCTGCTCTACTAACCACCCACTATACCCCCAGTCCTCCCCCCCCCCCCTCCATCACAAAGTCAGTGATGGAAAGGGCAGACATGTGTAAAATGGTGGCCCGTGCCCGCGCGCATGTCCCCATTCTACTCGCGGCCGCACCGCACGGAGCAAGCAGCCGGAGGAGCACGAGCGGAAGAAGCAAAGCCAAGCGCTGCCCCCCGAACTCCCCCTGCTGCCCTGAGAGAAAGAGAGAGACCGATAGACAGAGAGAGAGAAAGAGTGGCGGTTTCGTTTTCGCCAGCGAACATGATGTAAGACTTTTTCCCGACCAGCGCACGAGGAGCCGGTTGTTTAAACGAAAATTTCACAATATAAAGCTCATCATAAAGAACCAGGAGGAGCAGCAGCAGCGGAGCAGTGGGACGTGCACTAAAAGGACACAGTGGTGGGTGGGCAGGGGGAGAAATTCGTTATGTTATATAGCGATAGGACATACGAGCAGAGCAAATAAAATTGCATACACTTCGCTCGCCCAGTCCCCAGCGCTGTTTTGCCAAAGCAAAGACGATGGTTATCATCGAAAAGCCCCGAGAGGAGGTGCAGGAGGACACCGAGAGGAAGGGGAGTGCATTTTGGGTTATTTGTTATCTTTCTGTATACGAGCGCCTGTCTGCTCTCCTTGTGTGTGTTAGTGTTTATGCTTCAAACGTTACTTTCTATTGGCTTTTTTGCTTTTTAAAAAGCATTTGTTTTCCTGAAGTCTCTACTACTTCTCCTCTCCAAACATATATGGTTCTCGATTATTCATCTCGATTCAACAACAGGGAATAAAGACCGAGCTGGGCGAGGTGAAGAGGGGTGTGATTTGATCAAATAGAGCTTTCATGTTTTCTTCTTTTTGTTTTTTTTTTTGTACTCGTCTAGGATGTCCTCGACACACCTAAAATATGGTGTGGTGTTTTCTTCTCTCATCTATAGAGAAGAATTCGAACCGAATCGCTGAAAAAACTTTAGAAATAAAATTAGAGAAGTAACACACCACACACGGCGGCGGGTGCGCATTAGATTCGATCCTGCACTCGTGGGGTGTGTCCTACAAAAACACTCTACGCTGAGCCGATGGCACCACGGAAGCGCTTATCAGTGCGTCGGCTAAACAGCAACCGTATACAACGGGCGGGGAAGCCGCCCGAACTGATAAGCAAGGTGCGTTTGTTTCTGTGCCACATCTGCCTAATGATTCGATCGATTGAGCACCGAGGGAAAGAGAGAGAGAGAGAGAGAGAAGTTATTTGCTCGATGACGGGATGGAACGGAGGATTGTGCGAAGGAGGATTTATTTTCGCTCTGTGTCGATGTTATTGTTTCCCTGCAAAAACAAGCCACACGGAGGGCAAGGGAGATCTATAGAGAGCACTATGACTTCCTCCGCCCGGAAGGGAATGGCGAAGGGTGCGTGTGTGTGTGTGTGTGTGTGTACGCTACACACGGGGGGATCCTTCTTCTTGGAGCGTAATCGGATTCCAAACTTCGGAATTTAAAGAGAGCGAGAGCGAGAGAGGCAGAGAGATAGAGAAGAAAAAGGGGAGAAAAAAGGAGAGCAATCGAAACAGAACCAACCGTCGTGCGCCAAGATGGAAGAGATGATTAGAAGTGGTACTCTCTGTCTTCCCCCTTCCTCCCCCCCCCCCCCCCTCCCTCGGTCCCCGTCTCCAAGGTTTCCATCGTCTTGCTGCGCCCTTGCCCGCACCTTTACTTTTGCGCCCTAATGAGAACCTCTTGTGAGAGGAAGATTATTGCAAATTCAATTGAATTTCATTTCTTTACAAAAAGGATTCTTCCACCCCCAGCTGCTTCACGCCCCCCCCCCCCCTCCCGCTCACACTGCAAAGGAGAGCCAGGCAATGGTGAAATCTGTTCCACCCGCACCACTTCCCATCCCCGGAGCGAGGGAAAGCAATTCTTGTATCACGAATTCAGTGGTAGATCAATATTTGCTTGAAAACATTTCCCCGTTCCGCTGTTCACCCGTTGCGCTGTTTTGCTTTTCAGGCGCATTCTTCCCGGCCCCTAGGGTTTGGGGGGCGGGAGAGGGTGCTGTTGCTGTCAGAGTCGCGAAAGAGACCACGATAAGACCGCGATTGCGAGATACTATCAAACGAGATAGAGTGAATCCCTATGCGCGAAATGTTTGTGTGGCTCTGTGTGTGTGGTTGTTTGAAACATACGAAAAACGAAGACGCCCATACACAAACACTAACTATCCTATCCTTAGCCAAACAAGCGGAGCAGGTTCGTTGCTCTGATAACATTTTTGGGATGATGTTATGAGGGAGGTTTTTATGTTCGCTGAACATAGTGTGCGCAAAGTGATGCTTGCCTGCACTCTAGATCTTCTAGAGAGAGAGCAGCCGGGGGGCGAATGCAACTTTCCGAAGTAAAAGCAGGGCGAGGTGGCGGGGACAAAAAAAAAACAAACAAAAAAACAGACGGCGTTTTTGGTTTCGAAACACGATTGATCGAACACATTCGTTGATTTATTGCGTGGATGAATAACATTGTCAGAAATTATTTATTCGCATGTCGTTTGCGGACGGCGAAAGGCGATGTTGCAATTGGAAATAAATAACCGAGTAGCAGCACAACATGTTTTCGAGGCCAAGTAAACAATGTTAAGGTGGTTTTGAACATTGTTTAACTGTAGGTAAACAACATAATCATTTCGCAGAGATTTCGAGTTTTCAAATGAATCTATGGCACAAAGGTAATAAGAATAAAAGTAATCTATTTTTGATTGATAATTTCTTTTCAGGTTTTTTATCCGCAGATTTATCCGCAGATGGACAAAACATGGTTTAGGGGAGTTTTTTTAAATTTATTTTAATAGTTTTTATCGAGTTTCTCCTTACATTGTTAAGGTTTTTTTCCTTCTTCGTTTGTATGCCTCATTAATTTGCTGTGATGTATACTACTATGTACTAGTACGAGATTTGAACCGACGACGGCAGTGTGAAAGTCCAAGTGGTTGGCACGACACTAAACCATCTCTCGCAACGAACTACAGTTCATTACCGATCAGTTACAAAGCAATTGACCTCGAACAAGCACCACCAAACAAGCAAAAAATAGAACAAAAGGGAAACCTGAAGCGTCGAGCTGTTCAATACGCACTCACGCGATTAATCGTTAATTAAGAAATCAGCCATGTGAGAGATAAGAGCGGAAACAGGATGATCCGTACCACACAAAAAAAACATGTCATGTACAAAAAAAACTGATGCAAGAAACAAGGAAAGGAAAAAAACCTACATCATTAATACACCAGCAGCACATAAAACAAATGAGTAATAAAAGTTAAGGAGCGGTAAAAGCGCTTCGCTAACCGCACATACGCGACGGCCGGGTCTCCCGTTAAAGAGGTTAAAGCTTTTTTTTTAAATAGCTAATTTCGATGGTTTTGTAATGCGGCAATCAGCAATCCAAATAAAAAAAATGGAAAGGAAAGTACACAAATTTAGTGGCTCGCGCGCCACTCTCGCAAGCACGGCCAAACACCCCGCGAGACACGAATCCCATGCCACCCCATGTTTCCTCTTCCATTCCATTCTTTCTCTCTTGCTTTTGCTGAGCCGGAACAGAAAATCGGGTATTAACAATAGGACATAACAAAAAATAAAACACCAAAAAGCGAAAAACGTAACCGACGAACGTGGTGTTGAGTTGATTAGAAATTTAAAAGCATATTGGATATATGTGTGTGTGTGTGTGTTTTTTCTCGTTCGAATGGCGACACACACTTTCACCTACACTACCACCACTATCCTACACTACCAAACTACACTATTAGGTGCGCGTGTGTGCGCGTATACTTACATTTTTATGCTCCGTCGCTAGCACGTCCCACATCGAGGCGACGATTTTGGAAACTTCCCCGAACGAGGCGTTCGGGTTTTGGCCTTTGATAGCTGCCTGCGTATCGCGGAAGAACAGCGCATAGGCAGAGACGGGCCTGGCGGAAGGATGAAGGAGCGGGTTGAAGCAAAGGTTAGTAAAGGTTACAGGGTTTTCCAAGAGGTTCTCATAGCTGTGGGACACTTCTTTGACTCTTTCCTATATGAAATGAACTTCATGTAATGGGAATCGGACTCTACGGCACGATTTTTGGACAAATCCAATAGGAGCCTGACCAAATAGGGTGCCGTAGAGTCCTATTCCCACAATATAAAGTTCACTACCAATAAGAAAGAGTCAAGGAAGTGTCCGGCAACTATGAGAACCCCTGGAACACCCTGCATAGCGCACACAAGAACGAAACAAAAAGCACCAAAAAGACGGAAAGCAAAAAAAAGAGAGTTGCGCTTTATGCAAAAAAAAAAACAGAACTATTTGTTGTCCGAATTTTTCTCTCTCTTTTTTTCTACTTCTTTAGGTGTCTTTTTTATGGGTTTTGCTTTCCCCTGCGCCAATCAGCTGGAACAGCGCCTTGCAAAAGGGCCTACTAGGAGGCGCTTACACCTCGGAACTTACTTCTGCGGCTCGTTGGGATCCCGTTTTTTCTTCTTCTTCGTGACCTTGGGCTTCTTGGCGGCGGCGGCAGCAGCGGCGGCAGCGGCCGCGGCCGCAGCCGATGCCTTCATGCCGGCCGCCCCGACGAGCGCCTCCTCCCCGTACGACGGTTCCGACGATGGGCGCTTCAGGGAGTTTGCCTGTTTTTTTTTTTCGTTGTTGTTGTTGATGGGACGAGAACGGAAAGAAAAAAAAAACAAGAAGGTCAGCAAAACGGGGGAGGATACAATTCACCCGCACACAAAAAAGGGCGGCTGTGTGTGTGTGTGTGTGTGTGCGAACGAAGCGAACGATCAAAAATCGCTGGCCCTAAAAGGTGTCGCGGCGTGTTTGTCGGGGTTGCGCGTCGTGAGTTCCGAAGGAAAAAAGGGACGCGAATCCTTTTTTTTTTTTCGTTCTCAAACGCACAGACACACACTCGCAGTGGGTCAACCCTGGTACGTCACAGTATGTGTGTGTGTGTGGGGGGCAATTATTTATGCTGGCGCGTCGCTTACCGGAATCGTGTCGTCGCTGTCGTCGCTGGTGGTGCCGTTCTCCGTGCCCTGGCCGACCCCGTTCTGGGGCGGCGAGCGCCCAATGAAGCTGAGCGCATTTCCGCCGACGAGCTGCTGCTGCTGCTGAGGGGACAGCTGTTGCTGCTGCTGCTGCTGGGCGGGTGGTACCATCGAGGGGGACTGCTGGGGCGGCTGCATCACGTGCAGCGTGGGATTGTTGTTCGGACTAGCGTTCAGCTGATGGTAGGTCGGCTGGTTCGGCGACTGTAGCGTGTACGGGCTGTGGAAGCAGAAGAGAGAGAGAGAGAGAGAAAGAGAGAGTGAGAAAGAAAGAGAGAGAGAGGGTGAACAAATGCCACGCAATAGGGTTAAAGCAACGACGGCCAAAAGTGTGGAAGCATCCGAAAGAAACGTGGGGAGAAAAAACAACCCCGCAGGGCGATCAGCTGGGCGCGCGCCCGTACACACTCTGCAGGCAGCAGGCGGGAATGGGAGGCACGGTACAGCGTAACAGGTATAAATGTTACGCGCGCGCGGACACCCAACCCCCGGCCGTTTGGGTGCGGCGGAAGCCGCATTCTGGCGGGTAGAAGGGGGGGGGGGGGGCGACTGGCTGAAAAACCGCTGATGATGTTGTGCGGTTGTTGTTGCCGGCGCCGCGCCGCTTGGGGAGAATTTTTTTTTGTTAGGTTGGTTTCTCCCCACTGGTTGGTTTATTATTTGTCGCTTGGTTGTTCTTTTTTGTGTTTTTTTTGGGTGAGGAGAGAGAGAAAGCGAGGAGGGTTCAAACCGCCACGGGGTGCTGCAGCACGCGGCCCGTTTTGTGTGTGTGTGTGTGTGTGTGTGTGTGGTTTGTTTTGCAAAATACTACTGAGCAGTACGCCACGGGGCGTGCGGCTGGAATAAAGGGCTGGAAAGATGCTGCCTACGACGAGCTCCCCCCCTCCCCCTCTTTCAATAGCGGTAAAATTGTGTATCGGGAGTCAAGGTCAGCTCATGAACCGGTTGGGGGGGGGGGGGGGGAAAGGAGGGAAGGTCGATTTTTGTTCTTTTTTTTTGGTTGCCTGTTGCGCCTGTTGCACGTCACGCGAAGAGTGAAAGTGTGTGTTTCGCGCCTTTTTTCGTTTCGTGCCCTCTTCTCCCGTCGGTTTTGTTTTGATTATTGTCGCATGGTCCGGCCCACACCTCTCGCGGGTGGGGGAATGGGGGAGAGGATAGAAAAATGTGTTCCCCAAGGGTGGGTTTGTTGGTGTTGCTATTGTTGTTGGATGCGAAATAATTATTTGACACGCGTATTGATTATTTTATCAGCTGCTTCTGGACAGTCTAGAGGTCGAGGACAGCTATTATTCGATCATATGAAGTTGTTATTTACATTATTCTATGATTTTTTTTTGGGGATTAAAATGCTTTTTTGTAGTTTTGTGATTGAAAAAAAAAACACAAATAAATAAAAAAACAATTTCTTTTTGGTTTGCACGTCGAAAGGCAGCTTTTATACCGCAATTAACTTCCAATATAGAGCTTGACTCGATAGTGACATTGCGAGCAGTCGTTACATTACATAAACACGTCTCCAGTTCAAATCTCACCACCAGTGCTGCAAAATGTCACTGCCAATGTCATAAAAAATCCTGACTGAAACAAAATCCATATTAGCGTCACGTACTCCATTGCGATAATCAGTGGTGATACTCGAAACGATTGGTGTGATTGATTGGTCAATGCATGCCATGCTTCGTGACATTTTTACGACCAACGCTTAGTCAGTCACTATGTCATGACTTTTTTTTTACTGTGATCGGTTCTGCAAAATGTCACTGTCAGTGTCATAAAAAAATCTGACTGAAACAAAATCCATGACCGCGTCACGTACTTAATTATGATAATCAGAGATCATACTCAAAACGATTGGTGTGACTAATGCATGGTTCGTGACATTTTTGCAACCAACGCTTAGTCAATCAACTATGTCATGACATTTTTTTACTGTGATCAGTTTTGCAAAATGTCACTAACAAAGTCATGATAAATTACGGCTGAAACAAAATCATGTCAGCGTCACGAGCTCTACTGTAATGATCAGAGGCGATCCTCAAACAGTTGGTGCGACCATCACATGCTTGGTGACATTGTGTGCAACCAACTCTTGGTCAGTCACTTGGTCGTGACATGTTCTGTCGGTGATCATCGCGATGGTCATGGGAGTTTCAAGAAACAAAATGAGCATGTTTTCTTGCTCTGTTTGACCCGACAGATAATCAAAACAGATACAGGGAGAAAGCATGCTTATTTTGTTGCTAGAATCCACACGCCAAGTATATCCCAAGAATGTCGTGATTATCACCGACAAAAATGTCGTGACCAAGTGAGTGACCAAGAGTTGGGAGCTAATCAAAATGTCACCAAGCATGTGATTGATTCTCCAACTGTTTGAGTATCGTCACTGATTATCTCAGTTGTGTACGTGATCTGATTTGAGCTACGTTTCAGTCATGAGTGTTGATGACCGTAACAGTGGCATTTGGCAGCACTGTTCACAGCCAGAAAAAAATCATGATTATGCTTGCGCCGGACGATGGACTCAAGAATTCACATGTCGTGTTCAGCATGTCATGACGCACTTTTATTGACTATCAGCAATGAGCATCAAGCTACCACGCATATGTTCAACGTTTTCTTTGGTGAAAATCTCGTGATACTCATCGCATTTTGCAGCACTGGAATGAAGATTAATTTCCGAAACTATAAGCGTGTTTTCTCGTGTCGTTAGCATATCATATCCTCACTGTCATACGGTTCTGGTAACTGCTTCTAGCCCAAAAAAAAAACATCTGAACTTTCGCAGAAACGGAAAAGCCACGTGAAGAGATTTATTTAATAAAGCAAATGACATTTGATGCAACTTAAGTCTGGTTGCAATTCCATTTATGAGGCAAATCAAACGAGAAAAAATGTCAAACCGTATGATGCATGCATGCACCATGCACCATCACATACACCGGGGTGTGAGCATCGTACTTCAAAGACATAATTATACACTGGTTTATTCGATTCATGTTTTGGTTTTCTGCTCTTCGAGACGAACGCATAGCAACTCTAAGCGTTTGTTTGATTCTTCTGTCCTGCGCGCAGCCACACAACACGGCCGGATGTTGCAACGAAATACCAATTCCGTAGACTGTTCGGAGGAAGGAAAGCTGTTAAAAAAAAGGATGAGCTGTTTTGCATTCGAGTGCCCAACGGCCAAGCCTCAACTGTTTGCTGTACAGTGCAAGAACACAGAACGGGAACATAAACCAGTTCCAGCTGCATTATTAATTCGATTACTAATTGGACGGGAAATGGCAACACGCAGCAAAGGACAGGTGTGTGTGTGTTGCGCACAGTACCATGCAGTTAACAGAGCTTTTATTTTCTGCTTTAAAAAAGGTATCATTCTCAATCTTATCCTTAATGAGCTCAAAATTACTTCGAGAATACTAACACACCACGCGCCGACGACAGGCAGATAACTGGCCGACCTCTGCATATGTTATTGGACGGGTGGGTATAATTGGGTTGTAAAAATAAGGAAAAAATTACGTACCAATTTTACAGGCACAGATTATCGGTGTAATGGCTCAATAGCACAAATGCCACTAGCATATAATTTTATACGAGAACCTTGATCAAAACATGTACCGGACTGGACAGCTGGGTTACTACTACAACGACCCAATCGCGCGATGGCTGCATTGCCAGCGTTCAGGGCTGCTTCGCTGGCGATTAATTTATTTTTATGCATTCCCGGTCCATTCTGGCCGTGGCCGAGGTGCAAGGAAGATGGATCGAGTAAGATAATCGACACATCCTTTTATGTGTTTATGGAAGCAAAAGGTGGATTTTAAATGGAACCTTGTTCTCGGTCCGGCTGGCAGAAAGCGAATTGTACTTAGCTTGACAATAAACTGCATCGCCAGTGGGAAATTCTCGTAAGCTCTGCTGTCAGGCATCGTTAGCTAGACGTCGTGAGACTCAGTGTAATTTCATGTGACATAACTGGATGCGCTCTTACAGAAATGACGCAATATCAATCATCTATTGGACGCACTAGTTGTTGGACCAACAGAGATATAAAAAATCCCCAATCCAGGGCTGCTTCCAACTCCCTTTCCCAAGTACATTCTGTCAATTTCCATAAAATACTTCGCTCGAAAAGTTTGAGCGCATTTTTCTTCGCCCCGTTCAAACCCGGGACGGTGCTAGACAGTGGCGAATTTATTATTATGCATGGTTGCATTAGATTATTAATGGTTCTTTTTGTCCTCTCCCCTAGCTGTCAATCCAGCATCACCAGCCAGCACGTGAGATGGTGGGATTGCCTGCGGCTGCAGGCTGTAGAGTTTGATAATTAACTTTCATCCTACGCAATTATTGACTACAAAAATGCTCGCTTTCGGCTACTGCCGGGCGGCGGCTGTAATTCGATCAATCAACATTTCCATTTCAGAATCAAACCGAAATCGTACAACTGAAATATTTCCGGCTAATTCCAAACTTCCATCCGAGCACGGTGATTAGTTCTAGCCCCATCTGCATACGCTGCAAAATGGAACGCATCCGCTAGTTACAGCATTGCAATGGTTTTTTTTTTTATTTGCCCGGCGCGCATTTCCCTCCCGAGCGTGCGAAGGATGCATCTTGGAAATCGAATATTCCCGGAATGGTATCGATGGAACTCCATTTGTTGGTGCCTTTGTGTAGCTGGAGCGATGGAGAACATTGCCTGATAGTTGGCTGGAAATGATTTATTTAAAACCAGATATTCCATTCATTTTAATATTTTGTGGATATTAGAGTGCTTCCATTCCACGAGACTTGCTTCCTGCAGTATATACATTCAAAACCGGTTAATGGTCATGTATGATGTACTGCGAACAATTCGTTGATTTGAAATAAGCTATGCCACAAAGTTTGGCAAGAAGTATTTCTGTAACTACACTATGGAGTGCTACGACCTGTAGGTTGGACTCTGAACTCTTTGGACTAGCGACTTGACATCTCGATTCTTCAACTTATGAACTCGACGTTATGTACTCTTTGAAAATGACATCGCACCTAAATGATCGCAACTTCTTGAACTAATCTTCTCAATTGCTTGAATTGTATAACTAAGCATTGGAATTGTATGCTTGTTTGAATTAGCATCTGAAATTTCTCTATTAGATATAGGGGAAAGCGGGGCAAAATGGGCATGTGGGGCAAAATGGGCACCCTCTATTTAAGCATTTTTTGACTACAAAGATACTTTCCAATGCTCAAAATGTATTCATT
>KB667578.1:1600876-1616816 GCA_000349065.1 Anopheles quadriannulatus | reverse complement strand
AATTCTAGCTTTGAGGCTAGAATAATCTAGACTGAAAATTGCAGGCTAGTTTTTTGAGTGGTTTTGTATGGAGTGTTTACATGATATCAGCCTCCAACAGTCAAACTCCATACAAAAAACTGACTAGAATCGTGAAAGGCCCCTTCGTTAGAATTGAAAACTCAACTGTGGGAGCTGTCTCAACCTTCTGGACGCGACATCACTGCTGATTGACAACTGGTATTGACAACTTAACCATTGAAGATGTGTGTTTATAGACTTGACATCTTACCTTCTTGGACTATATCATACCAAACCCACATAGTTCATACGTCAAGTTCATGAACTAGATGTTACAACTCCTAGAACTACATATCTCAACTCTTTGGAGTTTATGTCTGAATTGCTTGGACTTACTTATCCCAATTATTGGAGAAACCACCGATAGATAAAAATAATGAAAGGATACTTTTGTTCAATCCAAAATACCTTGGAGATGTCCCAGCGTGAACTTCAATGAATTTGGATCACAAAAAATTATTGGGAGAAGATGGGTAGTGATTAACCGATTGTTCCTGGTGCCTTACCTGTGATGGTTCATATCTTGGTGCCATTGGCCGTAGCCGGACTGCTGCTGGTCCTGCAGCAGGCCCACCATATGGCCGGATTGCTGCTGGGTGCTGCCGTGCATCTGATACTGCTGCTGCTGCTGCTGCTGCTGCTGGGGATGCTGCTGCTGATGGTGTTGTTGCTGCTGCTGCTGCTGCTGCTGCTGCGGTTGCTGGTGCTGCAGGTGGCTGTTCATCGACTGTATGTCGAACTCGTCGTCGCCGAACGACGGTGTGTGAAACGTCTGCAACGAGTTGGTGGGCAAATGCAAACACAAAAGGTTAATGAGGTGTGTGCATTAGACGGTTTATGCAAATAGGGCTGTGTGCGCAAATGACGGCTGCAGCTGGAACGCGTCAACCGAAGGCTCCAGCTGCGCCCCACACTCCCATGTCCGCCCTGTTTAGTTAATGTTTTTTCCCCCGTCCCCTTTTTTGTATCTCCACTAAATGTATGTTGTTTCGGTATCCACTGCCACCGATCCTGGGACTGATGATTTGATGTTGGCATCCGGCATTGGCAAACACGATTGACGTTTGTTTTTCTTTATCTGTTTGTTTGCCCCGGGCCCGACCAGGCAGGTTAATAGTACGTTAATATGCTGCGTTAAGCTGTAAGCAGCGCGATAATTCATCCTTATGAAAATGTCACCCACCCACCCGGGTGTACGCACTTAAATTCTTCCGCCATCTTCGCACCCCACCAGGTAACAGGCTGCAGCCTCGCCGCGCTTATTAATCCCCAATCTCCTCGGTTCGCGCTCGGGCAATTGAATTTTAATCTTGTGCTAATTTTAATTGAACATTGAACGACCGAACGGGTCAGCTGGTGCCATTTAAGCACGACAGGCTGGAAGTGAGGAGCAGGAGGAACAATAAAAACAGCAAAAAAGAGGGGCGGGGGGAAAACACTCCGCTTCAGAATGAAAGCATGAACGGACACTTAACTTTTTCCTCCTGCCTGGGTCGTCCTAATAAAAAAGCGAACACAGGGCAATGAAATACGATGCAAGCTCTTTTTTTATTATTATTATTTTAATGATACATTCTTCTTCCTTCCTGCCTCGCTTGCGCCATTTCTCGCCCTCGCCAGCGTTGCGCTTTGTTCCCGCGCTTTATGCGCGAAACTATACGAGGCGAGTAAAGTTTTTACGACAGCAATCGTCTTCGGGCTCTCTCTCTCTCTCTCCTGCTTGCTCCCCTCCACGTGTTTGTCCGCTGATGCGAACGGACCTGGACATAGCTCCGTGTCGCTCCAATAGCTGACCTTCACATCGCACCGCCAAGACCCCGGGATCAAACCCGAGGTCGAACAGGGGACACACAAAGGATACCTGCGCTGCCCCGCCCGCAACTTGCTGCGTTGCTTCTCTCGCAGGAGCAGCGCAATAAGACGGCAGTAAAACGCGACATCATCTTGTCGTCGGGGCAGAGCAACCGAATGAAATGCACCGGACAGGAAAGGATGCAGAGCACGGTCTATTGGACCGCGCGTTTGCAGCACTTTTACGACCCACAGATGCAAACGCGCTGGATCAGCGAGCGGTGCAGAACGGGAAATCATCTCCGCCAAGAGTTTCGCTAAATCCCCGGGAAATGGGCGTGTGTGCACTCGACAGGACGGTTGCACTTTATGTTTTCTCTCGGTCGGTTCGGAAAGATTTTTCACCAACGCTCCAACAACGCTGCTGGTTGCGATTGATTCTTGGGTGTTGGTGGACCTGATGGTGGTGAGCTCAATGCACCTCACTTCAGGTGCGTAGTAGGATGTATGGATCGCTCGGTCTAAGTGTTACGCACGCTGGAAATGCAACCGACAACCTCCCGAAACTTTTTCGAAAATGAGAAAGGTCTGTTGTTACCTTTTTTTTAATACTAAAAGCATTTACCACGCGGGAGGACGCCAACTCTCACACCGTTCTGTAGCGGCGGTTCGTGGGTTTTTTCGGTTGCTATTTTTGAGAACATTGCTAGCGTAAAGTAGGTCACAGCATCCGTCATCTTTGCTTTCCATCAAACGTGTTCATGCTTTTTTATTATTATTTGAGTCGTGCCGGCGTCGCCAGATTCGCCACAATAAAACACCAGCACCAGATTTTATTGGAAAAAAACACAGCTCAACCATTTACACCTGTGCGCACGAGGATCGGGTGGAGACCAAACCAGAGACGGAGAATGAAATAAGACATAAAATCCTGCCCGAGAGCAGGGCGAGGTAGCAAATAGATTAAAATTCGAAGTCGTCTGTCTGCACGGGCAGCCGTTTTCCACGCCGCCCAAGACCTCGAACGCCCAGGATACAAGTAAACTAGTCACGCCGCGGATCGTATTAACGCAAAACAATCAACTTCAGATAATAACAAAGCGTTACACCGGCTGTGCACTTTTGTATTTGGTGCCATGCTCAACGCGGAAAAGGGGGTGCTGCGTGCATAACAAGTGCAGTGCGATGCGAAAACAAAACCAGAAGAAACAAACACACACACACACCAGAGGGAAAATCCGCTGTGATAAGGCGGGTGCGGCAATGCGGTAAAGGGATGATGATAAAGTGCAAACCCCGGGGCGTGTAATATTGTTACGTCTTTGCGGTGGTGCGGCGGTTGGATGGGCAATATAAAGGCGCCGGTTGCTACGGTTGCACCGTAACAAGCAACATCATTACCTCGATAAGCAGCAGCAGAAAAGACAATGCTGTTCCGGCGCAGGTACATTTCACGAGAACTAGAAGAACAACCACACAACAGCTCAGTTGCACACCTTAGTGTGATATAGTTGATGCAGTTGGCGTACCACCCACGATTGCCACCTTCGTATTGGTTGATATGGGTTTGTTTTAATGTCAGGAAGTAGCGAAGCCTCGAAGCTATGTAAGGCTACAGAAACATTTGATGAACTAATCAACTGTCCCCGCCTGACGTTATGCAAACAGTTTGACATTGGTCCCTCGTTAGGCTTCTCACAAAAAAACGCCTAACATTAGGCAAACAACATTTGTTAGCTGCATTAAGGTTTATGCTCGTTGTATAACTCATTTTTTAACTAATACAAAGCTATTGGATTTCACAGTTACTTGGTTCCAGTTGTACACGCACGCACACTCAAGCTCGACGTGGCGATTTAGGGAAATTGGATGCGATACATAATGTTAATAAATTTGACTGGACGAGGTAAATGTCAAACTAAGACTTTCTCTACTTAATTACATTTGTCAATTCTCTAGGGATACATCAACTTGTATCCCATATAGACTAATAGTGTACTTTCTGGGGCGCATCCAAGACTCCGATCCAACTCCGGCTATTTTTAGTCCTATTCCGAACAGGACCACTAGTTCCGTCCGAAGTCATCCGAAGTCGTCTGACTCCGACAAAATCGGAATAACTAGTTCAGTTTAGAGTGATTCGGAGTCGTCTGGAGTCATCCGGAGTCGCCAGGAAGCGGCCTGAGTTGTTTGGAGACGGAGTCATCCGAAGTTGTCCGGAGTCGTCCGAATTCGTCCGGGGTCGGCCTGAGCCGCCCTGAGTTATCTGGAGTCGGAATCATCCGAAGTAGTTCAGAGTAGGACGGACACTGGGTCGTCCGGAGTCATCCGAAATCGTCCAGAGTTGTCTGGAGTCGGAGTCGTCCGAAGTCAGAAAGAGTCGTCCGGAGTCATAGGGAGTCGTCTGAAGTCATCCGGAGTTGTCTGGAGTCGGAGTCGTCCGAAGTCAGAAAGAGTCGTGCGGAGTCATAGGGAGTCGTCTGAAGTCATCCGGAGTTGTCTGGAGTCGCAGTCATCCGAAGTTGTCCGGAATCGTCCGAAGTCGTTCGGAGTCGGCCTGAGCCGGCCTGAGTTGTCTGGAGTCGGAATTATCCGAAGTCGTCCGGAGTAGGACGGACATTGGGTCGTCCGGAGTCACTCGGAGCCGCGCGGAGTCGTCCGGAGTCATCCGAAATCGTCCAGTGTTGTCTGGAGTCGGAGTCGTCCGAAGTCAGAAAGAGTCGTCTGAAGTCATCCGGAGTCGTCCGGAAGCGGTCTGAGTTTTCTGGAGTCGGAGTCATCCGAAGTTGGCCGGAGTCGTCCAGAGTCATCCAAAATTGTCCGGAGTCGTCCAAAGTCTTCCGGATTCATGCGGAGTCGTCCGGAGTCATCCGGAGCCGTCTGGAGTCATCCGGAGTCGTCCAGAAGCGGCCTGAGTAGCCTGGAGACGGAGTCATCCGAAGATGTTCGGAGTCGTCCGAAGTCGTCCGGGGTCGGCCTGAGCCGGCCTGAGTTGTCTGGAGTCGGAATCATCCGAAGTCGTCCGGAGTAGGACGGACACTGGGTCGTCCGGAGTCACCCAGAGCCGCGCGGAGTCGTCCGGAGTCGTCCGAAACCGTCCAGTGTTGTCTGGAATCGAAGTCATCCGAAGTTGTCCGGAGTCGTCCGAAGTCTTCCAGAATCGTCCGGAGTCGTTCAGAGTTATCCGGAGTTGTCTGGAGTTGTAGTCGTCCAGAATCAGCAGGAGTCCTCTCCACCAACTTCGTCTCCGACCAACTCCGGACGATTCCGGACATCTCCGGACGACTCCGGACGACTCCAGATCACTCCGGACGATTCCAAACGACTCTGGATAATACTGGGCAAATTTTCCTTCCGGAGTCGTTTCCGACGTTTTTGGAGTCAGATCGGAGTCGTCTTTGATTTTTTTCCAATTGTACCCATCATCACACAATTGATTAACGTAAATAAAAGTTTGTCAATTTGACAGTTCAACGAAAACATAAAAAAATGGGTTCACAATATGACAACACCCCACAGCGAGAGTGCCCGGAATGTGCCAAATTAGCGTGCAGAACAACCCTTCAGGCAAGCTCCCGTACCTTAAGCGCCCACAGTTATGCAACCATCGGTACATTTGCTCACTTTCTGGGGGCTCGAAATTCTATTCTGATCAAACTTTACAACTCAAGCAACGGAAAACGCCTCCTCTTCGCACATTTGTAAAAATAGCTTTCCTTTCCCTCCCATCCTCATCCGGGTTTTTCAATATTCACCACAATTAAATCAACGCACAGCGCACCAAAAGGTGGCGATGGTGGAACGGTTAGCTTGTAGCTGATTGATGATTTACCGTTTGATTACATGCAATGAATTGCTAATGCAGCAGCAGCAGCAGCACCGGCACACAAAAAAGTCTTGTTGTTGTGTTCGTGGGGTTGTGCTTTTGTTTTTCTCAGCATTTTGCGTTTTCTCGGGAGGGAGGGCCTCGGAACTCGAAATGAAATTAATTCCAAAACCCTAAGCGCTAATCACTTCCCAGTTTTCCCCCCTCCACCCACACTGTAGGGTTTGCTGGTATATCCCGAAACCATTTTTTTTTAGCACAGCTTGTTCAGCTTGTTAACACTAGAAATGGGGGGGGGGGACTGAAAAAGGTTTCATAAAGTGCATGGAGGGGAGCGCGCGCGCCACTTACACAACACAACTTCGGCTGGGGAGGAATCGGTTTAATGAAGGTAAGACGACCCAGGAGAGCGCAAAGAAGCAGCAGAAGAAAACTGGACATGATTAAAAGCAAAACAACCAGCAACAGTTGTTGCTGCTGCTGCTGCTGCACAGAAAACAAACAGAAAACGAGCTCATTCTCTTTCGTCTTTCGTCGGAGCTCGCAGCTCCCATCCTCTCCCTCTCTACCGGCCCTTGCCCATTGCGGTTCGCTCGGTGATGTGAAAACATTTTTATGATTTCCAGCCCCAACTGTAATATGATTGTATCTTTATTTCTTCCCCCCCCTGCCTCCTCTCTGCTCTCTTTTCCCTTCCACACATCTTTCCCCCTCCGTGGTGCTTTTGTCAGTTCGTTTTTTTTTATGTTGTTTTAAACCGAACGTGAAATAATACAAATAAATATTTATGCAAACCCATGTTGTGCTCTCTCTCTCTCTCTCTCTCTCTCTCTCTCTCCGCTAACCTTGGGTTAAGGGCCGACGTAAAAACAGGGAAGCCGAGGAGACAGGCAACATATGAGTGCATGTGTGTGTGTGTATTTGTTGCACGAATTGCCACGCAAGAACAATAGTGTAGCCGCCCATTGTGTCACGTCATTAGTTTGCAAAGCCACACACCACCACCAAAGACAACAATACCGTGGCGGGTCCAAAGGTCCAACTCCAATGCCCCCCCCCCCCCTCTTCTGCAAGCCCGTTTCCGCAAGTTTATGCTTCACATGTGTGGGTGGAGGGTTGTTAGGGTGGGTAGGGAGGGGAGGGCAAGAAAAAAAACGGTCACAAAACAAAGTGGCCAGTATGTTGTGGCCTAAGAAGTATGCTGCTGCACACGGAGGGGGGGGTGGGGGTGGAGGTGATGGCTGCAGCATGCATAAATGCAATTCACCTCCCACCAGTTCCACCGGCGCAACACCTTCTGCAAGAAAACTGGGGTAACACAGTGAAGGAGAGAGATAGAGAGAGAGAGAGAGAGAGAGAGAGAGAGAGAGAGAGAGAGAGAGAGAACTGATGCTGGTCGTGGAAAACTCATTGGTACACACAGTGGTGAGAATATCATTTTCCTGCCCTCAATGCTCCCTCCCAACCAACCTTCTCTTTGCCTCTCTCTCTCACACACGATCTTTCTCCCTTCCTCCCTTCTATCTGTCCCTCCAGCCCAACATAAAACCAGCACAGCTCACAAATGAGGTCAATCATGTTTCGACGAACCGATATGTATGTGGATAACAAGAAACCCAACCACATCGGCGATGTCCCCCCACCATCGCGAAGAAACATAAATATGTCTGTCTGTGTGTGTGTGTGTATCTTTCTTGGTTTCTGTATCTGGCGATGTTCTGGTTTTTGCTGCGACCTTGTACTGCGACGACGCTGTAATACGAGAAACACACATTCGAATCCGTTGCGCGAAAGATGGCGCTTTTCGTGCGACGTTGACGCCTGGCACCGAGCCTGAGAGCCCGAGAAGAATCTAAACTTCCAATGTCCTACTGGGGAGTCGACACAGGAGCATTCGGTACCTTCTTGCTTGCCACTAAAATAGTGACGCATCACCAGCGTGGAGGCTCCAGCAATTTCCCACCCACACACCCAAGCCACAGACATGCTATATTTGCCCTCAAATAGCTATCGTATTGGCGACACAACTGGGTCGTCGCCTGGGTTCTTCCGCGAGCGTTCTGTCAATATTGTAACACAACTTCTCTCCCTCTCTCTTTTTCTGTGTGCGAGTCTTATCACACCGATTCTCGAAGGCTAAATGTAAATAATAATGCGTGTGTGTGTGTGTGTTTGTGTGTGTGTGTGTGAATGTGGCTCTGTGAGCCCATAAACTACCACACACTTCCACACCCTCCAGGCACTGTGATGCTCCAGTCTGTTCTTTCTAATAAGAAATGAGATGCGGAATCTAATACGGAATGAGTTTAAAAAAGGTTTTCCCACCTTAATTGTGTGTTTTTTGTTAATTCTTGCAAACAAATTGCAACGTACCGGAGAGCAGCGAATAACGCGCCCGATACAGCCGACAGCCCGGTTCGATAAGACACGGAAGGACACGGAACCCGTAACATGGCGGCGTAACTCTTAGCGACAGAGACAGACAGAGGCGCACACACCACCGTCGTGCGACGCTTGCCGCTCTTATTAAGGAAATGTTCTACGTTAATGCGCCCTTATCAGTGTGTTTAAGAAGCCGAAGGGAACAAAACAAACTAAATATACAAGCAAGCAAGCAAAAAAAAAGGGTGATAAGGAACTTGTTTAGGGATGAACATAAGTTTCCACACTGTTGGGAGAGGTGAACGCACACTAGATACGACAATGGGACGGAACGGTTTGGAACGCATTGTTTGAAAAAGGGTTTTAATTGAAACATATTCATTCTTGATTATGTTTGCTAGAGATTGTCTTTTAAACACGGAACTGAATTTGGAGGTTCAAGCTGATTGTTTTTTCGATAAACAAAAATTAATAAACAATTTCTTCTGATGTTTTTAAACTTAACCATTATAAAATGATAACGATATTAAGATTTTCTATATTGTTTGGAATTACAAATAAAAACCTGACTTTATGATACTTCTAGAACAAACAAGATCATTTCGAGTAATTAAAATGTTCATTTCAAATGACAAGGTTTGAGACAGCGTCACAAACAACCTTGTACGTTCCATTCTATCCTACTTGATTTTGTCGAGCACAGAGCACAAACTGTGAAATTGAAAGAGTGCCACCATATTTGCAGCGATAAAAAAAAACAAATCGATACGCTGATGGACGACAACCGAATGATCAGAAATAGACGATAGACGATTCGCTGTAATAAAAAAAAGGATTCGATTCCGTTTTTTTTCTCCATCTCTTCTGGATAAGCAAAAGGTCGTGTCTATCAGCTTCTCTCGGTGTGTCGAGCGAGTTGTCCAAACACTCATGCACACACACACACACAGAAACCTTTCGCAGAACATAGCAAAAGCAAGTAATAATGTAACATGTGTGTATCGGCAGAACGAAACTGATACAAAGTTATCAGCAGCGAGCAGCACTTTTTCTCTTGATTATCGAGCTAGCGCTGCTCTGCAAGGTTTTGGGAAGGTAAAAAGGGGGGGAGATAGGAGGAGAAAGGAGGGCACAACAAACATAAAATAGGGGGGGGAGTTGGGAAATTGGGAGCAGCGGGGTTATCCAGAGAAGTAAAGTGCGCACAACTTTTCCTCTATTTCTTTTTTTTGTTTTTTGGTGTTCCACGAAAAAGCCAAACACTAAAAGCACAAGCGATTGCGTTATTATGATGTTTCGCTTACTACAACTGTACTGGTTCTGTTTCATATCTTGAGAGGATTTGGCTATCCGCTTTGATAAGATATCGCCCCGTTTTCGTGTGCGTGTGTGTGTGTGTGTGCGTGGGACAAAAAAGATTAGATTGGTGTTATTTAAATTTTTAATTACGCTTCCCGCTACCAGCAACCATCTTCCGGTACAGCCAGTGGTTCGATTTTGCGGTTAGAGCGAAAAAGAAGACACCTTTAGAAGGAGAAGAAGCAGATCTACGTGTGTGTGTGTGTGTGTGTGTGTGTGTGTGTGTGTGTGTGTGTACAGTTCTTGGATTAGAGCAAACTGAAGGCAGGATCGTGGCCAGGCCGAAAAACAGGCGGCAGCATATCGGGAACGATAGCGACTGGAGCACACGCAACGCGGTTCCTGTGCGGGCTGCTCACTTGTACCGATAACGTTGGTGGTGTTTGCGTTTTCGTGTGGATTGTTCTACAACGATTCTGCCAGTGCTTGTGCTGCCCGACTGATAGCACCATCGGAACAAACAAACCAGCAATAAACATTAAGAGGAGCGAGACAGAGAGGAGAGTGGCGTCGGAGAAGAAGCAGCAACTCTGTGCGACTATAAAGATATGCAGTATATGCTGCTCTGGCTATTGCTTTGCTTGGGAATGTTATCTTAAAATCGTTTCGTTATCGATTTCGATTGCTTGTGAACGGGAGTATGGCGCGCTGGGGATTCGATACTGAACGGTTCGTGCTTGATGTACGCTTGCAGCGCTACGCGTACCGATCGGGCTCGATGGTTCAATCGGTAGGTCTACGTGTGCAGACAGGCAGCGGCGCGCCAGTATCTAGTTCTAATCTCGGAAGGAAAATGAGAGCAACATGAGCTGGTAGGACCTTTTTCTCTGGGGAAATGTTTATACACATTGATTGATGTATTACCTATTACCTTATTTCCTAAATTACATGCCTTGGGTTGTCATACAGCTAAACTTCTATGATATCTTAGACTATACCTACCTTCCTCTAAAATTTTAAAATCAGCTCAGTTTCAGTTTATAAATGTACAATCATCAATCAGCAGCAACAATAGACGGGATATGGTATTTTGCACTCTGAGTGTCCCCGCCGATCGGCCTTATTCTAAAACCGTTGTAATCTAGTTTAACGGTTGCAATCAAAAAGGCAGCGAAGAAGAGCACAAACACACTATAAACTTTAACAACCTTCTTCTGCTGCGATAAGAACCATTAGCACACACACACACAGAGACCGCAGTGAGCTGAATGTGCAGTTTGAGAGTGTGTTGCACCACACTCTGCTCTCGCCACAGCCATGTTGCCGATGCTGCCTGACCCACATCGTGTGATGCCTGTGTTGTGTGTGTGTGTGGCGTGCGCAACTTTTACGCATAATAGAAAGCTACTAGCCTAAAAGTGGGACAAAACTAGCGAAAATGGACACACGGGGAAAACGGGGACGGGCTGCTGGACCCGTGGTTGCGCGGGGGCTGAGCTGAGCACTGATAAGTGGAGGAGAGTCTGCTGCGGATCGGATCGAAACCCTCTCCCCTCTGCCCCGGGGCTTAAATAGAACCCTTAGAAAATGGTGTAAAGATCTTTGATTCTAGCACAGCCGGGTCGCGTCTCGAATTGCGTACAAAACAATTGCAATGATCTCATCCGCTTAAGAGGGGTTAAAGGGCACGGGATTCCCGTTTTCCGATTAAACCGATGAGTGATGGGCAATGGTGTCATTCTAGTGTCACCTAGAGCGCTGGACACGGCCGGACAAAACGCAAAGCGCATCGCAAAAGGTCACAGGGAGTAGTACTAGTAGTAAAAGCATCTCAATCATTCCGTTCCAGTAATCCCATTCATCCGCTTCGTCTCGCATGCAAACACATTAAATTAGCAAAGCACAGCAAAACTTGTCCCATTCAGAAAACAGTGAACGAACGGGGCACGGGGTTTTTATGGCGCCCTCCACCGCGAGGAGGCGTCAGGAAAACTTTTTTACGACCGCAAACGACGTGTGCCTCCTATTTTTTGTTCCCACCCCTTCCCCGGGAGTCTTTTCAGCACCTTGTTCCGGAGGGACAGCGCTGTTCCGTGGACAGCAAAGGGAGAAAATACAAAAAAAAAGGCTTGGGGCGCGAGCGCTCGCCCGAACTAATCCTGCATTTACGATTTGCATTTGCAGTTGCAGAGCAGTTGAAACGTTTGCATGTTAGCAGGCCGGCCGGGCAGCGGCGATTGACATTTATTGTGATTAAATTAGCGCCCAGCGTGTGTGCGGGCGCTTCGTCAAACTTTGCGAAAATGCGTCACCCCGCGTTCGCCGATACACGCTTGATTAGATCAGCGCAATTCGATGGTGTTGGTTTTTGCATTTGATTGTAAAATATGTGTTACTAATTTGATATGAAATGTGCGCTTGCCCGCAGGGGGCCATCATGCCTTTTTCCTACTTTCCTAAACGTTATTTATTCAAACTGTTTTTTCCAGCGTAATATGTGCAGGCGCATCCCCACCAAAATTCCCACCAAAAAAGCCATTCGAAATTGTGTCCAGCATCCGAGTGTTTCTTGGGAAGAGGCATCGTTTGTTGGAATTTTATTTTTATTTCCAAACTCCCGGTACTATTATCGTGACATTTGAGAATGAGCAGATAGTTCACATTACGCTCTGTTTGCTTTAAAAAAAGGCTCTTCGTCAAATTCTCTTTTATTTTCTACGGAAAAACAAAATCTGAGCTCAAATGTAACTCCGTTCTTAATGAGCAGGAACTGGTATGAAAAGCACAGGCGTGACCGACGAGTGTTTATAAAATATTACATTAAGGTAATTGTTTTCGCAAATTGGAGTTAAACAATTCGACGATCGCCGACGACTGCCTGCAGCCTAGCTGTAAGCCTTGAGCGGTAATACAGGGTTTTGCAGGAGTTCTCATAGCTGTGGGACACTTTCTTGACTTTTTCTTACATGAAATGAACCTAATGTATTGGGAATTGGACTCTATAGCACTCTGGTTGGACAAATCTAATAGGAATTTCGAAGGAGCTGTCTAAAAAGGGTGCCATAGAGTCCAATTTTCATCATTTGAAGTTCACTTCACATACAAAAGAGTCAAGTAAGTGTACCACAACTAGGAGAACCCCTGGAAACCCCTGTAAACACAGGACAAAACGACAGGACAACGATGTGCCCCGACACAGCCCTCGCAAACACAGTGCACAGAGAGAAAAAGAGAGTAAAGGGATTGGCAGGGGAGGTAAGTAATCTTTCTGCTTCCCAAATCAAACAGCAATCTTTAATCGCATGATGATGAATGGTGCGCCTCTCTGTTGCCTTTCTTTCTGTGTATTTTACCCGCCCCACCCCCTCCCCCCGCTCGGTCGCCTCTCAAGAAGCGAGTTGCTGGCTGTTAATGCAGCGAGAAATTGGAAACTCACCGAGTCGCTCTGTCGTTAATTTGGTACGGGAGTATCCATTTCTGAGGAAATGGTGAATTAGCATCCGCCGTTCGGCAGAATTGAGCCTGATTGGCAATTAAAGAAAGTAAAAACTATTGCATTGGACTATAAAAAGGGATAACGAAGAAAAAACAACGTTAGTAGTAATGCTTGCCTTGCAGACGGAACACGCGCAGTTGAAGAGAAAGAAAAAACATTGCAAGCGCTACGAAACGTAGGCAATAAAAAATAACTTATAAAACTACTGTTATTTTATCGTTATAGTTTTCCCTTTTGTCATTTTGTTAAAGATAATTTATAAACACTTTCACCTAATTAGGGTAAAACGTAAATGTTGTGGAAAGAGAGGTCTAGTTTTGTACGATGAAGTTTCGTTATTTTCCATTTATTGAAGGTTTTCTATCTTTTTTTAGCACACAATTTCACACCTTTTTGTGGTATGTATGTGTGTGTTTGTGCAGTTTCTCAAACATCTATCTCGTTGTCACAGAAGTCGATGTATAAGATAATCAATCGTTTTTTTTATTATTATTTTTAAAAGCATTTGTGTTATCTCCGGTATGAGAATCGATCATGCGACCTACAGCGTACGAGACCAATCGTTTATCCGTGCGGCTATCCAGCCGCTCTCCGGCTGGAGCATTAATTACTGTTCTGATTCGGAATCATTCGAAGGATTCTTGCTTTCACGGAGATTCCATGTCATTAGAAGTAGCAATACGTCATTCGCATGAATTAAAGTAAATCATTACCGATAGCCAAGTTTTATGGAACATCACGAACAGTTCGAAACGAAGCTAGTGGATAATATGTTTGCTACCAGAGCAAGGCACATTCCACTGCTCCAGCCGTTTTAAAAATCAGCGATAAAGCTGACCTACAATTCCGGCTCCAACTCGCTCGGATACTTCGAAACCTTCATTCCTTCACGAAACTCCGTCACTCGCTGTGGGGGTGTTTGTGTTAAAGCATGCGTGAGAGCCTGCTGCACACTTACAATGCACATTTTCGCACTCCGGAAGTAGGAACCGGCCGTCGTTGGCATTGTGCTGCAACGGCGTCGTAACCTACAAACCGCCTCCCCCCCCCCCCTGCTTGCCCGCTTGTCTTGCCCAACAAAGCCTAACCTCAAACGTAACGTGGCCCGCTTCTATTAGGCAATAGAATCGGCACACACACACACACACACCTCCACCAGCACAGAAACAGACAATGAGCAGTGGCGAGAAGACGGTGAGAGCGGTAAGTTGGGTGCGAGAATTATGCACCGAAAGGCGTACAGGGCGAAATCCACGTAACAAGTACGGCGGAGTTAGCAGCAATATAGTAGATATAATTTCCTTCTTTCAAACCCCCTTTCACCCCAACCCTTCCCCTCGTCTGGCCCCTGCTGTTTATACTTTTTTTCCCTTGCAATTCCAGGCTTTTTGGAAGACTTACAATCTTTGTACCGCGGCATGGCGTTAGTTAAAAATATATGCTTTTAATTTCATTTCCTCCTTTATTGCGCTGTCGATCTGTCTCTCTCTCTCTCTCTCTCACACACACACATACACTCGGGACCGTATTGTCACAGCAGTGTGATCTATTTGTGTGTGTGTGTGTGTGTGTTTGTGTGACGAACGAGGCGGAAATTACACGGAGTTCGAGCGCCAACGATGGCGTTTTCTTTCTCCCATAATGCACAATTAGAAAATCAATCTACAGCAAAACAATTAAAGCTCGAGCGAAATTTTCCATTTCCATCGCATTGGATTTCCCCCTCCGGGTGGTGGGACCAATGTTTTAAAAATGAAAAAAGAGGAAAGCTGACTTAAACCGGCATTATATTTCCTCGCAGTAATGCGTTTTTTAATGTTGTTTCAGTTTGTTTGCGTTTGCGACTAACGAACAAAAAACAAAAAGGGGGTTTTACCACGTTCCAAAAAGTGCAACATCTTTACTCCATTTGCAATATATTTACATTGCGTGCAGCACACTGTACTGTATTCGTTTTTTTTCTCTTTTTCTTATTTGGTTATTTTATTCCAACACGAAAACGTTGTTCCATTAGAAAAATCTGCGTCCACCACAGCTGCGAAATTCGATTACAGCTCGCAGGCTTTGTATTTCACTTTTTATTCCACCACCTGTCAAGTACGGTTTGGGCAACTATTTTGATATTGAGCCAAATGTTAACTTTTCGGTGCCACCTCCCTCCAATAAGTAAAACATTTCAATCTGTCCCCATTTCCATCGGACTATTCCGTGGGGCCTCCGTACACACACACACACACACACACATGCATTTGCATTCAGGTATGTATTTTTGTCTTTTGCTGGCGTCCTAATCATCCCACACCTAATCACACAACTGTTCGGTCGGCCCACGTCGGCCCACCGGAAACTGCGAGGGTGGGCACTGGCATCCAGCGGAGGGCAAACATCATCTTGCATCTTGCACCATCCAACGGTGCGAGCGAGCGAGCAGGCAGGTGTGAAACAAAAAATGCATCAAAACACGGAAGCACGGAAGCGAACAGAAGAAAGAAGCAACATAGACAACAACAACGAAAAAAAAACCGTAAGCGGAAACGCGAACGGTTTTGAAGGAAATCGGGTAACAAACAAATTAAGCCACTGCTCCACCAACTGCTCCCCTCTCTCTCTCTCTCTCTACTAGCTCTTCTTTTTCCTTGGCAGCAATGCAACAATTTAAAATCGCTGGAAATAGTGCGGCACAATGCGGCGGGGAGGAGGAGTTTGTTTTAAAAAAGAAACTGAAACATAATAAACGTACGCTTGGAAAAGTAAAGCAAACGATCGAAACAAATAAATGCATCATTTTTTGTAATGAGGCCACCCCACACACACACACACACAACACACACAATGAAATGTGTCATCAAGGTGTGTGTGTGTGTGCGCTTGTTTGTTTTCTTTTTCTTCCTTTGGATGCAGGAATGGGAGCAGTGCGTGGGTGGGTGGGAAGAGGGGGGTTGATGAAAAATGCAACTGTTTGTCGAACACACGGCTGCAAGAGAGCAACCATTGTTTGTTTGTTGCCGTTTGTTGTAAATAGATTAATATATATATTTACGAAGCGACAAACCCTGCATAACAATGTGCCTTAATATTTTAAGTGG
>KB667578.1:1579065-1600813 GCA_000349065.1 Anopheles quadriannulatus | reverse complement strand
TGTGTGTGTGTGTGTACGGAGGCCCCACGGAATAGTCCGATGGAAATGGGGACAGATTGAAATGTTTTACTTATTGGAGGGAGGTGGCACCGAAAAGTTAACATTTGGCTCAATATCAAAATAGTTGCCCAAACCGTACTTGACAGGTGGTGGAATAAAAAATGAATTATAAAGCCTGCGAGCTGTAATCGAATTTCGCAGCTGTGGTGGACGCAGATTTTTCTAATGGAACAACGTTTTCGTGTTGGAATAAAATAACCAAATAAGAAAAAGAGAAAAAAAACGAATACAGTACAGTGTGCTGCACGCAATGTAAATATATTGCAAATGGAGTAAAGATGTTGCACTTTTTGGAACGTGGTAAAACCCCCTTTTTGTTTTTTGTTCGTTAGTCGCAAACGCAAACAAACTGAAACAACATTAAAAAACGCATTACTGCGAGGAAATATAATGCCGGTTTAAGTCAGCTTTCCTCTTTTTTCATTTTTAAAACATTGGTCCCACCACCCGGAGGGGGAAATCCAATGCGATGGAAATGGAAAATTTCGCTCGAGCTTTAATTGTTTTGCTGTAGATTGATTTTCTAATTGTGCATTATGGGAGAAAGAAAACGCCATCGTTGGCGCTCGAACTCCGTGTAATTTCCGCCTCGTTCGTCACACAAACACACACACACAATATTGGCCTTTTTTCCTTTTTTTTTTTTTGAACCCAAGCGTGTGAGGAGAGCGAAAGAAGAAGCAGTAAAACAGGGTTGTTGCGTCAGTCAAAGTGAACAGTTGGGCAGGGCTGTAAAACTATAACGCGGTTCCAAAAACTCCCTCCGTCCTCCCCCCCCCCTGCTCCTCCCTCCCCCCTTCATCGCCCTCTCAAACGGAGCACGCTGCTCGCGCGATCGCTCGCTGCTTTCAATTGAAGCTCATAAAGTTTTGCTCATGCTAATCACATTGACCTTCAGCTTCTTTTGAGATCATTCTAGCATCGCATCGGGTGTAGGACACTTCCTCCCGCTCAACCACCTTCCCTCGCCATGTTTCGGTACTGTTAGTTCCGTATTTGCTTTCGCAGGAGAGCAGAGAGACGCTATTTTTCGAGGCCCCTCGAGTTGCCACAGCCGGGCAGTAAACTATTGCTTGCTTTTTTTATTTCCTGCGGTTTTAATGGCAGCAGTGCTGTCTTCTGTTGTGTAGCGATTTTTGATAAAAGTGAACCAAATCAAATGGCTGGAAAAACAATGTATGTTTAGGTCAAACGCTCAAACTTATGTTTGTTTAAACGATTGTTTTGCGGCTCCAGTGATCGTAACGGTAAAAAGATAAAGTCCAACTACTTTCGAGTAGTTCGAGCACTTTTCGAGCAGTTGCAAAATTGACTGAAAAGTTATTATTTGACTGTCCAAAAGCAAGTTTACAGGTAAAACCTGGTTTGCAAGCACTAGAAGTATTTAGTTCAACAAATCGAGCTCTTTTCGAGTACTTTTCGAGCAGTTTACTAAAACAATCTCACTTTAAATTTGACATCCATACAAGCAAAAAGAGCTTTTATAACATAATTTTATGAAAAAAAAACTCTGTATGCCATATTTCGAGCAAGTACTCGAATATGACCTTTTAAGGCATACACGGAACGGGGAAGTCAGTGGCGCTAGTGCTCACGAGAAGAAAGTTTACGTCACACGACGCTCGCGCAAAAGGATGGGAAATGATTTGAATAAATGTTTCACCCGCCCGTCTAAAATTTTGCCACAGCGCAGCACGGAGTGCATCTGCTCGCACGAAAATTAAATGCAAACTGTTTCCCGCACCACCTACAAGCGCGTTCCAATCACACCGGCCGGAAAAGTGAAAGAAAGTGCGATGAGCCCCGGGCAAGGGTGTAGGTGGCAGGAGCTGGAGCAATGTATATTTATCATGCAGTAACATAATTAATTCCTGTTTCTTTGCGCTGCGTCGCTCAATCCCTGTTTCGAAGCGCTCGACTTACAAACTCAACCCAAAATCGTTATCTGATGGTTTTTGATGCATGGTTTTTTTAGTGCTTCCCTTGCCAACAGCCCCCTCCCCACCCGTTAGTACCGTCACTTGCAGCACATTTCGTCCTCATTGGACACTTTACATTCTTCTCTCGAATCGCTTCCCTCTGTGTGTGTTTTATTTCATTTTATCTTCTAACAAATATATTGCGTTCCGTTTTACCGTTCGTTTTCTTTTCTGCATTTATGTCTCTTTCCACCTTCCTGGTCTTCCCATGCATTCTGCTTCTATCTTTCGTTACTAGCTATTTGGCTAACGATTTCGAAAGCTTCTTCTTTCTTCCTCCCTATACACATGCACACACACACATACACACACAGAAACACATTTCTTTAATTGAGTTTCTATTTCGAAACTCTGATTTTTTTATTATTTCCTCCTCATCATCCGCCTCCTCTTAGCCACCCCTTTCTCCAGACCCACAAACTCAACAGTTCCCCCCGCTTGCCTACCGACCTTGCAGCCCACCCCCGGACACCCTTCCACATGCAGTTGCATTTATTTTTTCTACTCTTCCTTGCGCTCTTCTCTCTCTTTCTCTCGCTCTTTTCTGTCATTTGCTTTTATTATAACACAGTTACATTCTGATATCGATTCATTCCACTTTTATTTTCCGTACCACCCCACTCTGGCATCCACTCTTCCACCGGTCGCTTCGTTTCTTTCTCCGAGGGGATTTGTTTTCCCTTCCCAAGCCGACAGTGGTTGACTCATTGTAGGAGGAAAATTGTGCGTCGTGTTTGTTTTTTTTTGTTGCTACTATTCTGCTAAATTGTTACATTATGTATAGCTGTGTTTTATGAATAATTGATGAGGGAAATAAAGTGAAACGATCGTTAAACAAGCACAGCTAGTGATGAATTAAGGGCAACAGTTTTGAATTATGTAAAAAAATGAAAATCAAAATTAAACTTTTCCACCCTGATGCACACACATCCATACATCTGTAACACTATAAAAAGTTATTAAATCTGGAGGTTTAGAAGAACGCGCGTGAACAATTAAAAACAGTTGGCAAAAACCAAAAAGGCGCACGCCAAAACGAGGCCGTCGATAACGACACAGGCAAACGAGTGTGGAGATAGTGGGTGGGTTGTGAGAAAAACGTCTCCACGCGAAACGCAAAGACAGCAGCAGCAACGGCAGAGCCAAGGCAAAAACAAGACAAAACTCCAAACAAGTCCAAAACAGCAATAAAACCCAGTACGCACTGGAAGAAAAAGGGCCCAAAACAGCAGCAATGGGAAGGGCAGGGAGGAAACAAGCAACAAAAGAAAACAAAATTGGATAAAAATAACGAAGAGCAAAGCAGGAAAATCGGTCTGCCCGTGTGTGTGTGTGCGTGTGCGTGTGTGTGTGCGTTACGTGGTACAACCGAGGCACGAAGGGACAGTTGCCGCTGGTACACGGATGCAATTCCGAACAGACTGGGCTGATTGTAAAATGCCATCTCTATCTCATCGTTCGCATCTTTTTGCTTCTCTCTCACTCTCTCTCTCTCTTTCTCTCTCTCTTGCTTTTTTTCTCTTTTTGGCACTCTTTCTATCTTTCCCTCTCCCTATTTGCCATCCATCTTTCGGTTTCGGTTGCTCGCTGTACACGAGGCGAGTCTGTTTGCTGTTTGCCACCACTTCCCCCCCCCCCCCCCCCCCCCCCCCCCCCGACCACAATTTTAGGGCCGACCAACGATGATCGTAGGGGTCCTATGGCCCCCCCCCCCCACCCTCCTGCACAACCATTCCGACCCTCGGTTTCTGTTTTTTTCCTTCTTCTTCTTTCTCCCCCAGTCGCTCGATCAATTTTCCCATTCCACCTCATTTCTCGACACACATATACATAACCTGTTTAACAACATTTTTCTACCACCACCACCACCACCAGAGCCCCTGCTCCTCGGCAGCCACCGCTCGCAACGGCCATTCGTTCCAATTCTAGTGGCGGGAGCGAACGGGGCAAACGGGACGGGGAACGATGGACGATCCAAAAGGGAACAGATAAAAATACAAGGAAAAACATTACAGCAAACGAAGAATAATGAAAAAGAGAAAGAGAGAGAGAGAGATGGAAAGAGTGGGAAAGTGGAAGAATGATATCAAGAACAACAGAACAACAGCAACAACAACAACGCAACATTACAATTCATTCGGAAGCCAACAATTGATCGTAAGCGCAGGGAAGAGCAAACGAGAAGGAGAGAAATGATAAAAAAAGAAAGAAAAACTACAAAAAGGGAGAGAGATAGAGAGAAAGGAGTGGAAAACATTAAAGATTTTAACATCAAAAAGACACAGGTCTTTGCGGTAAGTATGTGAAGCAAATAAAAAAATAGAGAGCGCAGGCAAACGCATCGCTAAAGAAAAACAGAAGAAGAAAAACACACACACACACACACACACACACACACACACACACACGTAACAGTTGCATCTGATTTAGAGCGAAGCAAAGAGGCAAAAATACACAAAATAGCTACAAAACCTGCATGTTCCGGGGAGGGTTGCAGCGCCGCACACAACGCACAAGAGGGAACAGCCAAAATTAGGAACGCATAAAAAGAGAGCACACTGCTCGAACAGGACGGAGAGAGAGAGAGAGAGAGAGAAGGAGAGGGAAAGAAAAGTACGCACACTTACCAAACCATATGAAACAACAAACTAACCATTAAGAGAGGAAAAAAAACAACACACAAACACACACACACACACAACAGAACAGCAAAACACGACACCGGCAGCACCGAAGGGCGGAGCGGGACGCGCGTGTGCATAACTATTTGTTTTCTTGCGGTCCCCTTTCAATTGCCCCGTGTTTTGTGGTGATGAGTTTGTGCAACTTATGCACGCATGCTGCTGTGCATTACAACACTGAGATGTAAGCGTGCGTGCATGTGTAAAAAGCATGGTGCAATGCTAAGCGGACGGGCAAGGACACAGCGGGAGACCGAAAGCGAGCGGATTCCATCAATCAATGCGCGTTTCGGTCCTGAACAAAACCCAAAAAAATAAAAATTAAAGAAAAGGAACCATCATTAGAGGCGCCGCTCTAGGATAGCGCGAACCAAAAATTCGGTGCACCGGTGACAGCGTGGAGAGAGAGAGAGAGAGAGAGAAAGAGAAAACAAGCACCCTCTACCGGTTCTGCCCTCAATTTATTGCATTTGCAGACGTTTTGTTTACATATTTTGCTAATGATCGTGACTCCGTTTACGGTGCGCGAATCGCGGAGGAGAGGTCGAAATTTTCCGCAACAAAAACAACAAGTGAATTTGTTTGTTTTGCTTCCGATTTTTTGGTACAGGTACACCAGTACGACAGTATGTGTGCTCCAAACACAACAAAAGCCTTTGAGCCAGTTACATAGAAAATTCAACATCGTTTTCCACGCACTTTTGTTTAATTATTAATGTCGTGGTGGTACCACGACGAATGTTTTACTTGTTTTACACCTCGTAACTTGGGGAAGTATGATTTTAATGCCATTTTCGCACAGCGAGCAACAGTTGTCAGATGTCGCAATGGTTTCAGCAAACATTGAAGAAATCAAAATAATTGCAAAAAAAAACAGAAGGTTAATGCCATTTTCCTTCAACGCATTATGCAACTATAATCTATCAAATCGTAATGGTTATACATTATCTGAAACAAATGTCAACGACAACTGTTCCCCAGCGCACGATGGTATCTAAACTACATTTTTAAACATCCTGTCCAGCGAACGAACTAAAATGCTGCCTTCATAGTAAGCACCATGCGCTGAGCGCTGAGCTACCATTTTCAGGGTCGCTCGTAAACGCTGAGCAAACTCGCTGCAAGCTTGACGTACCACGGGGTCGTCCGCGAAATAAAACAAAACCGTAGTCCGTCTAACGACAGCTAATGCTGGTTATCTGCATCTACCGGAGTTCAGCGGCCATTGCCTTTTGGGTGAAAACGACACTGGGTCGAACATAACACGCTCGGGTCTAAATTCAACTAACTCGCAGCGTTCATTTTTAATTAATTCCTGAATGATTGTTGCTGATGGTTGTAATCGGAAGGAGCAATTAATTCACTTCAAGTTGTTATCATATTTGGTGCCGCGAATATACATATGTATACCTCAGGGCTGATCATCAACGTCGGTGAACTTAGAGTAATTCGTAGTAGCTACTGAAATTCGGACATTTTCCAGCCGTAAATCAGAACTGATTTCAAATGCATTTATGTTCATCGGAAATGCAATTGGTAGAAGTTCTGAGATCCAGTGCTAGGGCACACGCTGACGTACGCGGAATCGAAATGAAATTAAACAGTTTACAAGTAATGCAATCTTGCTCTCAGTAACTGCTCATGACTGGATGGCAATGCTATATTATCGATTGAAATAAAACACACCATATTCGATTGATTTCTGCGTTTTCCGAGACGCGAGAACCGAACCAATCAAAACGCAAAACTTTAAGTTATCAAATTCCGCGTAACAAATGCATGCCAAATAGCTGCAGCGAATGGATTCCGAAACTATGCTAGAATGGCAGCAATGGGAGAATTAATTAGCCATCGATCCGTCGATGAATCCCCAATCCAGCGCCATTCCGGTACGCGTGCCATTGCCGTCAGTGCGTCAACTGCCCAACGAATCTCCGAACGTAATTTCTATCTCACCTTGGAGCTCGCCAATTGCTCTGTACAGTAGAGCACGGCTAGCGAAAGTGTGACTGTTTTTTGAACAACAGATGAGTCACTTTCTGGCACACTTTGTTGGATTGATGGACTCTATCCTTTTTTTAATTTTCTATCGAATACCGTACTTCGCAAATAGTATGTTATTGTCATATAATAAAGGTTCTTGCATTGATATTCAAGTAGTTCATTGCAATAACATTCAGTTCAAATCGTAGAACATGAATTCCTGCATCTCGAATTGCCCTCTTAAAAATCTCACATGCTTTTTGATATTCTGAACCGTTGGATACATATCGGAGTTTGGATACATATTGGAAGGTAGGGAATTGTGTCAAAATTGTGTCATAACTTGGAAGATCTTATTGCAAACGTATCGTAACCAATTTCTTACCTCGGTTTGATTGTTGGCAATGCATGGGAATGGATCTTAACAATCTCTTTCGCTGATTGTCAGGATCTAGTTACATTAGAACAGAATGTATCAAGATAATGATGAGGAACCAATGATCGGAGTATCGAGGTTATAAAGTTCTCTTGACAGATGTCTCCAATTAGATTTTATCAAAGTAAACAACACGATGTTTGCTGTATCGAAGGAATCTGAGATATTGGAACTCAAATAGAACAAAGTTCATCACTGCTTGACAGGGTTTTTTGGAGCTCTTTTGACATAATAGGGGGGGTTATTGGGATTTATTACGAAAACTTGTGTTATTGATGTAGGGTAGGCTCTCTACTCAATCTTTTTAAGAAGTTTCAATGCAGCGCTATTGTCCGGTGCTAGCGCTGAAGAAGTCTTGGCTCAGCGGAGGGTTTATCTTCAAGATCCAAGAAGACCTTTTGGTTCAGTGAATCTATAAGATTCTATAAGATCTATAAGTGAATGTAAAATCCCAATAATCCTCTACCGAAGCCTTCCAACTGTTTTCACTGCCTGCCTGTGCTTGCTGGAAGAACTTGAAGACTCAAACTCTAAACCTCCAGCGCAGTTCATATCCAAACACCTACATCTCCAGATCTCCACTGTCAGAAGGATCGAAGATACCTTATGAAACCCCCCGCCCGTCTGAGGTTCAGTGCCCGAAGATACTACGAAGATACTAACCTTGTACACGTACTGGTCGAACATGTTGATGTCGAACTCGCTGCTGCCAGCACCGATCGGTGCCGTGTTGTAGCTAGTTTCCATGGCTCTACGCTCCACGCCACTGTCCGCCACCGCACCGTAGTATTTCCGTGCTCCCTCCACTACTGACCAACGACCAACTGCCACACGCACACGCACGCACGCAGGACACAGGAAATACGCACTGGGGTACGCGCGCACTCACACACACACACAGACACTTCCGCTCACATGTGTGAGAGCACTGTTGACTTGACTGGAACCACCCGCTACGGGACTTGGCACACTACAATCGCACTAAGTCAAACGCACCGGCACACACGCCGCAACGCAGAGCGCGCGCAACGCCCGCGCACACTCGCAAACAGCCACACACTCGCACACTACTACCGCTCGCGCTGGTGAGTGCGCAGCAAGCGAATTAAGCCCGTGTGTCTCGCTATTGTTAATTTGTACTGCTCCTTCTCTGATTGATAGATTTGTTGTGCTGCTTCTCTGGCTGTTTTCTTTTTTGCTGATGTCGCCCGTAACGACGACTTTAGCTGCTGCCTGGCACGGGACGGGTTTTTCTTGCTTTCTTCACGCACACGTGCGAATTACGTTACACTGGCTGTAAAGCAACAATAGATAGGAACAAGGGGTTCGATTATTATTTCGACTTCTGAAACCTTAGTTGTAGGCTGCTTTATCCCTGTTTAATGTACAGCACTCTGTTCCCTGAGCAGTGATCCCAAAATTCAATCCAAACGGAAAGAACAGAAACAGAAAAATCATTTTAAATCATGCATTCGTTTAAATCGATCGTGTTTTTTTTCTCCTCTTTCTTCCTCTCTCTCTCTCTCTCTTTCATTCTATCTCTCTTTCTCTTTTTGATTCTCCTTCTCTTGCTCTGGTGTGCTCCTTTCGTCAATCTTTTCCTATCCATCAAACATTCATCTCTTAACCGGTTTTATTTGTTTTCTTTGCCTCTTGTTTTCCCCCGTTTCTGCTCTCCTGTTTTATCTCAGCCCCCCCCCCCTTTCCCCTCCTGCGCACTCACTACTCTGTCTTACCTTGTTTTTCGCCCCCTTTTTCCCCCCCAACTGTCTGGCCTGTAACCAATTTTTCTATTGCACTCTTCGCCTTATTTTGTGTTTAGTGTTTACTATTTATTGCTTTTTGCTCCAAGGCATCTCTCTCTCTCTCTCTCTCTCTCTCTTTCGCGAGCTCTTTCTCGCTCCAATTCCTTCTGCTTCGACACATAAACAAACTCAATCTCACAGCTCATTATTTGCTCCCTCTCTCTCTCTCTCTCGTACCCCCTTTTCCTTCTTCGCCTTTCATACACACACACAACCCAGCCGTCCCAAAAGGTAACGAAAGGAATTCTATGCTTCATCATTCATCTTTTCATCCCCTCTTCCTCTCTCCCCCACCCAACTGAATTCAATTTTTTCTTCTTTCCATTATTCATTTTCATCTGTTTTGCTCCCTTTTTTCTTCCTCCTGCTCTTCTTCTTCTTTTTCTTCTTTTTCTACCTAAAACTATTTCTCTTCTATCTCTCTTGCTTTCTTTTCTGTTTGTTCTCTCTTTCCTTTGCTGTCCCAAACTACTCCTCTTCTTTGACATTTGACATCCTTTTTTTTTGGATAAATGTTTTAAAATGACATTTTTAGGACGTGTTGGTGGTCGTCGTCATGCGTATATCGGTGCTGATGGTGGTGGTGCTGGTGGTGGTTGTTGTCGTTGTTGCAATGTTTAGCACGAACACGCAGGCGGAACACTGTTGCATTCTGAGGTGCATGTTTTGATTGTTGGTTGATTGTGTTTCCAGGTTTTGTTCTTCTTCATTACCGTGCGCGCTCTCTCTCTGTGTTCTCGCGTGTCCTTTCGGCTTGTTTTTTTTTGTATTTCCTATGCACTCTCCTCCTTCCTTCTCTCCTCTCTCCTTTCAGTCCGTTTTTTTCTTCAATATTTTTTTATCGTTTTTCTTTTTGTCGGGCTAGGCACCAACAAAAAAAAAAACCAAGTGTCATAAAACGGTGCCATAAAATGCACACCAATAAAAATCAAATCAGCGAAAACACAGCCACAGCGGCCGCGTATAAACGCTCCGTATAAAGGTAGAACAGTTTTTCGTTGAGCAGTATTGGAAGCGAAAAAAAAAATCCTCTCCTCGTTTGAGCTTTGTTTGTACAGAGGGTTTTCGTGCTTGCGTCGAAGCGCAAATAAAGTAAAGCCGAAAAAAAACTGCCGCCCTGCGTTTTAAAGCCTAAGCTGTTTTAACAATCTGGGTTTGTGGTCGGGATCGGGAGTGTGTTGGATAACATACAATACAATCAAACTGATCTACCTGCTCATCGATCACGCGGGCGATCGTTATGTCGAGCGGAGTTATTGATGTTAGACGCTGATATAAAGAGAAAAAGGGAGAGAGAGAGAGTAGGAGAGATATTGAACGATAGAGAGCGACAGGATAACGGCTTGCGAGTATTGGAGTGTTACTGTTTCGTGTCGTGAACAGGAGAGGCCGACGCCACGGGGATTGAAGTTTGATTGTAGTCACTGGCGGGTTGATCCAATCCAGCGGAAGCTGTACGCGCGCACTCAACAACAACACCGACACACTCACGCACGCACGCACACACACGGACACGGCACGGCAGCTCTGTTTTGTTTACCGCGCAGCCCTGAATAAGGACCTTAGAGCCGCGCTGACTCACGCTGCAGATATTTTGTCGCCTGGGGGCCACAACCTTTGGCCGCGGGGATTGATCTTGATCGGCGATTGGACGCTTTTAGTTTTTTTGTTTGTTTATCGAATACATCACACACACACACAACACACACAAAGTCACTTGCACAGGCACTTGCTTTGTTGATCGTAAGTTGTTTTATTTGTTATTATTTTTTCAAAATTAAAATGCACAAAAATGAGTTCTTGAAAACAAGTCTACTTTAACTGCCACTACGCTCCTTCTAACACTCGTTGCTGTGCCAACCAGTTGCGTGTGTGTGTTTGTGTGTATGTCCGTCTGTTCGCTTTGCGCCACCAGCTCAGTCACTTGCTGCGGGCAGCCTGCGCGTGTTATGTCATAACCACTAAGTTTAACAGTGAGAACAAAAGAAAAAACCAAAACAAAACACACAAATCGACGAAACCGTTGGGCCAGGACTGGTGCACTGTCTCGCGCGGAAGGAAACGTTTTCGATTGAGCTGCACACTTGCTGTTCTACCTGCTCCCGTCCACTAGACGTCCTGTTCACAATGGCAACCGTTTTTCAAGCTGCGCCCAACAGTCAGAACCAATAGTTTCGACAACATCAACCACAGCAAGCACAACAAGAGCACAGCAACAATTTGCCGGGGGTTTGATTTTTCGACGTCAATTTGCAGCACGCGCTCCTGCCCAACCACCAACTTTCGTCTCGTGCGCGGAAGGTAAACAAAAACAAACACAAAATCCGCGAAACAAAAACACACTAGTATAGAGGGGGGTGGGGGGGGGGGAAGGGAAGGGGTGTTGTTGTTGGGGGGCACGTGCTTTCGTTCTCGCGGAGCCTTTTCGGCGCCCCGTTCGGATCCTGCGACGACGGCGAGCACAACGTAGTTTCACGCCAAAAACGCTCGCCAGCCCTGCCGCCTAAGTGTTTGGCGGTGACGACGACGGGACGTACCCACCAGCTCGCTTAGTAGACAGCCGTATGCTCCCATGGATGCTGACCGAATGAAGGAAGGAAGCAAAAAGTTTCGATTTCTTCACACCGAAACCCGAGGGCCCCGAGTCAAAGTCGAAACCGCTCTCGCACTTCGAACGCGCATCGGGCGGACTGAGAGGGGGGGGGGGGGGGGGGGGGGGTGCAGAGTGGCGGTGGTGGTGCTTTGTGTGCGCCTGTGTGCGTAGTGTGTGACGTACGCGTGCGGGCAGGGAGGGTCGTGGGCAAAAGGGAAGGACGCAATGCAACACAAACACACTTGCACGAGAGCACGCTGCTTTGGGAGGAAAATAGCACCGCACACAAGCTGAGCAAACCTTCGAGCGTGGCTCTCACTCTCCTTCTCTCTCTCTCTCTCCCTCTCTCTCTCTCTCTCTCTCTCTCTCTCTCTCTCTCTCTCTCTCTCTCTCTCTCTCTCTCTCTCGCTTGCACGCTCTTACCCTTCCAACACACACACACACGCGCACTCGCAAGACGTGTGTGCTCGCTGTCTCTTTCGCACCCTTGCGCACTTAAGGGCCCAATGCGCTCTTTGATTGAATTTCTCAGAACACCAACACCCGTACAGCCACACGCAATACACACGCGCGCTGCCGTCGGTACACAGTGCGCGCGCTTTCTCACATACACTTGACGTTTGCTTCGCTGTGTGTGCGGCGCGCTCGGGTTTTACCGTTCTTACGGGGGCCCGTTTCGTCAGCGAGCGGGGAACAGTATTGTGTGCTTTCGTTTTTAGGTCGCTGTCAGCTTACGCTGGGAGTTGTCAAATGTTGAGCAAATCTTTCAAAACCAATGGCAACTAAAAAGGACCTTTATGATACAATCTTTTTTTAACGTTTTTGTCCGCGTTTGAAATTCTGCTTACATTATAAAACATTAACAATAAATTTTAAGCCTTTTCAATGACTTCATAATCATAATCGAATCAGAAATACAAAAATCTCATGTAATTGTGGTTGCAGTTGAGCTATTTTATACTATTTAAATTTCATTGGAAAATACTCCATAAGATTCTGATTGTATGTTCTATTGTAACTGTAGCAATTTTAACAGTTTGTAACGGATTTAAAAAAAATTGGATCCAATTTTATTTTATTCTTAATGATCGTTTGAAACATATCATTTAAAATTGAAATTTACGAGATTTTTTTTCTACAGCAAAATAACCCCAAACTTCCAATGGAATCTTGGCTCAACGACTTCCCCATCTAGCTGGCTTGTTTATTTATGTTTAGCAGAATTTTATTGATGTGATCCGTTAAGCAGCCAAAAAGGGCAGCAATAAATGTTAAATTTAATAGACACCTCTCGAGAAGGATAACTTTGTATCTCAAAAAGAAGAAGAAAAAAACACATTAGCAAAGATCGCACGGTAGTGCGGATGCGATACTTCTGTCCTCGTTTCGCTGCACCGGGCACGAAAGAGAGGAGAGAAAAACATTTCCCCCCATTGGTACCCCCAAAATCGGTCAAACCGGTATTCTGGCTTCTCCGTTAGGAGAGAACAACTGTGGCGTGGGGGAAGGTTGGGATGTTGGGAAGGGAGGAAAAAAAGTTAGTGAAAAAATAATCATGGTACAGAAAAAAAAAAAAACCCCAGGAAAACAACAAACAAAAACACACGATCATACGGTGTTGCCTCAGCATTTGCGTTTCGGGTTTTGCGAAGGATTTCTGTTCCCAAGACTCGCTGCTATGTGCGCGATAGATGTATACACAGTTGCGAAGTACACGCACACACACACACACACACACACACACACACACACACACACACTTGCGCATATATGTATTCAGCTGAGCTGGTGCGTAATGCTTCGCTTCCATCTCCAAGTGTGGTGTGGTAGTAAAATAGAAAGCACACGTGATTATGCAAACAACAGCACAATTATCAAACGCACCACTCACAAATGCAAACACACATACACACAGCAGCGTGTGTGTATATGTGTGTTGTGATATGATCGAGATAGAAGAAGTGTGTGCTGGTATTTTCTTACATTGTGGTATATAAAGACGGTATCGAACGAGGAGAGCGGCTTGTTTGCGGAGCGTAGTTTCTCTCTCTCTCTCTTTCTCTCTATCTCTCTCGCTCTCTCCCTATATATGCTTCTCTCTCTCTCTCGCTCCTTCTTCTCCTCTGTCATCTTCGTTGATTGCACAGTTTGCATGGATTGGTAGCGTACACGGGGCTCTGCTGACTGGGCTTGGTATTGCACCCGAAACAAATACATTCTTTCCCACACAGCCGTAACCCACTTGCCCGCTCCCCAATATACGCGGAGACTTCCCCATCGCCCGGCGGAAATGAGGGCGCTGGGGACGCGCTAGAGCGAGAGGGCGCACCTTCGGATACGAGGCCACGGGGCACAAGAAGGAACTGGGCGGTGGGGGTGGTGGGGGCATTAAGGAAGCGTAGAAAAATCGTAACATAACCTAGAAATCAGCTATAACATGACACGAAATTTGCTCCCGCTATATTTCATATTCATAATGAACCGTTTGTTGTTATTGTTCGGCGTTTGCATTGTTGCCGAAGCTGTTTGCTTTGCGTTTTATTGCCCTACTGGGGGTTTTTTTAAGGCCGCTCCCTCCCTCCACACTGCGTCCCTCGCGCACACCTCGGCTGGGCTGGGTGTAGCAGCCCTGGAAGGAGGAAAACAAAAGGAAAAACGGCTTGGTAGGGAAGGGGTAGAAAGGGGGAAGGATTTATTTCGAATGGGAAATAAAACTAATGGCAATTAGCTACAATTGAACATCTGTCATATGATGGACATTCTTTGTGTTAAAAATAGCTATTTTTAACAGAAAGAAATGTTGAAAAAATAAATAAAATTACAAAAACAAAGGCATAAAACATTTGCAACGATCTGCATGTGAGTTGTTTATTTATAGCTCTGTTAAAAAAAAAGTAATAATTACAGAACATAAAAAGCACGCATCAAACTAACCACAATCCTTACTTTCTTGCCCTACCCAACACACCCTTAAAATCGCTCGCACTTTAAAGACGGCAGGATTTTCCGACAGTTGAGAAAACTTTAAACCCTTACCAACGGGTGGCACGGCGTGCACGAGACTCCTTGTTTTATTCGATCCATCCAACTTCAACTCCATCGAACGGAGGAACTGTTTGCCCATTTCACCCCTCCCACCACCCCACCCTCCGCCTCCTCCTCCTCCTCCTCCTCCTCCTCCTCCTCCTCCTTTTCCTCTTCCCCAGGCAACTCACCACTTCGCTCGTTTATTGCAATACAAGGAAAACCTGAATTGAATTATTCTGCTTTATGTTTCGTTTTTGTTGTGTTTGATTTCTTTCTTCTTTTGAGTCGTGTGTTTTTTTTTTTCGTTGTTGTTGTTGTTGCTGCTGTAGTGTTTTTCTGCTGGTAGCTGATATTGTTGCTGTTCCTTCTCTCAATTACGATGGAATGTTTATGTGAACGATGCCTTAGATTGGTGGTTGTTTAAGGAAACGAGCAATGGTACCATCTAATTCAGTGGTGCGCAACCGGGTGGCCGATTCCCCTTTGCCATTTAGTAGTAATGCCCAGCGGTGAAACATCTCGCAACAAATTTCTACTAGTTTCTAAGTAATTTAAAAAAAAAACAACACTTGAAATGCTCTGTAACTACGGTAAAGTCTAACAAAAAGAGCATTTGTTGCCATCAAATAGAAAATATTACTCCATCAACAGCTCCTGCTATTTGTTCTGTAATTATCTTACCATTAGTAGTTTCTACTTCTTCTCTACTATTTAGGAGACGAAGACCCGTTTGTAGTTAGCAGCACACAATATCGAATTTATCAATTTCTAGCGTAAACTAAATTCAGAACCTTAGAGCATGTACATTTGTTATTTTTTTATGTTTTTTCTTCTTATTTTATTGTTCTTCTTCATCTTGTTGTTCTTGCTCATCTTGTTCTTCTTGTTCTTCTCATTCCTCTTCTTTTTCTTTTTCTTCTTCTTCTTTTTCTTCTTTTTCTTTTTCTTCTTCTTCTTTTTCTCCTTTTTCTTCTTCTTCTTGTTCTTCTTGTTCTTCTTTCACTTTTTGTTCTTCTTCTTCTTGTTTTTCTTCTTCTTCTTCTTTTTCTTCTTTATCCTTTTCTAATTATTTGTGTTTCTTCTTATTGTAGTTTTACAAGTTCCTCATTTTTTCTTCTTCTTCTTTTATTTCTTCACTTTTCTTTTTGTCGTCTTCTTCTTGTTCTCCTCATTAGATTTTTCTGTTTCTTTTTGTTCTTTATATTTTTTATCTTATTTTTCTTTTTTCTGGCTCCTTATCAACTTAGTATTCTCATTTAAACTTTTTTCTTCTAAATAATTGTCTTTTTTACCTTGTCTACCGTTACTAGCCTGTATTTCCATATGCAATTTAGTAGTTGGTGGGCCAAATCTTGTCAACAATCCATACAAAAGCACACGCCTCAGACTGTCATCTTAAACTATTTCGGCCTGAAAAATATGTAAACAAACGCCGCTTCTTGGCAGGCTCGATCAAGTTAGCTCACGAAGGATTGAGTTTTTTTTGTCCAAACGTAAATACTTTGTCAAAAAAGGTGAAAGATTATTTGAATCGTTGTTTAAATATGTATTAAATGTATTTTAACTCGTTTTAAGAGGAAACAAAAATATATCCAAACAAAACGTCCAAGCCCGCATCGAGCACGGGTTCACCATCCCTGACCTAATCTAAAAACCTTTCATGCTCTTGCTTTCCTCATTCCCCGTTACTAGCACGGGTTTCCTCGAAATCGTTGCCCCTCACTCGCACAGACACGCTCCCCATCTTGCTCGCTCTCTCGCGCAGTCCCTTGGCCAACGATCGTACGAGCTGTCACATTATGTAGCATACACATCTGTCTATTTTCATCTATGATGACCGACACACCGACACAGAACAAACGATACATGCACAACATCGCACACACTGATACGCGTGTACCTGTGTTAATGTTTCCCCATGCGAGTGTATGTGTGGGAGTGTGTTGGTATGCGTGTATGTATTTGCAAAGAGCAAGCGTGCAAGACACCGGCGCCTGGGAGGGATGAATTGCAAGACACATTCGCGCGCGCACACACACACCCAGATGAAGATCCCCCGCACTGAACTACCGCTTGTAAACGCGTGCGCGCGCGTTCACTCTTAGTGTACGGCTGCCTTGAACCGTACCTCTCCTACTCACACGCCACCCTCTCCCCACATTACTTCGCTCTGTTTCGTCGGTGTGTGCCATAAAAAAAACCCATATTCGTTAACGGTTACACCACTCCTACCCTGCATCAAATCTTCCCCTATCTCAGCAACTGCTCCCTTCTCCTCCTTCTCCTCCCGCACCTACATTACGAGTTTTTACATTTTCATTATAAATGTTTGGTTGTTTTTATTCCATCCCGCTCGTTAGCGTGCGTCTCGATTTCACTCGCTGGCAGGCGTTCGTCAGCTACTATTAAGCTGCTCGCAGGAACACACCATGACAGCTACTAAATCCGCTTCCCCTCCGGTCCATGCCACTAGCCACCGGTGACAACTTCAAGAACGAAACGCAATGGTACGAGAGGGGGGGGGGGGGGGGGGGGGAGGAGGGGGTGGGGGTTGCTTATCTTCGCTTAAGCCATCACCATCAGCAGGATCATTTCGTTCATATTTCTGATTAAAAGTTTAATGAAACAAATTGAACTCCTCCCACGTGTAATCAAAACTGGTACGTTTGTATCTAGTGTGTGTGTCTGTGTAGTCTACTGTCTTGCCAGCAGTACACCAATGCAAGCTGTTTAGAAAGTGGATTAAATGCTCGTTTTATGCAGGAGCGTGCTCGGTCTCGCTCGGCCACGGCACACACAAACGCCGAGCCGTGCACGAGTGCAAGGGAGAAAGCATCCGGAAGATGTTGGGCGTGCGCCGCGGGAAGGGACGGGGCAGCATATACATGCGTACTGCTTGTACGAACATGCTGCCATACACAGCCATACATGATTCAAACACGCGTCCAATCACCCCTCCCCATCCAACCTGCCCCCTCTTTTTGGCACATGGATTTTTCCACCCCTTCCGAAGAAGGATACCAACAGCCACCAGAGAGGGAGAGAGAGAGAAAGAAAGAGAGAGAGCGCATTCGCGCGCCTGTGTGCGTGTGAGAAAGCGTACAACGCACTCACTTAGTAACGAAATAAATTAATTCATGTCGAAACGCGCAACACAAACAATCGTCCCTGCTCGCTTCCTCCCGCTCGCTTTGATTAGGCACCATCTCTCTCCCTCTCTCTCTCTCGCGTGCGCGCGCGCGCTCGTCAAACCCAGCCAACATTCCTACCGCGTGCTGCCGCGCGCGCGTCATCATTTCGTCAGCAAGAGCGAGAGAGAGAGAGTGAGAGTGAACATGGTTTAGGGGAACTACGATATCAAACCCACCGACCCCGTACACATGATAGAGCGAGAGCGACAGCAGCACAGGGGGTGACGGAAGGGACCCGGGAACAGGGTGCTTCAGCTTGAAGGGGAACACTAACTCAAACCGAAAGTGAAATATCAAATAATCAACTTGAAAAACGGGAAAAGATAACACAATACGTAATGAACGGATTATTTCTACACATGTGCGGAGGGGCGATGGAGAGAGAGGGACGGCTGGAGGAGATGTGGAGGGCGGGTATGAGATTGAAGGGATGTGTAGGGATGATGGTTCGATGTTGAGGCAGGGCGTGTGGTGTACGTGTGTGGGTAGGAAGGAGAGGAGATACAACGAGAGCATGAGCGATACGAAGTAAAAGAAAGAGAGAGAGAGAGAGAGTGATATGTTTGCCTAACGTCAGATGAACACGATGAACACACACCGGCTATTAGCGCGCGCGAACTCGAGTTCTTCTCGAGCTGTGTGTGTGTGTGTGTGCATTCATCTAAAATAACGAAAAGTAATCCAACGCAATAAAAAAGGGGGCCACACTATTGTTGGAGAAGCGTGTTGGAAAGTATTGAAATTCCTTCAGCACCCGAAACCTCACTTGCGCCGAGCTAGATAAAAGCGGTGCGGTAATGCCGAGTGAATCATGTTTCATCGCAGTCGTTTATTGCCTTTTTGTTGTTGTTGTTGTTGTTGTTGTTGCTGGTTTTATTATCATTCTTAACAAGGTCTTAACAACAGTGCATGCTGAAGAAAAATAAGTATGTTTTTTGAAATTTCATTTAAAAAAAATTAAAATTTTTATGTACAAAATGTACATTACGGTTTAAAAAGAAATACTTTTTTTTCATAAAACCTGAACAATTTGCTTTTTTGGTTTTATTAAGGCATTTTAAAGTATTTTCACAATGTTTGCTTAAATGTAAATTGTTTAAAAGTGACATTGAAGGCAAAATCCTCGGACAAAAGTAATATTAAAAAAATGAAAGCAAGGGCAAATTCAAACAAAATACAAAGTAATGAAGAAAACAACATTAAAGGACCTTTTTTAAATTAATAATAAATTGGTTACCATGTTCACTACTTGAGATAAACAATTTTTAATTATGTTGTTTACTTACTTACTCCATTTTAGTTCGTTTTAAAACAAGAAAAAATCAAAGAAAATTCAACAACGGATGAACCAATAAATTATAAACGGAATAATAGATAAAAATAAAATGGCAAAATAATAAACATAAAAACAAATAAACATGGCAGTTTTGACATTTACATACACAAGAGCACAGTTGGAACTCGCTCAACGGTTTCACTTAAACTACTTAAGCAAATTAAATTGGAAAAAATATCATTCCGGGTAAAATGTATAAAACACACCCCCTGCCTTAACCCCCGCCTTCCCCGCCCGTCCGTATCATTCCATCGCTTTCGAAAGGCGAACGCTGCGAACTGATCCCAAAGCGCTCGTCATTGCAGCAAACGTTCGGCTTTAATATTTATGCTTTTATTCAAACAATATCGAGTGGGAGCACGGGGTGGTGGGGGGGGGGGGGGGGGGGGGTGGTGAGGGCGAGGGAGTAACAGGGAATAATAAAACGAGAAGTTGAAGAAAGAGAATATACAATATAGAGAGAAGAGGGAAAAAAACCTCCAACAAAACAACAACAGGGGGAAGGGGCGGGGATGGAAGAAGCAAAGGCACCCCTCCTCCTACCCCTTTCTACTACCCTCTCCCTTCCACCGCTTCAGCCCAACCATCATTCCACTCCGTAATGTGAATGATAAACTCGTTTCCTATCAATTCTTGTGAAATTCAACGTATCAAATCATTTCAACGACAGTTTCCCTCCCTCCCCGCTCAACAACCCGACCACCCCTCTTTCCCCCGCCTCATCATTCCCCCTTCTGCACCATCGAACCTCGCTCGCTCGCTCGCTCTCTCTCGCCCCCTCTACCATCAGGACACTCTTGAGATTTATGTTATTTTTAATGCTCTGTTTTCCTGTTTTATGTATCTTTGTTTTCAAGAATTTATGTCAGCTCTTCCACAATCTCCCTCCCTCTCCCACATCCCCCAAAGACCAGCCCACCGCTCACCCTTTACCCGTGGATCGTTTGATGCTCTCTCGCTCTCTCGCTCGCTCCTTCCCTGCTGCGCGTTGTTGCGTCTCGCCCGCACGCGTCGACCTTATGCTCAGCCAGTCCTGTCTTCTTGTGAGTGTGTGTGTGTGTTTTATTTCTCTCTCTTTTCTTTTCTCTCTCTCTCTATCGCTCTCTTTCCATCTACATCATTCGTGCTTTAGATCATTGATAGCACAGAAATCAACGGCACATACACAACACCACAATCAAACACACACACACAGGGGTGAGGGCGAAGGGGAGATCGCACGCAACATTGCTATACAGTAAGGCACACACACACACACCCATATAAGCAACTGGCTGGCCAAATATAGCGCACAAGGTGTACATAGCTCCGCGGTGTCGAGGACATCTCCAACGATACCAATCTGCTGTTCGCTCTGGCTGCGTCTGTGTGTGTGTGTGTGTGCGCGTTTACAATATGTGAGAGTGTGGTGCCGCTGCTTGCCGTGTGCATTGCCCGAGCTTAAGCGAGTTCGATTTCAACAGTACCACAGCTTGTCGCACACATACGAACACACCCGTCGCCCGTCTTCTATCAACATGCACACACACACACACACACGCAAACGAAGGGCAAAGCTTGGAGGAGGGGTGGGGAGTGCTGTGTAACATAATATTTCCCACTGAAACGGGCGGCCCTACCTATGTACCCGACCACGGCGCTGTATAGTTACACACCAATACATAATTTAATAACAGTCCACCCCTCCCTCTTCAAAACTTCCCCTTCCTCCCCCCCCCTTCCCCCACCAGTGAGAAAGAGAGCGCACAACTACTAGGCGATGTGAAGTAATCATAAATTCCTGAAAAATTGAATTATTTGTTATGTGTGCGAAATAATTCAATCTGCTTTCTAAAATGAAAAGCGAACTTCGGGAATTAAACGGAGCAAAACCCGGAACACAGAAAAGCGTGTGAGGAGGGGGGGGGGGGAGACACGTAGTTTGAAGTTTGAAGAAAGAAAGAAAAAAACGATAACGGCCTGACAGAACATACATCCGGATTTTATTGACGGGATGTGTCGAAGGTTGATTACATCTATCCGTACACCACCAAACAAATGTTTGCCGAAACTAGTGCTTCAAGATGCCTGGATTGGTTCCTGGGGGGGAGTATCACCGATCTGGTGAAGTCCAGGAAGTCCAGGAAAGGCCAGAATCGAACCAGAACCCTGCATAAAGATCTCACTCCAGATCGGCCACTTTAAACAGCAGCTTTAAGCTAGTCCGGGCTAGCTTTAAGACCCGGAGATGGCGCAGCGAGGACGACTACGACGACGGCATCACGTTCGTTTTGGTTAATTAGATTACTGCAGGATTTCAAACCTCTGGATGAAGTATCTCTTTCCCGTGTCTTAAAGACACATCTCATTCCTCGAGTTTGATTTTGCCCGAGTCGCTCCACATTTAATAGAAGAGAGAAGATTTCTGATGTATCTATTTTTTTGATTAATGATGTTAGGAATATTCCAACTAGAATGTCTTCAGGTCGGGTTAGTACTATCGCGTACAGTTACTGCTTTCCGCCATCCTTTATCCAATTGTCACGGTATTGTGCACTTAATAAGCATGCTAACAAAGCACTCTCAATTAAACGACCGTGCGCGCGCGGAGGTTTTAGGCCGCGGGGCCATGGGGATTCTCAGCGCTCATTTTCTCAAGCACTCATGAGTGCTTTTGA
>KB667578.1:1571529-1577587 GCA_000349065.1 Anopheles quadriannulatus | reverse complement strand
GAACAAGTTTTGAGTGCTTGAGAAACTTAAATGAGTGCTTGAGAATGTTTTCTCAGCTTGAGAAAGCCCCATGGCCCCGCGGCCTTATGGGACCTTGCTGTAGTCACCCGTCCGCGTTTGCAGGTTCGACATTTGACAGTCGTATTCTAGTCATATTCTAGCTATAGTTGCGTGATAGCCTAGATATGCGAGCTCATTCGTTTTACAACCGTACGCATCCGGCACTCCTGACATCAGCAAATCCTGAAGCCGTCCTGAAGACTTTCAACCGAGATCGGGTTGTTTGTGCAGGTTTTTATTTGTTATGGTTGTAAAAAAAAATCATGATCTACAATAGATGCAGAAAAAAACAAGACTACTTTCGCTTCCAACTCATCTACCACTATCGAACGCGTGGTTTCGTCTTTTATGAGTGGCTTTTGCTTTTGTTTTTTTTTTTTTTCTGAAGTACAATTTCACACAATGCAGTGGTGTAGTACGTCCGCAAACTCCGAGTTTATTGTATTTATTAAAATTAGATCATCAAAGTCATTTCCGGCTTCTGTGCGGCATCACTCATCGCACTCGCAAGCGGGTACTTTATTTATATAGCGCCATTAGCGCGACCAAAAACAAAATCCCATACCCGCACAACAACAGGCGGCGGCGGGATCCACAACAATCGAAGTTCAATTTCCCGTTTGGGTTCGGGAAATCCGGACGCGAGCTCCGGGACGGGGGAAAGCAATTTCAACGCGACGCGAGCAGTTCCGTTTTCCGCCTGGAAGGATGCCATTTGCCATCGTTTGTTTTAAAAATAGTGGCTAGTTAGTAGGCGCTATCAGGCGCCCTCTGGCGGGGGAGGCATTCATGGGCCAGGATGTATTCGACGGAAAGCAATCGTACGGTAATTCAATATAGAGAGAAGAATTCTTGATTAATGTGCAATATGATTAATGGTTTTAATTGCTGAGCTGAAAGTAGATGCAGTATTGTTTATAACCTAAACACTATCTGAGGTGCCAAGTTTGAAAGTCTTGCCATAAATTTAACGACTACTTTTTTATGGATTGTTCACATTTCTGCGGCGCAACAGTTGGAAGAAAGACCCCGAAACACATGTTTTAAAATAATAGGAGATGTACTTACAATATGATTTACACTCTTTAACACACATTCTTAGTACACCCTTACTTATGAACGTACTGGTACATTATACTGACCCTTCCATTTGAATTCCACGTGCAATCTGAGTTTCAAAATAAACAACCCAAAGCTTTATAGCATCCCTGACACTTGCGCACTGGCAACGCGACCGTGTCCAGAAAATCGATATTTCAAACCCAGCTGTACCTAGGCGCACAACAACACAGGGTTGTTTTGTGTAGTGCCCGCGGTAGAACGCGGTATCGGCGCCAACAAGAATGGCCGAAACCATGGCCACCAGCACGGACGATACGAACGTGGAGTCGACGAGGACGCAGTGCGACTGTTCCCAGCAGCAGCTGATCGAAGCCCGTGCCCAGCTGACGGCGCTCGAGCAGAGCAATGAAACGGTAAGGCACCACCACTCACTCAGCTGATCCGACACACCTGCTGCATCATTGCCACCTTGCAGCTGCAGAAAAAGCTGGACGGGTACCGGAAGGACAACGAGAATCTGGTCATCAAGTACGCGTTCGTGGAGAAGAAGGTGCTCGATCTGAAGGCGCTGGTCGGCGACAAGGACTCGCAGCTCAAGCGGCACGAGCAGGAGGTGGCCAGCCTGCAGAAACAGATCGGCACGCTGAAGGCGGACAAGGCGAAGCTGCAGAAGAACATTGAGTCGAAGGTAATTGCTGGGGATTTCGGGTTGATGTTTGTGCTTGGACGTTTTGGGGCGTGTAGAACCGCTTTGCCGCGCCTGGGAGTATCGTTGGTCGCTAGGCTATAATAGCGCTTGAAAGCAGGCTCTAGGACCTCCTGTAGACGTTTCCCCGAGCGTAGGCTTGCTCTGAAGGATGCACCTGTGCAGATGATCAATCAAAACCGCGTTCGCATGCTGGTTCTGTTTCTCTTTCGCCCCGTCTGCTGACCGAATGTGCAAGCAACGCGACGTGGAGCGGCTCGGCAAAGAGCTGGAGGGTAGCCGCCATTACGCGGCCCAGATCGAGATGCGCTACAAGTACGGCAGCTGCCGGTTGCGCCGCGAGGCGGAGGATCGAATGGTAGTGTGCTGTGGGCGCAACGAGCGCTCCCGCGACAGCAATGGAGCAATACCAGTGACCAAACTCATCCCACTTTTGCCCTTTCCAAGAAACTTGAGGCGGAAGTGCTAACGTTGCGTCAACAGTTATTGCAGCACGTGATCGCGGAGGAGACGCACCAGGCGAGCGAACAGGTGGCGGAGATGGAGCGCAAGGTGATGGAGCTGCAGGCGCGCGAGATCATGCTGAAGCACGCGAACGACGAGCAGGCGGGCAGGATCGGGACGCTCCAGCGGGCCAACCACGAGCTGCGGGACACGGTCGAGCGGCAGGAGAAGAAGCACACCAGCACGCTGCAGACGGTAGGGTATCATGGGAGATATCCGCTCACGGTTTTTGGGCTTACCTACCTGTTCCCTTCCCAAAACAGCTAAAGGAACTCGAAACCGAGCGAGATCACCTGCGGCAGCAGATGGGTCAGCTGCAGGAAAGCTTCCACCAGCAGCAGGCCGCGATAGCGGAGCTCCAGTCGAAGGTGGAGGCCGCCAGTGTCGCCGCCCAGGAGTCGTCCCGGTAAGCAAGGCAATAGCAGCAAAATCTCTACAAATCTTGAAAAACCCTCAAACATGTTTACACACTCTTGCCAGCATGGAGCGGGCCGTCGCCGAGCAGCGGGCCGAGCTGGAGCAGCTCGCCGGCACGCTGGACGAGCAGCGCAAGGACCTGGAGGTGCTGGCGGCCCGCGAGCTCGAGCTGCTGGCGCTGAACAAAGATCTCAGCGAGGTGAACTGCCTGCTGCAGCAGGAAATCGCGACCCAGGAGTCGAAAACGATCGCGATCACGCTCGAGTACGGCAAGTTCGTGAGCATGTGCCAGGAGTACGACGCGCAGATCGTCAGCCTGGCCAACTCGCTCGCCGCCGAGCGGCAGCACCGGACGGAGGAGCGGCTGCTGATGGCGAAGCACATCGCCGACCGGACGCGCAAGCTCGAGCAGGCGGAAAGCTGCCTGCAGCAGACGCTCAACGAGCTCGAGGCGAACCGCAAAAAGTACTTCGCGCTGGTGAAGGTAAAGCCGACTGGGCCGATACGGCACCTTAACAGTGCCCTAATTTACAACCACGTTCTTCATTGTTTTCCTTCATCTTTTTTAAGGACTTTAAGCGCGAGATGAAAAATGCCCACTGTGGCGTAGATTCGAGCATGATGGGACAGTAGAAGAGGTGCAACGGCTTGCTGTACCTTTGCGCTACGGTGTGAGCCGCTTTTATTTACCGAACGCGATAACAGATGCTGCGAGGCAATAAAAGCGGTGCAGCGCGTAAATTATGTATATGAGTGTGTGTGCCCGAACAGACAGGGCAGATAAGATTAAGGCAGATCGGTTGTTGGTATCACTTGTAGGCGGTTTTACTTTGCACGGTGTACGGTGTGTGTGCCCCGTTAGCAGTTTGGAAGACTTTAACTTATATTGTATGGTAATAATAATAATAAAAAAAAAACATACAATCTAAACTAACAAATGCTCACTTGTGGTATGGTAGGATTTGGAAGCGCTTTAAATGCAAAAACAACAAACCTACACACCGCGTGTGTACACTGAAGCGTGCGCCCTGCTTTACGTCTTGGCGCTAAGCGTGAGGTATATGCGTTGATGGGAGGTATATTCGTTTTCGGAAGCAAGCTGGAAGCTGTGGCTGTTATCACAACATCCAGCGCAAACAGTATTGCCAAGCTGCCCTTAGCCGATTGCACTAGCGTTCGAACTGGTTGTGTTGTGCACCCTGCACTAGTCCTGCATTTGTGCCACCGCCTGCCGCTCCGGTTGCGCGCTGCACGGCTTAAGGCACAGCTTGACGGGCGCACTCGGTACGGTAATCATCTTCAGGATCGGTTTAATCGCGCCCTGCTGGTCCGCTTCGGCTAGCGTTAGTTCGAATTTGGTCAAAATCTAAAATTGCCAGAAAAAAAAAAGAAGCATCAACTTGGGCTGCTCGTCTTTTTATCGTTTAACACATGGCAGCCTGCTTACCATCGATAGTAGATAGTGCATCTGTAGCTGTGCAATCTTCTGCCCGATGCAGGACCGTGCGCCGATTGCGAACGGCAGCGAGGCGGACGGTGTGCGGGCAGTGGACGGCTCCGCCGCGTTGGTCCGTTGCCAGCGGTACGGGTTGAACGCTTCCGGCTCGGCAAAGAACCGCTCATCCCGACCGGCACTGTACAGCGAGAGAAGGACGAGCGTCTGCAAAGCAGAGAAATTATTAATTCGTTCTCCAATTACGTCACGAAATTCACACATCACTTACATCTTTGGGCAGTGCGTACTCCCCAAAGACGGACTCGTGCTCCACGAACCGCCCAATGAACGGGGCAATCGGATACAGGCGCAACGTTTCGCGCACCACACCCTTCACTGCGCCGCACTCCAGCGCGTTGGAGTCGAGCACGTCCTGCCGGACGGACTGCTGCAGGTTCGCATTGCTCGCCAGCAGGTACAGTGCCCAAACGGTAGCAAATGCGGTCTGCGGACAAAAAAAAAAGAGGAAAGACATTTAAAAGAAATAAATAAAACAGATTGAATATAGACGCAGTGCACATACCGTATCGCCGGCGGCAATGATGAAATCGATAAAGATGCGCATCATCAGCGGTTTGTCGAGCTTCTGCATCATCAGATCGAGCAGACCGTCCCGCGTCTGTGCGTTTGCTATTCCGAATTCGATGATAGCCGTTGCTGAAAAGAAACAAAAAGAAAATGGTAATGTGTAAAAGTATGAATTCTGACGCTGCTACTGCTCCAAACCGTGCTTACCGAGACGGATCGTTTCCGGTACCACCTTTTCAAACTGCTGCCAGGGTTGTACGTTCAGCCGGTCCGCGATTGCGGGCGGAATGTTCATCAGCTCCGAGCTGCAGCGGAAGATGTCGTACACGACGGCGGAAAACTGTTGCACCATGCGACGGAACTCGGCCGACTGTTGGCATTCGGTAAAGGCTGAGCCAAGCATTACGCTGAGTACCACTAGAGTGGAGTGAGGGAAATAAATATAGACATTAGATGAGGTATAAATGGCACTGCAAAGCTACCCCACACCATGGAAGTTTAGGGACTGGAGTAGGAACAGAGACATCGGTTTGGAGCTAGATTTCAGGATATAATTGGGAAGAAGATGATCGAGGCATCCATTTCTAACTAAATTCTGAGCTAAAGTAAAGTCATCGATGTGCTCCGGGACCAATTCCAGTACCAGAATGAAGATTGAAGATGAGGTCTAGGTCAGAATTCATCTTCAATCTTATTGAAGAGCTGAGCACCACTGGAGTGTAATGGAAAATGAATAAAGACATTAGATAAGGTAACGTTGGCACTACAACTGGCAAAAACTACTCCACATCATGGAAGCTCAGGGACTGGAGTAGAAACGGAGACATCGGTTTGGAGCTGGATTTAAGGATAGAATTTGGAAGAAGATGATCGAGACATACATTCAATTCTGAGCTAAAGTAAAGTCATCGATGTGCTCCGGAACCAATTCCAGTACCAGAATGAAGATTGAAGATGAGGTCTGGCTTAGAATTCATCTTCAATCTTAATGAAGAGCTGAGCACCACTGGAGTGTAAGGGAAATAAATAAAGACATTAGATGAGGTAAAGATGGCACTGCAACTGGCAAAAGCTACCCATGGAAGCATGGAAGCTCAGGGACTTGAGTAGGAACGGACTCATAGGTTTGGAGCTGGATTTAAGGATAGAGTTTGGATGAAGATGATCGAGACATCCATTTCAAACAAAATTCTGAGCTCCAATGAAATCATCGATGTGCTCCGGAACTAATTCCAGTACCAGAATTAAGATTGAAGATGAGGTCTGGGTCAGAATTCATGCTGTTG
>KB667578.1:1531529-1566529 GCA_000349065.1 Anopheles quadriannulatus | reverse complement strand
CCACCTGTTGTTTTGTGCATATACTTATTAGGACGCTCGCTGGGCTGGGCGTGCGTTCAAGATGTGTGCCCAAGGACGCCCCGGGTGTGGGGAAGGGTTTTTGATTGGGGATGGATCGCTCTGCCCGGGATGGCGTCGCGAGGCTTACGTTTTAAGGTTTTTCGATATCTGCCGCATCCGGTAGCGCTGGTGCTGTATTTGTTTTGTGCATTTTTCCTGCATTTCCTCCAGCCGCTCGTGCAGCTCCTGGTACTGCTGGTTGGCGGCCTGGAACAGCGTGAAAAGGAAGAAGAAGAAGACAAATAAGCACACACACAGGCACACACACACTGACATTGGTCAATACGCTTGGAACTCCCGCTTCCTCTCTTTCACCTTCCCCCAGCAGGGCTCCTTACCTCCAGGCTCCGGTACTCGTCCGACAGCTCGGTCCAATCCTTCTCCAGCTCGTCGACGTCCACCGAGAGCGACATTTTCACTTGTCTCACTTGTGTCCCTCGGACCACTCGGGGTTTTTTTTGCGGAGACCTGACTGCACCGTGTGTGCGTGTGTTATGCGCACCTGAGTGGGTGGTTTTTTTTCTTTCTTCGCTGGCTGGTAAAATGCACCGAAAAAAACCACTTGTTATGCTTCGCCAACCACCTTCCCCGGCGTCACCGCAGAGAGTGTGTGTGTGTGCAGAGACGGGGAAAAACAGGGACCAATTTCCCGACCACAAACCACGCACGCACGCACGCACGCAAACACACACGCACAGGCTCGCACGGCACACAAACAGTGAGGGCTGGTTTCCGGGGCGCTGTTAAACGAAGTTGGGAGGGGGGGGAGAGACCGGACGAAGGTTGATCGGTGCTGGCTACGCAACGCACGCTCCACGCACGGAATGTGCGTCCGGGTGGCAAAGTGGGCTGCAATTTACAAACAGTGCAAAGTATACAGTGGCATTTTTATACGCCGCTCTTTCTCGGTGGTGTTGATGTTTCCGTCCGCAACGCGTGCACGCACACACACACACGCACACAACACATACCGTGCCAAGCGGGATTCGGCTGCTTTCCGTTGGACGCTTGCTGGCTGTAATATAATCCCCACAGGACGGTTAAACCCTTTCCGATAATGCTGCGCGTAAGTTTGAGGTGTTTTTTAATCAAGATAAATAACGTTTCGCAAGAATTTAATAGAATGTATGGGTAATCTTTCCTCTAAATCGCTCTCCACCGGGTTACGGTAACGACAGGTAAACGATTGAACCGTGCGATATAAACGCAAACAACTTACCTTTCTAGACGTTGTGCGGCATTTGGCACGTAGGGCGGTTGGTAAACGAACAATACAGTGACAGTTAATCCCCAAACAGTGTGTATGTTGACACTTGTTATTAGAGTGTTTTTTCATTGATTCTCAAAACTATTGTTTAAATTTAGTGGAAAATGAACAACAATTTTTCCTTCGAAACAATTTGAGACCAATCACGATTTAACGCAACCTTTTTCCCGAAAGTCTTTTATACTTCTATCTCGTATGGTACTTGTAATTTTATTATGTTACAGTCTTTTCCCGAGATACGCGAATTTTTAGTTTTGACAATTCATAGGTCAAATTTGTACAATTCCTCCAACAATTGTCAAATTGAAAAAAAAAATGCAGTTTTGCTAAAAGTTTCGCTAAATCGCTCAATTCACAGAAATAACTGCATTTTCTACACGAATCGAATGAAATAAGTAACAATGAACATTAGATTATTCAATGTGATCATACATAACTTTTTATCCTTCCTATTTTGGGTGAAAAACGTGATATTCGACGTACACGAAACTTGAAGTTACGCGAATGTCCCTGGAACGCATTATTCGCGTAACTCGGGGAAAGACTGTATTTTAATAATTATGTTATTTGAAACATTGTTCTTGGAAGTCGTAACCTGGCAACTCCTTCGAGAAGTCGCCAAAGACACAAAAAGCGCAGTAGGCCCTAATTCTTGGGAAAGATATCAAAGATGTAGCTAGAATTACAGTAAAGAAGAGCACACAATTTGAATAACATTTTTCTTGTATCTTCTTCTTCACTAAACTATAATAACATTATTCCCCAAGGCATCAAAAAGAGAACATCAATGGAGATTTATTGATGAAAAAAGTTGTATTGCTTGGGTAGTAAAATATTTGTCTGTTTAGTTACAGTCGGATGTTATTGTGCTATATTCTAAGTAGCATCCAGTATTCTAAGTAGATCCGGGGAATATTCGTTTATAGCATCTTTCCGCTGTAGCATATCCTTGTAGCTGCACAGTGTCAGCTGGATGTGTGTAACAGCTGGCTGGCCGACGAACAAGGACATGCGCAAACAGCAATGTTTGGTGGTGTCTGGATCCCGAGAATGGACCAAAAACCCAGACAACGTGAGCAAGGTACATCCAATGCTCCAACATGGACCATCCAAACAGTAGAAGCGCTATCAACGATCCTAACCAGTGCCGGCTGTGTATGCGGGTGTGTGACGATAACTTCCTCGAGTGTATCTTCTCCGACAAGGAGTACAGCATAGCGCATCAAATCTTTGAATGTACCTCGATTCGGGTAAGCAACAAGGGATGGGACATAGATATTGGAGTTGGAGGCAATTTCTAGCTGAACTCCCAACCCTCAATCGGCCGTCTTGCAGGTGACGAAGCAGGATAACCTAACAAAGATATGCAAAAACTGTGCCTCGCTGCTGTTCCTGACGACTGAGTTTCGCAACACGTGCTTCAAGACGAACCGGTTGCTGATGGAGGACTTTGTCATACTGGAGCTGGGGGATTGGGCGTCCGACGGCAACCGGGTGCTGCTGCGCGAATGCGAGAACTTTATCGTGCGGCACAAGCAGCAGGTAGACTACCTGTACGCCAGCATCGTGTCGGAGGGCGAGCAGTATCTGGAAGGTTCATTGGAGATCGAACGAGAGCTGTTTGGCGGCGAGGGACAGCAACAACAGCATCTGGAGGAACATCAGCAGGAGCAGCAGCAGGACGAGGTGGATAAAACCAGTGGAAGCGAGACCCGAAGACCCGGGCCGCAGTCTGGGCGGTTAGAACAGTGCGAACCGGATCCGGAGATACTGCTGGAGATTACAAAATTTCTTGAAGAGCAAACACCCCGCCTACCGGACAGCGGGCGCCTCGATGCAATGGAGCACGTGGTAGAGCAGAGGCGTCGCTGTGGGCTTTGCTGTGTCCTAAGCGATGTCATGGTGGAGTTGACCAGTGACCAATTAAAAGCGCTTGGAGCGTTCAATGTCGACAAGACCCCACAAGTGTGTGAGGAGTGCTGCATCCTGCTGGACATTGTAGACAGCTTTCGCAGAACCACCACCATCGCCCAGGAGCTCTCGGGCCAGGAGCAGCGGGCCCTGGATGTGCTCCAGCTCGACAGTGCACTGGAGCAGGCGAAATGCTTGGCCAGCAAGCTAAGGCACAAGCATGACACCTTCGCCGGATTGCAGTGCAGTGGCGGCAGCATGGACGCGTCCAGCACAACGTCCTCCCCGGCGGAGCGTCAAAGCGTGCCGAGAAAATCCTCCAAACGGGCGAAGGTAACCTGCCACATCTGTGGCAAACAGTACGACAGCTGGAAGCTGCAAACGCACCTGAACGAGCATGAAAGTAAGTAGCTCAGGATTTTTTTTGTTTTTATTGCAGCAAAATTATATACGCCTCGTTTCTCGTTTCCGCAGACATCCGGCCGTATGTGTGCGATCAGGAAGGTTGCAGCAGTACCTTCGCCGGTTTGGTGTTGCTAAATCGGCACAAGAAGCTGTGGCATACCGATTACTTCTACGCGGTGTGCAACGTGTGCGGGAAGAAGTGCAAAACGCAAGGCATCTACAAAACGCACCTCTCGTACCACGAAGAGCCAAAGCTACCGTGCACTGTTTGCGGGAAACTGATGCGCAACAAGTGAGTGATTACCGACTAGAGCTTCTTATCTGGCGTCATTTTGGGGAATTTCAAAGTTTTCGAAACCGCAAAACACGTGGTGACGCAATTTCGTTTGAAAATTAATTATTTATTATTTTGATTGAATTCCAACAAACTGGAGGGTTTGTATTAAAATTAACGGAAGGCTTAACTAGAAAATGCTTCAGTTGAACCGAGTCAGCTTATAGTGTGTAAACTTTGATCTAACGTATCGTGTGTTTTTCCTATTAAATTCCCTCACCCGCAGGCGCGCTATCTGGAAGCACATGAAGACGCACAGCAACGACCGGAAGCACGTGTGCGGCGTGTGCAACAAGCGGTTCACGATCGCGTACACGCTCCGGGTTCACATGCGCATCCACACGAACGACAAGCCGTACCCGTGCGCCGACTGCGACAAGCGCTTCCAGTACAAGTGTCTGCTGAAGAACCACTGCCGGCGGTACCACGGCGGTGGGAACGAGCCGACGCCCCCGTGCAAAGACCGACAGCGGTAGGGCGGGGTGCGCACTACACCTTCACGACCGCCTTGCCAATGTTGCCGCCCTGCAGCATGCTGATGAACGAGCGCGGCGCACTGTCGAACCCCTCGTACACGGTCTCCCGGTGGACCAGCTTGCCCTGCTCGAGCCATTCGCGCATCTGGCCGATGCCCTCCATCCAGCGGGGCAGCCACCGGAAGACGACGAACCCTTCCTGCCGGAGCTGCTTCGAGACGTAGTCGCGCTGCGGGTCGGCCACCTGGGCCGGCTGCCCGTTGTAGCTCGAAACGGCGCCGCACACCGAGATGCGCCCGTACAGGTTCATGCGCTCGCGCACCAGCTCCGTCAGCTCGCCGCCCACGTTGTCGAAGTAGCAGTCGACGCCGCGGGGCGTTGCCGCGGCCAGCTGCTCCCGCACCGACCCGGCCCGATAGTTGACGACCGCGTCGAAGCCGAGCTCGCGCAGCCACCCGCACTTTTCCTCCGTGCCGGCCAGCCCCACCACGTGGCAGCCCTTAATCTTCGCGATCTGGCCGACCAGGCTGCCGACGGCACCGGCCGCCGCACTCACCACCACCGTCTCGCCCGGCTTCGGTTTGCAAATCTCGAGCAGGCCAAAGTAGGCCGTGTTGCCGGACAGGCCGAGCGGACCGAGCCCGACCGCCCGCGATTGGCCCGCCACCTCCGGCACGATGTACGGCCGCAGCTCCTTCTGCTGCTGCTGGTTCAGGACGGCGTGCGTGACCCAGCCGAGCCGGGCACAGACGACCGCACCGACCGGGAACTGGGCGTTCCGCGACTCGATCACCTTCGCGAGGGCCATCCCGATGACGGGGCTGCCGACGGGCAGGGCCCCGAGCTCCATGTACCCGCGCAGTCCCGCATCCAGGCTGAAGTACTCCGTCTCGACGAGGAAATCTAAAACGATGCGTCAGAGGAGGTTCAGCTGACTGCGTAAGGGAAGCAAACCTCGTTTTCGCATACCTTCCGCCTCGAGGGCCGGCAGCTCCTCCTCCTTGAGCGCGAAATCGGTCTCCTTCGTTTCCCCTTCCGGGCGCCGCACGTACATCCACTTCCTTGCCAGCACCATCCTTTGCTTGCGGACACTCCCGTGACTTGTGCTGTACTTTGCCCCTCTTCTTAGGATCCTGCTGGTCGCGTACGATGTAATCGGGAGCGAGACTTTGGCCAGAAAAGGTTCACGCACGTCATGCCCGCCGTGCTATCGTGTTTTTATTGGGGGTTGTTGATACGCGCCTCGTTAACCGTCTTGTCTGGAGACGAAAAAAACGATTCCGTTTTTAAATATTTACCGATTTTCAGGAGCATAATTTTGTAAGGAATTTTTTTTTACCTCTTTTTGGTAAATTATGCAGCAGATGATGATTTACATGTTGTATTGAGAAAATGTAAAGGAAATTGATGTCAAAATCCTATTTATGCTATTTTCCAGCATCATCATTAAGTTAAAACCGGAAGCCTTTTGTTATTTTTAATTTGTTGTTCTATTCCGTGCCTGAATTTGTTACTACTAGCTGTTTGTTATGTTTTTTTTTCATTGGTAAAAACTAATAAACTATTTTTGCAAAAAAAAAACTTACGTTCTTCCCAAGTGCTATAAATCCACTATATGACCACTAAACGGATTCTAAACGGCTCAAGCTCTCAACCCAAAAAGGAATCATTAGAGACTTCGTTTAGCAGACTGCAAACGACTCAGTTATTCTAAAAATAGCAACAAACAAATGCTGGTGGCGCCATCTGGACGACTGGATCTGAATTTTTGGTTGGAATATTCGCAGGGTGCATACGCCATGATTAGATTAAGTGAGACAAACACTTTTTATGAAAAAGACAGCTATATAATTATGCGTTATAAAAAGCCATCTATTGAGCAAACAAATTGAGCAGCAAATCTATTGATGGAGCTTTAGTTTTGTTTTCTATGGATATAACATTTTCCAGTCTTTCAAGCTTAACCTGTGGCGCTTGGGTCTAAAATTGAGTACATTGACATCTCCCTAAGTTGTATCTTCAAGGAACCGTCAGCTTAGAGAGATATTCATGTTGAGGAAAACTAACGAAGATGTTGCTAAAGCATCCAAGAAACCGCGGAAAAAACATGGCATCTTTTGACCAATATGTTTGTAAACTGTCACCCCAAAAATTTATCTTAAGGAATTTCGGCTGCCAAATCGCATATGCAGCTTGAAGGATATTCGCGTTAGGGAGAAATTCATCTTGAAGAGTCTTAAGATGTATGGAATCTGGACCGTCAAAATGTTCATCTAAAAGAAACAATTCATCCTGAAGAGTCAACAACTTACAGAGATTTCAGTGTATTTCCCATTTACTCTTTGGATTTTTAAGCTTTACTCGTTGTTAATTTTATTGGAAATCTTCTGGAAAGAAATTCTTGCTGTACAAATGGCAAAAGTGGCTTGTGATTCTCGGCGTTCAGGAAGGAGACACCTAGCATTACGAGGAGGGGCGGCGGCACGATTCTATGTGTGTGTGTGCGAGAGAGAGAGAGAGAGAGAGAGAGAGAGAGAGAGAGAGAGAGAGAGAGAGAGAGATCTTGTGTTGTGTGCTAGTCTTAAAACCACAAATACACCTGTTCTCAGTTCTCATTTTTTCTGCCTCTAAAGCTGACCGCATGCTAAGATACCCAACCGCATGTTATCTTATTTCTGGGCCTGTTCTCGGTCTTATTCAAACCCTGAAATTTGTGCTTAAAATTGGTCCAAAGAGATAGCTGGCAAACGAAGTGCCCATCTCTTTGTTCCTGGAACTATCCAACATTTTGATCCACTTTGTACACTGTTGCATTATTAGACTTATACCTTGATCAAATTATTGAAGCACAGGGCGTGCAATTTGGGCCCAGAATGGAATTTTAAATTATTTTTGGTAAATGTTTTACTTCTCAAAACTATTGATAGAAAATTCGTCGAAATGAGAACAACAAATTGGGCTTTGTAGACTGTAAAACTGTGTGATATAAGCCTGAACAAAGCATTATACAAATGGTATGAATTTGGTTTTGAAGTTCCTTTTTTTCAACAATTTGATGGATTTACTCAAGCAATCACTTTTAAAATAGGAATTGGATACAACATTGTTTCACAAAGCGGAAAATAAAAATGCAAAATCGCGTGATGCTTAACACAAAGGTTAAAGGCGCGTAATGCCACACGCACACACAGACGCACTTCCCTTCCCCTCCATCACACCTTCACCACAGCCTTACCGGTGTTGCCGCCCCGCAGCATATCGATGAACGCTTCCGGCATCCGCTCAAACCCCTCGGTGACCGTTTCCTCGTACGCCAGCCGGCCCTCTCGTATCCAGCGCAGGTTGCCCTCGATGCCCTCCAGCCACCGGTCGTTCCAGCGCCACACCAGGAACCCCTCCATGCGCAGCTGCTTGAACACGAACTGGCGCTGCGGGTCGGTCACCTTGCCGACCGCGCTGTTGTAGTTCGAGATCGCGCCGCACACCGCGATCCGCCCGTACACGTTCATCTGCTTCAGCACCGTCTCGGTCACGCTGCCGCCGACATTGTCGAAGTAGCAGTCCACCCCGCGCGGTGCCGCCTTCTTCAGCTCGCCGTACACATCGTTCCGCTTGTAGTTGATCGCGGCGTCGAAGCCGATCTTCCGCAGCCACTCGCACTTTTCCTCCGTGCCCGCGATGCCGACCGCCCGGCAGCCCTTGATCTTCGCGATCTGGCCCACCACACTGCCGACGGCACCGGCCGCCCCGCTCACCACCACCGTTTCGCCCGGCTGCGGCTGGCAGAGCTCCTGCAGCCCGAAGTACGCCGTGTTGCCCGGCATGCCCAGTATGCCGAGGCCGAGGCTTGTCGGCAGCCCGCCGAAATCGGGCAGCACGTACGGCTTGTCCTTCTCGAGCCGGGCCGGATCGCAGACGGTGTGCGTGCGCCAGCCGAACTGGCCGAACACGGTCGCGCCGACCGGGAAGTGGGCGTTCTCGCTGCGCGTAACGCGCGCAATCTGGCCGCCGATCATGAGCGACCCCTCCGGGTAGGCGAGCATGTACGGGCGCATGTACGGATCGACGGACAGGTATTCGGCTTCGGCCAGAAACTCGCCCGGGCTGAGGGTCGCGGGCAGTGGTTCCGTCTCCAGCCGGAAGTTCCCGTGGTGCGGTTCGCCCTGGAACGCTTTCGCGTAGATCCATTTGCGGGCGGCGCCGGCCGCATCGGTGGCGTACTGGCGCTGGCGGACGAGTTGCTGCCAAAGGGACTCTGGCGCGGCGGAGAGAGCATTCGGAAATTATATTAAAATTCGTGTTTTGGGGGGTCTTGGTTTTGGGGCGACTTTAACTTACTCATGTTACGTGTGGGCCTGATGTTTAGACAATAACAGCCGCTGAGATTACGCCGGGTAAACAATACCAATACAAACGCACGTGGGGCGACGGTTGAGAGAGCATCCATGAACTACGTAACGCCTGGGTTAGCATGAAGGAGCGTTTTTATTAGTGATGTGGAGTGCACCCATGACTCCTATCCGACTCCGCGTATTTTTAGTCCGAATTCCGACGAAAATTCCACAAAAATCATTTGTTCCGTACGGAGTGAGAGTCGTCAGGAGACGTTCGGAGTCGGAATCGGTCGGAGTCAACAGGAGCCTGTGCTTGTGATCAGGCATTTAATTTCATTGTGCTATTTTGTCTTTCACCGACCTCGGACGACTCCCAACGATTCCGGAAGACTCCGACTCCCAATAACTCCGGACGACTCCCAACGATTCCGGAAGACTCCGACTCCCAATAACTCCGGACAACTCTGTACGACTCCGGACGACTCCGGATGACTCTGAACGACTTCGGATGACTCCGAATCCCATTAACTCCGGACAACTCCGAATGACTTTGGATGACTCCGAACGACTTCGGATGACTCCGGACGACTCCGAACGACTTCGTATGACTCCGGACGTCTCCGAACTACTTCGGATGACTCCGGACGATTCCGAACGACTCCGGACGACTCGGACTCCCAATAACTCCGGGCAACTCCCAACGACTCCGGACGACTCAGAACGACTCCGGATGTCTTCGACTTCCAATAACTTCGGACGACTCCGATTCCGGATGACTCCGGAAGACTTCGACTCCCAATACCTACGGACGACACCGGACGATTCCGACTCCTAATAACTTCGAACGACTCTAGACGACTCCGGACGACTCCAGACGACTCCGGACGATTCCGAACAGCTCCGGATAATGCAGGGCAGACCTACCTCCCGGAGTCGATTCCGAATTTATCGAATTTTTATAACACAAATTGAGTGTGGAGCAAAAAATACATTAAAAAATCTCGTCCTTTGTACCTATTACATGGTCAAATACGATAATATGTAATCATTTTTCGTTAAAAAGAGAAGAAACCTTGAGTTACGTATTATACGATTTTTTGGGAAAGGCGCAATATGCGAAAGACGGAAGGAAATGATAAGCAAAAAAAGGAAGAAGAAAAATACAATGGGTAGATAGAAACTTGTGGAAGATCACATGAACCTCTCGGGCAGCCTTATCGGTCAGGTTGGTGAAGCATGTTACCCGGATTGCCCCTAAAACAGCATTGTGTATTGGTGCGTTTGTATTTCGACCTAATTTATTAAGGCACTTTGAAGATTGCTTATCAGTTTCGTTCACCTTATCTGCTTATAGTTGGCTTGATTTCCCCCTAAATGCTCTCCAACATTAAACATAAACTTTTCTTGGCAATTTTAGAATTATCGTTGTTCTGTGCCCTGTGCCTGTGCTCGCTCATTTTTTCCCCCTAGTTATCTTGTTATATTCTATATTATTTGTTTGAAAAATAAATGGTTTCGACTTTCACGCTCACAAACTGGCATTTAAACTTTAACAACCGCCTTGCCCACGTTTCCGCCCCGCATCATCTCGATGAACGCGCGCGGCATGTTCTCGAACCCGTCCGTGACCGTTTCGCGGACCTTCAGCTTTCCCTCCTGGATCCAGCGCAGGTTCTGATGCACACCCTCGAACCACCGGTCGGTCCACCGGTGCACGCTGAACCCCTCCTGCACCAGCTGCTTCCACACAAAGTCCCTCTGCGGGTCGGTGACGCGCGCCGGCTCACGCCCATTGTACTGGGAGATCGTGCCGCACACGGCAATGCGCCCGAACGGCTTCATCTGCCCCTTGACCGTCTCGGCCGTGCGGCCACCGACATTGTCGAAGTAGCAGTCCACCCCGTCCGGGGCCAGCTGGCGCAGTGCCGCCCCGACGTCCTCCTCCTTGTAGTTGATCACCCCGTCAAAGCCGAGCTCCCGCAGCCACTCGCACTTTTCGGCCGAGCCGGCGATCCCGACCACCCGGCAGCCCTTGATCTTCGCGATCTGGCCCACCTGGCTGCCGACGGCACCGGCCGCCCCGCTCACCACCACCGTTTCGCCCGGCTGCGGCTGGCAGATCTCGAGCAGCCCGAAGTACGCCGTGTTGCCGACCGTGCCGAGCGCGCCCATCCCGAGCGAGGCGGGCAGCGGGCCCAGCTCCGGCAGCACGTACGGTTTGCGCGTCTCGAAGCTGGCCGGTGCGCACACGGACACGGTGCGCCAGCCGACCTGCGCGAACGCGAGCGCCCCGACCGGGAAGTCCGCGTGCCGGCTCTCGATCACCTCGCCGACCTGGCCCCCGATCATGGTGCTGCCGGTCGGGTTGGCCAGCATGTAGATGCGCATGTACGGGTCCACGCTCAGGTACAGGGCTTTGATGAGAAATTCTACAAGCGAGCAAACAAGGCTTTAGCAAGCGTGTGAGTAGAAGAAAGTGGCTTGCGCTTATCCTTACCTCCATCTTGCAGCTCCGGCACCGGTTCCTCCACCAGCTCGAAGTTGTCGAGCGTCGGCTCATCGACGAACGGCTTCGCGTAAATCCATTTCTTTGCAATGTGCATTCTTTTTAAGGGTCTGGCAGGTGTAAACAACACTCAATCAGTGAATACACTCGTTCACAAAACGATTTAATTATTCCTAGCAGCCTGTTTGGCTTCTTTCCACGATCGTGACGCTCCGAGGATTCACCCGCTCCGTGTTTATTTATTGTTTACATTGTGATTTTGACGTTCCTTGGCAAATGCTACAGTGCGTGACAAAATTATACGAGCCATTGAATTTTAAACAAGAAAATAGCTTTGGGCGACGGACATAACTACGCTTACCAATCCGTACTAGTGATGCGTAAAGTTGGCAAAAATTTGGAGTCGACTCCGATTTTACTCCGATAATTTCGGAACCGGCTCCGGATGGTAGGTCTGCCCTTCATTATCCGGAGTCATTCGGAATCGTCCAGAATCGTTCGGAGTCGGCCGGAATCGTTCGGAGTCGGCCGGAATCGTTGGGAGTCGGTCGGAATCGGAGTCGTCCGGAAGAGATTGAAGTCGGGGTCGTCTGGAGTTGACAGACGATGGTCTTCGAAACAAAGGCTTGTATACGAAGTGCACGCGTAAAGACTAATAAACACAAGGAAATGAAATGCCTGATCACAAGCACATTAAATCGAACGGCCTCTGTTGACTCCGAGCGAACCAAAACCAAACCCATGCTGTTCCTGACACCAATACATCACCTTTTCTGGTTCAAGAACTGCACATGTCCTAATGCCGGTCCTGAACCTGGTTGCTGAACCTATGCCAGTCCAGCAACCGATACTGAGCCCATACCGGTCTTGGAACCGATCATGAATCTAAACCGGTCCTTGCACTGATCATGAACCCATACTGTCCCTGGAACCTATCATGAATAGCACTAGCACTGGTATGGTGTGCTAGAACCTATCATTATCCCATATCTGTACCAGAACCTATCATGAATCCATACCGGAACTAGAACTAATACCGAATTCATAGTGGACCTAGAACCTATCATGAATCTATACCGGTCCTGCAATCTAGCTTAAACCGATACCGGTCCAGGAACCGATCATGAAGCCATACCGGCCCGGGAACCTATCATGAACCTATATCGATACTGGAACCTATCATGAACCCAAACCGATCCAGAAATAGCTCGCAATTGCATTTACTTTCTAAGAAAAGTACCTGGAACTGTTTCGGGTTCGAAATCAGAACAATACTTGAATACTTGGTCCGGGTTTGAAACCGATACAGTTCCAGTCTACAAACCATACCCGGCAGTACATGTGCAGCGTAGAAATCGTGTAGGAATTTAAGTAGAATTTGTATAGTGATAATAGTAATTAATTGAATAATACAAAACATACCATCGCACAGTTGTGCTGTGCACTGTCGCCGCCGGATGTCACTCCGCAATCCACAATGGCAACATGCGCTGTGCCACATTTCAAACGGACCGTTACATTTGGTTTTAAAAGTTGATTGCATTTATTTTATTTTTAAACACTAGCTTACAGTCACAAGTTTACGTACAATAAAGACAATTTTAATTTGGTAAGCTTGCCTTCGACATTAAAAACAGCTAAACGGTATAGAAACGAACAAACCAACCAATTCACTGCCGGCTGATCCATTCCCTCAGTTCCGTCACGTTGGTCAGTACGGCGGGAATGCCGTCGCCACAGCCAACGCCCCACGAAACGATGCCGACCAGGTAGTACCGTCCGTCCCGTTCACAGGCATACGGACTGCCGCCCGATCCTTGACAAACATCCGTCCCGTCGGCGGCCGCACAGACGAAGCTTTGGTGGAGCTTAAACTTGGAACCAAGCGTTGGCAAACTGCGGAGCTGCGTTTCGCACCGGTGGCGCTCGACCAGCTGTAGCTTGCTGTACTGCTGGATGCTTTGCGCCCGATTGCCTTTCGGGGAGCCACCCCATCCCGTCACGAAACAGTTGTCCGGCGGGATGTAGTCCGTGCCAGAGGGGCTGCTCAGACACACCGGTTCCACGTTCGCTACCGTGTCGTTGAACGGTTCGCTGAAGAACAGTAGCGCGAGATCGTTGAACAGTGCGCCGGAGTAGTAGTTCGGGTGTACCAGGACCCTACTGACGGTTCGCTCCTGGTGTGGCAGCCGTTCCTGTGTGTGTCGCCGGTCCCAGTCGCCAGCGTACACAACGAACCGATTCGGGTGCAAGCGGTTGCTGGAAAGAAGTAAAACAGTTACTGCTTAGTTTGTTTTCTGCACTGTTTTTTATTCAGTCAGTGCCAACCGAAAAAACTACTACTTCCAGGCTACACGGGTAGACAACGACTTCGCAGGTTTTTAATTTTTGAACATCGACGCACTATGCTGATGAAAATTAAGTTGAAATTTCAATTTCTAGTTCAGTCCATTTCTAGTTCCTAACTACAGAGGTATATCTATCCTCTCATCAGGAGACAAAGTCTTTCAATATGTTATTCACTCTTATCTAATGGTTCAGGCCCGCACAAAAGTAAGTCAGCAACAACTAGCATCTATGCCTGAACGTTCGACGGTATCCAACCTCACGCAATTTTTATATATCGCCTATCGTACTCTTGACGCGGGTTCACAATTGGATGTTGTCTTCACCGAGTTCAAGATTCAATTACACCAATTCTTTAATTTTAGCAAAAATAGATAGGCTTGGCCTTTCTGATTCCTGGTTAAAATCTTATCTTACCAATAGGGTTGTAAGTGCTAGCTTTGGGCCTTCTTTATCCTCGTCATTTTCTAATTCCACCGGCCTACCTCGAGGCAGTGTGTTAAGCCCTATTTGTCATCAGTGTAGTTAATTCAATACATCACTGTATTGGATTCAAAGAACACACTGAATATGTAATTGGTGAAGCTAAAAATCCCGTAGGCCTCACATTCCGAGTAACTGCTGAGTTTACAGATCCACAATGTTTAAAATCGCTATAATGCTCTCTCGTTCGCCCTCCCCTTGAATATGCTAGCGTCATTTGGGGTCCTCGTGGAATTGGTTTGAGCAGCCGTATAGAAGTAATCCAAACGAAATTTACAAGATTCGCATTCCGTTGGGCATATGGAAGAAATGTGGCCGTGTCCCCATATGCTAGAAGATGCGAACTGTTTGGTCTAGAAACCTTAGCACAAAGGAGATCTAAACCCCGCGCCCAATTTACTGCAAAGCTTAAGTGAAACTGATTCTCCAAAATTTCTTAGATTGGTTGAAATATACGCCCCTTGCAGGAATCTAAGGCCTCGTGAATTCCTGCATATTCCACCTCGACGGACTGTCGAATGAACCTCTTCTCCGATGCTTACAGACCTTTAATAAGTTTGCAGAAAGCTTTAGATTTTCTTAGAGTGGACTTTCTTGTCTAGTTTAATTTTACTCAAACTTTACGGGATTCTTTAAGACTAGGAGAACTATACTAGGAGACTAAGAGACAAAAGATTTGGTCATTTAAGAAATCATATTTTCAAACCTATTAGACAGACAACTATATTGTATAAATTGAAATTGAAATTGAAAGTTTATGGGCACTTACTTCGACACACAGTGAGCCGCTGTCACGACGACGCTTCGGTTGAGGAGCGCCCCTCCACAGTGGTACACATACGAACCGTTCCGGATGAGCTGGTGGATGGCCACCGTCCAGGGAAACTCGCTGAAACCGACCGGTCCGGCCACGGCCTGACTAATGCCGTCCCCTTCCTCGTCCTGGAAGAAGATGCGACTGCTGACGGAATGTTGCCGTCGGCCGCAGCGCTGCTCATTGCCGCTGCCGACGGTGGGCAGTGCTGTGGCCGCTTCAACCCGACCGGAACCGTTCGTGGCCGGCTGGTCGACCGGCAGTGCGTTGCTTACGATGGGCTCGAACGTATCGGTCAGACTGTGGCTCAGAAGCAGATTGGACAGCTCCGCAAGCACGTTCGGATCATAGTCGCTTTCGTTCAGTGGGATCGGTTGAAACGGTACGGAGGCGGGCAGGACAGGCAGAATGGGATCTGAGTCGAAAATTAGCCCATCAACCGGCTCTAGCTTGGTGGAGGTCACCCCGGTACTGAAGACGGTCGCCGGTGCTGTTGTTGTTGTGGTGGTGGTTTGTTCGGGAGCGATAATTTGCGACCGACGGCAGCAAACACTCTCCGCACCGCAAAGTCCATCCCTGCAAAGAAAAAGGAATAATTAACTCTATTCCAGGCCATCGATTACACGGGTAGCCAAATCGATTTTGATTGCTTATTTCTATAATTGTACGAATCTGATTGACTTGAAATTTGGAATTTGTTTGTAAACCACAGCCATCTTTTTCTGAATTTTTTTGTATAATTTTTGGAGTATAATGAAGCTGTTTTGCAATACCCCTATCGCAGGCAACCGGGCTACCAGAGAAGCGACATTGGAGGCTTATATCTTTTGAGTGCCTTATCCAATATCGATGCAATATTCTGATGAAAATTTAATAAACAATGCAGTTTCTAAAACTGTGTCTGGATTGGTTCAACGCACTACCGTTTTTATGTTATAGCTTTTCAAAGTTGACACGATAGTTTTGAAAAATAAAAAAGAAATTAGATTTTTTTTCAGAACTTTAATATTTTCACAGCTAAATGGCTCTCACAAAGAACTGTATTTTAAAAGTCTAACATATTTTTCAGTTTTTTTTTCTATGAGTTAGTAAAAAGATAAGGGAGTTTCCATTTAAATAAAAACCGTTACAACACACCTGTACTCATAATTTTAAATAAATACGCATTGCGATGGATGCAAAACTTCATAAAATGGTCTCTATTAGTAAGTTGTTTTGAAAACACATTGTAAAGAGGCTGAATTGAAACATTGTGTGTGAATTTAATTCGATGTTGGTGTCTGTCTACCAGGAAGGTTAGTAATGTAACGGTTTTTATTCAAATGGAAACTTCTTTATCTTTTTAATTACTCGTAGAAAAAATGTGAAAAATTTATGTTAGCCGTGCAATACATAGTTCTCAAAGCTATGAGTGTCATTTTGCAGTGAAAATGTAGGAAAGTACAAAAAAAGGTTTAGAAAAAAAAGGATTTTTTTCAATACAAAATTGCAAGATTGCATTGATTTTGGATAACGCATTCAAAAGTTGTAAGCCTCCAACGTTGCTGGCTACCCGTGTCGTCCGGTTGCCTGGAATATGATGTTTTTTTGGTTGCCAGTGACAGGGTTAAATATTCACCAACAGCAATCGAATGTGTGTGCTGATTGGTCGACATAAGGCAGCGGTCAGAACTTCGCCGCATGCGATTTTGCCGCATGCGGCAAGAAAAGAGTTTTCTCAATTTTCTAGCTTTTCAAAGTATTGTTATGATATTTTGTTGTTTCTTTATAAAGATAATCATTACTTGATATGATTTCAGACATTTGACATCTGAAATAAAATCGCAGCGGCTGTCATAAACGTCAAATCCCATACAAAAGCTTGCGGCAAAATCGCATGCGACGAAGTTCTGACCGCTGCCTAAGCAAAACTGGTCTAAACGGGCCTCGTGGATCCGCTGACACGGAGCGCTCGCCGCACGATCTGACAGCCGCCGTCACACTGTCACGGAGGGGGACTGACATTACGTCACACGCATCGGCACGGTTTCTGAGGGCGGACCGTGTGTTTAGCGAGGAGCACAAAGTGCACTAGTGCTGAATGTGTGTGGCGTAAGACGATGAAAATTCAGCGAAAAGCACTGAAAGTACACGTGTGATAAGGGTACTAGCACCAGCAATCAACCGACCGTCGCTTCCACCTCGAGAGATACGGCAATCAGCACCGTGCGTCACAATGGTACGTAGTGCCGGGGTTTTGACCGGCCTTGGGAAGGCGGCCGTTCCGATTAAACAGTTCCTCTCATTCTTACAGCATCAGCTTTACGCTGCTACCGGCAGGATGGTGCCGATGCTGCTGTCCCGCAGTGCGGCCCGAGCCGTACCGAGTTCGCTGGTAAGTCCCTTGTGCAACCCCCGGGGGGTGTTAGAGCGCGCACCTAACCAACTGTGCGATTTCTTCCACTCCCATCCCACCTTTTCCAGCGTGCCTACTCGGCCCGGCGGCCCGGCTTCTTCAGCCAGGTGGTCGACAACATCAAGCAGGAGATGGAGAAGAACAAGGAGATGAAGGAGAATCTGAAAAAGTTCCGCGAGGAAGCGCAAAAGCTCGAACAGTCGGACGCGCTGAAGGCGGCCCGGCAAAAGTTTAACACGGTCGAGTCGGAAGCGTCCAAAAGCAGCGAGGTGCTGAAGGAGAACCTGGACAAGGTGCGCGGTCGGCTGACGGAAGCGCTGGACGAGGCGTCCCGCACCGATCTGGCCCGCAAGGCGGGCAAGCTGGGCGAGGAGCTGGGCAAAACGGCCCGCGGCATGGGCGAAACGCTCGCCGAGAAGGGGCAGGTGATTGGGCAGTCCGGCGCCTTCCGGGGCATCAGCGAGACGGCCAAGGTGGTGCGACAGGAGATGGACAACCAGAGCATCGAGGCGCGGGTGTACCGCAGCCCGGAGAAGCTGCGCAAGCGGGTGGAGGTGTCGCTCGCCTCCGATCCGTCGCGGGCGGTCGAGCCGAACGCGGAAGCGACCGGGGTCGAGCTGCACAAGGACAGCAAGTTCTACCAGTCGTGGGAGGACTTCAAGAACAACAACCAGTACGTGAACAAGGTGCTGACGTGGAAGATGAAGTACGACGAGTCGGAAAACCCGATGATCCGGGCGTCCCGGCTGCTGACCGACAAGGTGAGCGACATCATGGGCAACCTGTTCTCGAAGACGGAGCTGTCCGAGACGCTCACCGAGATCTGCAAGATCGATCCGAGCTTCGACCAGAAGCAGTTCCTGCGCGACTGCGAGAACGACATCATCCCGAACGTGCTGGAGGCGATCGTGCGCGGCGAGCTGGAGGTGCTGCGCGACTGGTGCTTCGAGAGCACGTACAACATCATCGCGACGCCGATCGCGCAGGCGCAGAAGGCCGGCTGCCGGCTCGACTCGAAGATACTGGACATCGAGAACGTCGATCTGGCGATGGGCAAGGTGATGGAGCAGGGCCCGGTACTGATCGTCACGTTCCAGACGCAGCAGATCATGTGCGTGCGGGACGGCAAGGGCACGGTGATCGAGGGCGACCCGGAGAAGGTGATGCGGTGCCACCACGTGTGGGTGCTGTGCCGCGACCCGAACGAGCTCGACCCGAAGGCGGCCTGGCGGTTGATGGAGATGTCCGCCAACAGCACGGAACAGTTTGTGTAGGGGAGCAAGCGAGCGAGAACGAGAGCCCTGTAAAGTCATCCCCCGTTTCCCCTCCCCCCCCCATAATGACTCGAGTCACTAGTGTGAATGTGTGCGTGTGCAAAGGGGTGCGAACATAAAAATACCTTCAAACGGACATTCTGCGACAAACGTTCCTTTCTCAGCTGTGATCGCACGTTGTGTTCGCAACTCCCTTTGCTCAGTGTGTGTGCGTGTGTGTGTGAGAGAGAGAGAAAGTGTTGGAATGCTTGCGTGCATTGGTGGCCCACCTAGAAGCTATAGCGATTTTGTATAGGTTTTTCGCGTGCAGGCGCAAAGCGAAGGCGCTATCGCCAACGTTCCCCCGGCCAATTGTCGGTAGTCGAAGCTGAACGGACCGACCCCGGGCTGAAGGAACGCGGAGAGCAGCTCCTCCGCACCCGCAGTGTCTTGTCGCATGCTGTACGCTTGCATGTTTGAAGAGGAAAATGGTTCAAATGGAATATCTTACGTTATAGTGTTTAAAAAGGCTCATTCGATGCTGAACCACGAGCGCGGCATGGCGGATGGCAGTAGGCAATAAAGCGATGTAAAGGCCGGTTGTACGAACGAAAGGAAGGGTGCGTACGTGATTGCATAAGTAAAGTACATCCAGAAATGTATTACAACAAAAAAACAAAACAGCGCGCCTACTATCAACTCCAGTTCATTTCACACTTCTCAATACAAATCCCCACCATCTCAACCAGCTCAATCAGTAACAGCAATCAGCACAATCTTCACCCTTCAACAGTACTTGTTTGTGCTCTGGCACTGCTCTCGGTGTGTCCAGCACGTCTAGTTTCCGATTGGGACGGACGGAGCACTTACGCAAATAGAGAGATCGCATGAAATCGAGGCCGATAGGAGGCTCGGGGATTCACAGAAATGGGTTTTCAAAGGACCAGTATAAGGCCCAAGTAGGCCCTAGAACTGTCGTTCTCGTTCAGTCGTTTTAGGATAGCGTAGGATTCGTTATTTTGTTACGCAAACTACTGAATTCTGTAGTTGAAAAGCTAACCAGTACCCTGTTTTCCTCAAATCCTCAGTTCGGATAGGAATTGGAACTTCATGACATAGCCTTGGTAGGACTGAGCAGTGAGCTTGATGGCATTCTTTGTGCTATCCAAAGCAGACAGGGATATTATTCACGTAATTAAGACCAACTTTAGCGTATGCCATTATCATTATCGATTTACAATAATTGCTTGTCGCTAGATTGTAGCTGGGAATAGTCCTTTACGCCGAATTATTAGGCTCGCTAGAGTTGGGGTTAGGTCGCGGCTCATTTAGTGAACAGACAACAGTACGAGGCTCGTGTACAAATTGTAATACGGTTTCTTGGAAATGGTAATGTACAGATTAGTGATGGGTAAAATTTGCCAAAATCCGGAGTCGACTTCAACAATTTTGAAACCGACTCCGGAAGGTAGGTCCGCCCAGCATTATCTGGAATCGTTCGAAGTCATCTGAAGTCGTTTGGAGTTGGCCGAAGTGAGCCTGATTTAGAAGTACACGCACTAAGAGAAGGACAAAAAAAACCAAACGAAATAAAATGCCTGATCATTAGCACATTGCACCGGATAGCTCCAGTTGATCCCGACCGACTCCGATCGACTCTTGACGACTCCGTATATCTCCGACTCCGGTCGACTCCGGCCAACTCCAGACGACTTCGGACGACTCCGAACGACTCCGACCCAGACGACTACGATTCCGGGCGGAACTGGTGGGTTCCATTTTTCCGGATTCAGATTTCGTACGAACGTCTTAGTCGGATCTGAGTCATGGGTGCGCTTCGGAGCGCACATCTCTAATACTGATGCGCCTACATTTCATAGTGCGATGGGTATAAATGCTCCATCTCGTTAATTAAGAGCACTGAAAGCATCCAGTGGAGCATTCGAGCATCGAATAATTCGAGAAATCGAAATTGTTTAACCTTAATAGGCAGACAATTAGCATTCATTATGAAAATTATGCAGTTTGTTGTTGGAAATTAGATTGCCGTTAGGGTTACAAATGTCTTTGCAATTTGAAGCAGTCTGAAGGGTTTAACTTAGTGATGACAAAATGAAGTTTTCGTCGTAATCGAATCCGGCTAGCTCCGATGTTTTCTGGAATCGATTCTGGATAGTGGGTCCGGAATCAGTTTCCGGAATCGGCGCTGGAATCAGAATCGGTTTCGGAATTGGAGTCAGTTTCGTCACCTCCATAAGAATTGGCGTTTGGATCCTACGTATTGATAGCCGCAAAGAATCCAAATTATTTTGTAAACGATCCATTCTCATGAAGATTCTCTTTCCGGAGCTAATTCCAATTCTGGAGTCAATTTTGACTCCAGAAACTCAATTCAAATTCCGTTTCCGGAGCAAGTTGCTATTCTCAGGTCGATTCCGATTCCGGAGCCGATTCTGATTCCAGTCGATCTCCAAAATTTGCTCCGGAATCAGGTTCCGGAATTGATTCCGAACACCGAATCAGAATCGGGTAGGTCCGATTCCGAGCTCTCATCACTAGTTCAAATGTAACGGATAACTAATGGCAGCAAGCAAGCTGACTAGAACCTTTCCATGGTGACTAGAGTAAATTACAAAAAAGGGATCTCACAAGCAAAAGTAGATCTCCAAGAATGGGTGCATTCGCTATTAACTTAAGCGAAGTCTTATAAGAGCTGATGACACCACCATAGAGTACCTGTGATATGCTCGAGAATGTGACCGAAGGAGACACTTTCCATGTAATGAGATTATTCATGCATAAGTTACCTTTCAAGATACATAATCTACAGAACGGGTGGCTTGATTAGGGCTAGAAGAACGAAAGGATGTGGCCTCTGCACATCAAAGTTTAAGGGTGGGATGTTCAAGTAGCACCAGTGGGACAAGAGGACAAGAAGAAGGCTTTGGAGTGAGGATTCAGTCGCGTTTGAAGAAGATTTTTTTGGATGCTTTTTAGAAGATATGAGATCTTTTGGCATTCTGAAGAGAAACGGTTCATAAAGAGGCTGAGATAGAACTTAAATCCTCCGGCTAGATGTTGGCAGAGAAATCCGAACACTTGTACGATCAAGGTCTCAAATTCCAGCCTGAATAACACAACACAACGCTCTTATAAACCAATAACTGCACCATTCATTTGATGGCCTTCACCACTCGCTTTGGCAGTAACGATTTTCTTTGCCACCGTGCTCGAGGACACATACACGCACTCACAGCCGCACCGGAAATGGCACGTGAGGCACACACGGTGAGAATTTTAATGCGCCAATAACGAGCAGAAGCAGCAGCAGCAGCAGCAGCACGTCATTAATTCCAGTTCGATTGATCGTTCGCTTGATTAGAAGCACCCCCGAAGGGGGAATTCCCCGGGCCCAGCCGAAAAGGGCAACCGCGCATCCCGGTGACACAGGCTTACCTTCCGGTCGGTTGATTGTTGCAGCGATTGAGCGGCACGCAGATGCAGTCCGGCGAGTCGCTGTCGGCCAGCGAGTTGCCGCCGACGCGCACCTCGTCCAGCGCCGAGTCCTTCGTAATGACGATCGCCTTCACGTCCTTCGTCTCCCGCAGCGCTTCCGCCTGCTTCAGCAGGTTGGCGTTCATCCACCAGAAGCTGCCGTCGAGCTGGGCGGCGGCAGGGACGGCGACCGCCAGCACCACTATCAGCATCGCGCGCCAGAGCGCTCCGTTGCGCGAATCCATTCCGGCGTGTGATAAGGCGCCCGAGATGAGCGGCAGGATTGAAGCACTTTCACCAACACCTTCACACACACACACTCGCGGGATCACTGTTTGCGTCTGTTGCTTGCGTAGCCGCGATTACAACCCGATACTGAGATCTCGGCCACGAGCGCTTGGTTTGCGCGTCAGCTCAAGCGCGTGTACTTTGCTTGCGCAAACTGCAGCCGAACGATGAATGCGTCGCGAGCAGCGCGGTACAAACGATTTTTATTCTTTGCGCGATGCGATTCCGCAGACGAAGAACTGGCGCTGCATGTGGTGTGGAGCGTGTGGCGCTGCGCTGATAGTTTGTGAGTGAGTGAGCTCTGCTCGCTCTCGCTCGCTCTCTAGGCGCTCTTTTCGAACGTCTGATTGTGGGTGAAGGTCATGAGCACGCGCGCGCGCTCGCTATGCTGCGATTTGGCGCTCCCTTATGCAACTGGACTTGCTGTTCCCCAGCGGAGAGCGTGGTCGAATTTCTTCGCAAAGTGATTGCGTTTGTCCAGGCCCGGGGCCGACGATCTGCCGTTGGCTGGTGTCGCTTGAACAAAGTTCAAGGACCGGCCGCTGGTCTACCTACAAAAGCAGTCGTCGGCCACCGGTGCGTCGTGATTTGTGTGCCCTTGGCTGGCGTCTTCTGCCAATCCTCCGCGACACATCCTTATGTTTATGCGCGCTTTCCGTTATTTTTAAACTGTGACCAGCTTTCGTTGCGGCCACTGACCTCTCGGGTGACCGGATGGACCGGATGCGTACGGGCAAGGCCGCGCGCTCTGGCGCACTAGAGCTGTCCGGCTGAGTCACCGCGTGGCCTCGACATTGCGCTGCGTCTTGGCGTTCGCTTTTCTGGGATTTTCCCAACACGGAACGCACGGCTGGCGAGTGGTGTGTGTGTGTGTGTGTAGTTTGGTGATTAGTAGTTCTTGCCATGGTTACGCGTTAGTTCCGTTAACGGTCGGATTGGGTGAACCCCGTCACGCGTGGGAAGGGATGCTAAAGGTCAGCAAGGCGTAATGGGTATTGCTGGAGTTTGTGTACCAGTTGAGCTGTAATTGGCCCGACGGTGTGGTGGTGTTTGTGCTCCAAATTCTTTTCCACTAACAAGCGTTGCTAGCGAGACCTTTGCCAGGTGCGCTGGCCAGGTGTGAAGAATGCAGAATGGCATTGGGACCTATTCGGAATCAAATCGCGCCGTGCCGAGAAGCTGCAAAAATGCTCCACTCCAGTAAACAATGAGGAGCTACTGATTGACGTCTTTTTGCCGTGGTAAGACATTTTAGCTGCTATTGATGAAATTTAATAGATATTCATAACATTTTTTAAGTCTCTATTCCAGGTGGAATTAAGTGTAGGTGGAAATGAGAAATGGAGAAGTAAGTTAAAGCTCTAAGATCCTGTACTGAAGACTCGTACCAATAGATACAATTTTTTTTGGAAGTCCTTCTTAGAATCTGGCAAGTTCTTCAGAAATTTCGTGAATTGACGCTAGGACCTAAGTCCGAGGACCACAAATTGGATTTCCCGATCTGATAATCAACATCTTGAATGACTCATGCGGAATGCAAATCTATTACGTACGATTCTAATCCATGTGTTCAATTTTTAGGCATCATAACACATCCCAATGAACATTTGAATTTTTTTCATAGTTTAAACGATGTTGCTACGGTTACAGAACTCTGTTAAGACTACTAGTTGAAACAATTTCTGGACCTTTAAAACGTGAGGCGCAAATAAACTATCAAAATTACAGCATAATGCTATGGATATGCTGTTGAGATGCCAATGAAGCATTGAATATGAAATCGTAATAATGGTTGAGAGTTATTTGTGAATTTTTATGTTGATTGATATTTTTTCTGATGATCTCGCTCGCGTACGAGCAGAACTCAATGCCAAGAAAATTTCACTGTTAAAATACATTATAATAATTTGAAAAACATCAAAGCGCCTCAATAATATGCACCTTTCTAGTTTAAAAATAAATTGTTAAAAAATAAAGATTCGTTTTAAACGCCCTCAGTTTGCACCAAAAGGTGTATCGTAATAAACATGAGGTGAAGATTTCGCAGTTTTATCCATTTTTATTTATTAATAGAATTAGACATATATCAAACAATCTTTGCAGGGGATAAAATCACCCACTGCAAGCAAAAGGAAAATAAAATTAAATATTGTGTTACTGAACATCGCAAAATACAACTTACGCATAAGTTAGAAATAATCGGCTTATCAACGTTTTGCGTTACAGGCGTATTTCAGGTACAACCTGGTATATAGCATGTTCCAGGTTCCCTCCGTCCAAGACTTAATATGCATTTAATAAGATCAATTGATATTGATGCCTTAGTCTCAAATAGCAAGTTTTGAAACGTGCTTAAGAATACATTCACAGGTTGCTTAAAGTCAGCCATGAAAACCCCAATTTTAGTTTTAACACACAGTCGTATAAGCGACTTCAGAACGTTTTAAAGGTTTAACAACTTTAAAGACTGTTAATCATCTTCCAAAGACATGTCAAAACTATGTGGCTCAGTACACTCATAGCAAAGAATGATTTAAGACATGTTTAAGTGTAAAAGGTATGGAAAATGTTTCTTGGGATTGGTCGCGAAGCAACTAGCTAGAATTTGATTCGATTCGATAGGATTTGATGTCTAGGGTTCGGTTTGTGGTAAGGCTCGATTGGGAAGCAGTATATCTGTATCCAGAAACGAATTTGCATTGTTGAGGTGATTCGACCTTACTCCCAGTAGAGATCCAGAGATCTTCGAGTATGGCATTTGTAGGAGATGGATGTAGCACGAGCATGCCGTGGGATGAATTCCAGACATCCTGACGGTCCAGGATGGTGCTCCATTATAATGACTTTGATCTACTTTGAACTTACATTACAGAAGATTGAAAGTTTTTTGAAACAAGCAGAAAGGACGACAGTGAAAATGGGTTGAAAGGATGATCTTAATTTGTTAGAAAGTTTGAATCCAAGGATCTAATCTCGAGCTCTCTATAATCCTCTGAAACAACCAAAATTATATAGACATGAATTGAATGAATGATGTAACATCTCATAAACCATTCAATTCTTGGACTGTCTAGGATATCCAATATTTTGTATAAGCAATTAGTTGGTAGAGCCTGGTTACTGGTCAACAGTCAAAGAACATGTCCAAATGTAACCGGATTAAATCTTCCTTATATCTTTTTGCTGTCAGTGAATACCATATTCAAAAACCGTTAGATCCTCTAGAATATCTCTCGCACATTGCGTGAGACTCAACTACAAAGTGTAAAGCTCTCGGTAACTTCACTACTTGTTACGTTTTCGATGCCATACTCGAAGTCAATCACGTACAGAATTGAGGTACAAAATAGGCATCATCATTTGCTTCGCTTGCGTAACAATTATGTTCGGAACCATGCTGCCAAGTTATTGTCAATTATGTTCAATTAAATAGTTTTCATACTGCCCGTATGTAATTACCGGAACGCTCTGAAGCGCCTGGGAAACTTTGCTTGACTACCGTTAGTCTGGAATGCAAGTAGTTGTGTATTGATTTAGGAATTTCACCTTCGTTCGAAATTTAGTTGGAAAGCAAGAGTATTAACATAGCATTTCGTTGCAAAAGGGAGAAGACTGTTAACATGCGGCAGGACTTTAAGCTTCCCATTGACGATGATCAGGCTTCACTCTGGGCGCGTGCATGCGTGCGTGTGTGTGTGTGAGTATTTCAAAGATGGAAGGCACCATTGGCGCTGCCCCCACGGTGGCGGTATTTCAATTGATGTAAATGAAACCATCCTGGCGAGGCTTCAATCAAAATTATTCCATTGTATTAATATCCATTCCAGGAACGCGCCACGTCCTTGCTGGGCTCCCTCCTGCCCACGAAAGGGATATGCGTGTTGCACACGTATCACAGCGCACACATCAGAAAAATAACGGCTCCACGCCCAGCATACCGCAACGAGTTTCTTGTTCTGACATTAATTTCCATTTGTGTTCCGGCCTGTGGTAGGCTGCCCATTTTCCATCCTTTCCATTATCGTGCGTTTTTTTTTCCTGTTGCCCTTATTGCTCGCGCGGGATGCCGGTTCTGCCCGGGTCAGCCTCGGGTCAGGCAGCTCCGTATGCAACGGTCGTAAATTAGTGTGCGCTGAAAGCTCGCGTTACGCAGCTCTGCTACACGCTCGACGGGAGCGGCAAAAGGGCCTCCGGTGTCCTGCACGCTGGCGTGATCTAAAAAGGGCCGGCGCTCGGGTTCGCGACCAGAGGAGTCGAATTAAGCATAAAACCCGTGCGGCGAATCGTAAATACTAATCTCGCCTACGCCCATTTGTTCATCCTTTATTCCTTTTTTCCCTTTTTTTTTGTTTGAACCCCTTTCTCTCATCCTTTCCCTTTCCAGTGATGTGCGGCTGTGTGCGTGTGGCGGGAAGCATGGTCCGCACAGAAAAGCGCACACATATGCGGGTCGTCGTCGCCCACCTTTTCAACCCGGAACGCCATTTTCAACAGGTGCGTACAATGTACCGGAGCGTGGAGAGGGGTAGGGAGGGGAGGGGGGGAGGTGGGTTGAGGTCGGTGGTGGTGCAATATATCTGGCGCGATAGCGCAAGCATGGGCTGGTAATATGTTTTAACGGCAACTGCAATGACTTTCCCAAAGCCTCCACGGTGGGATGGCGTGGGAGAAGTTTTAAATCATTTCCACCGTCCACCGTGCGGAGGCGGAAAACAGCGGGCTTGCGAACAGCTTGCCATCGTGGCAAACCCCCTGCTCCCCTCTACCCCCTCGTCCATTCCAGTCCCTGGGTGCTAATTACCTGGCTGCGCGTGAGAAAACAATAGATTTAATTAAACTCAATAATCGCCAACTAATTGGAATCCACATGTGTGGGCGGGCCGGCAGAAAACACGGGCGAAATCCTTCCGCCCTATCCCGCCCTATGTATCGCGCAGCCTCACTCTGGCGTGCGGTGTTTTATTTGCGTACCAGCGAACGCAGTATCTCGCCAAACGTCGAATAAGAAAAAAAAAGGGAGCCCCGGCCCGTCCACTTTGCGAGTCGGCCGAGTTATTAGGGCTCCGGTACAGGCGGAGCGCGCTGCAGTTAGCCTACCTTGCAGGCGCACACGTACACGAAACGGCGATGCGATGATGATTTGTTTTCATCGGCACAGTGGAACAATTGTGTGGATGGCGTGGACATAAGAGATTTTTAAAGAATTTAATTTTTATATTTGTTTTTCAAAATAACCTGATAACCATGAACAATACAAAAATGACAACATTTTCCGACTATGTAGATGGACAAGGGAATGGAAATCTTTTTCCGAACCTAAACAGTCTGCTCTCAAGATACTGCATTCTTGCGAGGATAAACAGCACTTTCAAAATTGTAATAAAAATGTTTAGATTTGACACCTAATGCATATAAACATGCATATAAAAGACAAAAAAGATAGCTATACCGTTATCCCAAGCACTACAAATTATGCTGAAAGGACTGCAAAATCAAATATCCATAGCAAAAATGAAAGCCTCATAGCTTCACTGATTTGCCCAATAGATGGCGTATTATAACTCATCATTATATTGCTGTCCTTTTCATGCATTGTCTTTAGCATCTGTTTTTACCTAAATCACTAAAATTGATTGAAGTTACGGTCTGAAACACATGGATATCAACACTATCGACAATTCATTCAATCTCTCCTCTTCGCGTGGTTCTCTACTGTTGATCCAACCTACCATCACTCAGCCAACAGATGGTGCCACCACCAAACCAAGCATTGCTATTTTTAGAAGTCCGTTTAGGCTGAGAGTTTGAGTTGTGTAGACTTCTTCTTCTTCTTCTTTGGCACAACAACCGTTGTCGGTCAAGGCCTGTCTGTACCCACTAGTGAAGTGAGCTTGGCTTTCAGTGACTTATTGTTACCATAACAGGATAGTCAGTCCTACGTATGGGGACGCGGTCTCTATTCGGGACTTGAACCCATGACGGGCATGTTGTTACGTCGTACGAGTTGACGACTGTACCACCAGACCGGCCAGACCGGAGTTGTGTAGAATAGTGATGGGTAAAGCTGACTCAGATCCGACTCCGATAAAATCGGAATCGACTCCGGAAGGTAGGTCCGCCCTGCATTGTCCGGAGTGGTTCGGAATCGTTCAGAATAGCCCGAAGTTGTCCAGAGTCGTCCGGAGTCGGAGTCGTCCAGAGTCGTTCGGAGTCGTTCGGACTCGTCCGGAGCCGTCGGGAGTAGCCCGGAGTCAGAGTCGGAGGAAATGCCTGATCACAAGCTCATTAAACCACATGACTCCCAGTTCACTCCGAACACTTCGATTCCGCTCGACTCCGAAGACTCTGAACGATTCCGGACGACTCCGGAATAGTGATGTGCTGTATGGAGCGCTCCCACGACTCCGATCCGACTCCGACTATTGTTAGTTCGATTTCAACTCCGGCAAAATAGAACCACTAGATATATCCGCCCAGAGTCGGCGGCATTCGGAGTCGTCCGGAGTCATCCGGAGTCGTTCGGAGTCGTTCGGAGTCATTCGGAGTCGTTCGGAGTTGTCCGGAGTCGCCGGAGTCTGAGTCGTCCGGAGTCGTCTGGAGTCGAACCACTCCGAACAACTTCGAACGACTCCGAACGACTCCGAACGACTCCGAACGACTCTAGACGATTCCGGACAACTCCGGATGACTCCGAATCCGGGTGACTCCGGGCGATTCCAGACGACTACGGACAACTCCGAGCCTTTTCGGACGATTCCGAACGACTACGGATATTGTAGCGCGGACCTACCTTCCGGAGTCGATTCCGAATTCATCGGAGTCGGATCGGCGTCGACTCCGGATTTTTGCCAACTTTACCCATCACTACTCTGGACGACTCCGGTCCGCTCCGGGCGAATCCGACTCTGAACGACTCAGAAGACTCAGAATGACTTCGACTCCGGGCGGATCTAGTGATTCCAACTTGCCGGAGTCGGAATCGGACTAACAATAGTCGCAGTCGGATCGGAATCGTAGGTGCGCTCCAGAGAGTACATCACTAGAGTAGACGCCGTTTAGCTTATTACAGTTAACTGAGTAACGTTATGGACGCTTTACAAGTTTATTGTGGGACTTGCCCTCCCACCATTGATTGAGTAATTTTCATATTTCTTACATATTTTGTATGGATTTTTGACGGGCTCGTTGCCGATAAATCGTGAGAACGATTCAAAAACATGTGGGAAACGGTATATAAAAATCAAGCATTACAACAACAAGTGCCACATTATTCAAGCTTAAACGACTGGAAATCAAATATGATTGCTCAAAGCTCACTTGCTTCAGTACTGTTAGTTCTCATTAGAATTTAGTATTTAAACCATCGTATTGCCGTTCTGGTTCTAGCAACGCATAACTTCAATGCGACACCATACAACAGTACAGAGGAAATGAGACAGCTCTCCTCCAAGCGATGAAGCTCAACTGGTTGGGGTATCCCACCAACAGATAGCGCCACCTGCTTTTTTGTGCTATTTTTAGAATGCATGAGTCGTTTGCCGTCTGCTAAACGAAGTCTTTCTATATTCCGTTTGGGTTGAGAGTTTGAGTCGTTTAGAACCCGGTTCGTGGTCCTTTAGTGGATTTGTGGCACTTGGGTTACCGCCTGCTAAACGAAGCCTTTTAAGATTACTTTTTGGGTTGAGAGCCTTGCATCTGTAATGATTTATGAGTTTTAAAGAAACCATTTGTTGAACCAGAATGTGTTTAGGTATTTATGCATATTTCTGTTTAGGTATTTATGCATAGCCTAGCATAAGTAAGTTGGAAAAGAGAAGAAAAAAGACAAAAAGAAGGACGAAACAAATTAATTTTTTTAAACAACTTATTTCCCTCCCCAAAAGGTCCATCACTTGTCTCACCGTGCGTGCGTAGTACAACTGTACACCCGGTCGCTCTCCACGCGTGTGTTTGATTTGTTTTATCCGATTGTGCTCAAAGCTCTGCCCCAGTCTTCCTCCAGCCAGATGCAGGCAGAGTCATCGACGGCGAATTGGTTTTTTTGGGGGGAAATTGGGAAATTGATTTGTGGTGCGCGCGAGCATACAGTAAGCAAAGAAGTGACAGAGGACAGTGCACTAAAATCTATTGCCGAAATGTGTTGAGCCTGAAATTGGGGCTAACAAAAAAAAAGCTAACAAGCCTTTCCAGCGTGAGCGAAATTTTGAATCAACCAGCTCTCAACTAACTCGGCTGAAAGAGTCAGTGCTGAGCCAGCCGACGAGACAAAGCAGTTACTAAGACGAGCCCTAAGTGTGCTGGGGGATTGCGATTGATGATTGGCGAAAGATATCCAGCTATCCAGTGGCGGCCGTTGTTGTAGCGGGCTTTTCTTTCCTTTCAATTTACGCTATCATGCATATTACAACACGACGTGCTGCCTTTGCTGGGGTTTTTCTCTCGCTCTCTCTTCCACTAGCGAAACAAAAACAAAACAACACACACACACAGAGAGGATGCTGCGGTAAGCGTACGCATTGCACGGCCACGGGAAATTCGCCGTCCTGCATAATTAACTATAGTTCCAGTTGGCTTGTAAGCTGCTCCGGCGGTGGTCCCGGCCAGGCCCCGCGTCAGTATGCAGAGGATGTTGCTGCTGCCGCTTTTGCTCCTTTTTTTTTCTTCTCTCTTTTTTCTGCTGTGTTTGGGTACACACCACGGGGCCTACTTACCAGTGAGCGGAAGTCGAGCCGATGTGTGAGCCCCGACGCGGTGCAAGCACCATCGGCACCGTGCGTGCATTCACTTAACCTTTATTAAAGCCGGCTCGGCGTGCAGAACGAATCGATTGTTGTTGCTTGCGGATGTGTGCAAGGGGCACACAAGAGCAGGCAGAGGCTGAAGAGATAACTGTCTTCTTTTTTTTTTTTTTGCTAGAAAGGACTTTTACGTTAAGAAAGGACGAGGAATGTTCTTTTTTTTGTGTGTGTCGCTTTTCCCACTTCCCAAGATGTCGGTCACACGGGGAGAAAAGGAAGCTCCCTTTCTTTTCTCAATTTGCCACACACACACACACACACACACACACACACACACACACACACACACACACACACTCAGAGACAGTCACAGATCTGCAACTCTTTCCTTTTGTTAGACGGCGAGTTGGCCTTCCCTTTAGGGAAAAAAGGGCACGAAACGTCGCCGTTCTGTGATAAGCTGTGATGCTGATGACAGTTTGCCCGAGTGGTGGTGGTGGTGGTGGTGGTAGCAAATTATTTTCGCATTCCCTCCCTGACTCTACCTCCCCGTTTTTTTCTTCGCATAAATATGTGTGTCGGTGTCATTGAATTTCGTTTTTCGGGCTTTCATTTATCATGCGAGCGTCACCGTGGTAGTGTTGGGAGATTCGAGATTCGGACGGTTCGAAGATTCAATCCCTAGAACGATTCGATCGTATCCGATCCCGTTTGTAGGATTTGAATCCCTAAAAGATTCCTTTGCGATTGGGATTCCGATTGGGACTCTGCTTGCGATTGGGATTGCGATTGAATTTAAAGGCTGTCCCCGAAATACACTATTAATGGGGGTCGAGAGAAACCACGTACCTACAATTTCGGAAGTCGAATCACGCAGTTTTCAGTAAAAAAATATAGCAAATGTTCGTGTAAGGTAGCATTTAATGAGAAGTGATAGTCACTAAATAAATTATTTGATTTGATATTGAATAAAGGTCCGCGTCGGGGACATGTATACTAATTATGATGTAAGTACTGCAAAGTTAAATAATTAGGAGTAAAACAGAATGACTTCCAACTTTAACTAATTCACCTCCCCCCCCCCCGCTGCAAACTAGAATAAAACGCTATAAAACATTGGGATTGGGATTCAAAGGTTCGAATCCCATCCAGGCTTGGGATTCGAAGATTCGAATCCTTTCTGAGATTCATTTTTCCCAACACTACACCGTAGTGCTGCCCTGCGCTGCAGCTTAATTGTTTCGAGCCGCAGTTTTCCCGCCCGCAAACGAAAGTGACACTTTCGGGGAAGCTTCCCCTACTACCCATCCCACCCCTTGTTCATCCATCCTTTCTTCTAAATCGCACCGAAAATAAGTAAAAAAAACACCCGTTCGCGCACGTTCAAAGTACAAACATCATATGATCTTTATTTCGAGTGTTTTCTTCTTCTTCTTCTTCGTTATCTCATCTTCACACACACACACACACATGCACACTTGAAATATCCAGGAATCCAGGGATATTCACAGGAAATGTGTGTGTGTGTTTGGATGTACTGTTTTTTTGGTTGCCTGTTTTCCCAATTTTGGATTTGTGTTCTATTATACTTCCGTTTTTTTTCTGTTTTCTGTTCGTTTTTTTTTGCGCATTTGGCTACACTAACAACATTTAAAATACTCCAACGATCAAAGATGGATGGGCACCGGAACCGGAGTGGGAATTGTGGGAACAGTGGGAAGGGAGAATTGGAGAGATGCTTAACAATGGATAGGTCTCTAAGCTCCGCTCGCTGAGTCATTCCAAACTCGCCTGCAGCACTACTGGAAGGACCGTTGAGTGTGAAGGGAACCACAGAGCAGTGTGTGTGTGTGGGGGGGGGGGGGGGAAATGGAAAGGAAAAGGGGAAGGAGGGAACGGGATAGTTAAAATTACTAGCTCTGTGATTACATTTGATTACACGCACACACACACACACACAGAGTCATCTCTGCGAGAGTGGAAGAGACGCACGATAATGTCGCTAATTAGATCATTCCTTTTCCTTTTCCCTTTTGTTTACTAACTCCATCCCGCTCCTGCCTGCTTTTACTAGGTTGCATTGGCTAAACGTTGACGGCGAAGAAGATCCGTTTACATCTCCACTCGCACTTTCTCTCTCTCTCTTTCTTTCGCTTTTGCATCTCGTATTGTGTGTAAAAGTCTCTTTAAGTCGCTCGTACTCGTGTTAAGATCATTTGTTGAGCCGCTGATTGTTCCACCTTCGCTTTCCTGCCACAATCGTCGCTCCCTTTCTCTCGCTTTCGGCTCGGTTCTTTGGAAATCGAAGCGTTACAAATGGCTCCTGGGTAGTACACGGAATGAATTACCATCTCACACCAACAACAACAAACAACAACAGCCACAAACACAACATTGGGTTGCGCTTTCCATTTCCTTTTTCTTGGCTGCCCTTTCCTATGACACACGCTAAAATCACCTGTTGCGTAACCGCTAACCGCCGTTACCCGGCGTTACGTGTTACGTTACGAAATAGTAAAAACCGCGCCACTACTACCACTGCCTGACAATCGCATCGTGGAAACCGGCGCACACACACACACACACACTTACTGGCTCACCGTAGGCGGCGCGTTGCCTTCGCCACCCTTTTCCGGTTCGGCTCCGTTCGGCTGCATCGTCGGCGTCGCGTCGGCCGCACCGTCCCGTTCCTCCTCGCCGGCCGATTCTTCGGGCGTTGGCTCGAGCGTCCCGCCAGCCGCACCACCGCCGGACGGTCGCATCAGCGTGATAAAGATGGACCCGCGCACGATGCGCATCAGCTCGATTACCTGCGCCGTCGGCAGCGATTCGACCGACTCCTCGTTGACCTGCCGTTTTGAGGGTTTTTTTTTTGTGTAGTGTTAAGTTCTCGTTCGATGTTTTGCATCACTACTACCACTACTCAACCACTTACCATGATCAGTATGTCGCCCACGCGCAGCCGACCGTCCCGTGCTGCCACGCTGTCCCGGTAGATGGCGCTGATGACGGTGCGCACCGTACCGTTGCTGGCCGGTTCCTGCTGCAGGCTGAAGCCGAGCCGACTGTTCCATCCCTTGTTAAGCTCGACGGTGAAAATCTTGCGGGATGGGGGGAGATGTTAGTATAGCGTGGGGGGGGGGGGGGGGGGGGGGGTCCATTGTGGAGGTGTCGGCGTTACCTGATTCCCCTCACTGTCCGTCCCGCAGCTCGCGTTCAGATCGAACAGCTCGCGCTCCGTGGTCGGGGTGGCGGTGCTAAGCGTGGTCCCCGCCGTCGCTGCCAGGCTCGAGTCGTCCGCGTCGGGCGTTGCCAGCGCATCGTCCTGCTGGTCGGGCGTACCGCCGTCCGCCGGGTTCGGGGGTGCTTCCCGCTCCCCTTCCTCGCCCAGCAGTGTTGCTCCCTTCCACTTCATTAGACTTTTCTTGCCTGGTGGTGGTCACAGGGGGGCGAGAGAGCGAGGGAAAGAGCGAGAGAGAAGAAAGAAGAAAGAAAAGGGAAAGAGAAGAAAGAAAAGGGACAAAGAAGAAAGAGAAAACGAGGAAGAGAGAGAAATAGAAGAAAGCGAGAGAGCGATAAAGAAAGATAGAGAAAATAAGAAGATGAATAGAGAAAAATGTGAAAGAGGAAAAAGAAAAGGAAATAAAAGAGAGAATAGAGCAAGAGAAGAGCCAAAGCGATAGGAAATAGAAAGAGAAGAAAGAGAGAAGAATGAAAAGAGAAAGAAGCGAGAATACAAGAAGAAAGAAAGAGAAAGAGGTAACAATAGAAAAGAGAATAAGAAGAGCGACGGAGACAAAACACACATAAGAGCAGTAGATAGATTGAGATCGAGTAAGATATACAGAGAGAGCAAGGGAGCATGTGAGAGAGGGAAAGAGAGAGAGAGAGAGAG
>KB667578.1:1516611-1527189 GCA_000349065.1 Anopheles quadriannulatus | reverse complement strand
GTCGCCCGGAGTCGGAGTCGTCCGGAGTCGTTAGGAGTCGTTCGACTCCAGACGACTCCGGACGAATCCGACTTCGGCGACTTCGGATTATTCCGGAAGACTCCGGACGACTTCGGACGACTTCGAACGACTCCGAACGACTCCGACTCCGGGCGAATCTAGTGGTTTCATTTTGCCGGCGTCGGAATCGAACTAACAATAGTCGGAGTCGGATCGGAGTCGTGGATGCGCTCGAACAATTGCTCGAAAGAGTTAAATTCACTGTGAGTTAGGTACTTCCCGACGAGGAGTTTTCAATAAATATCACACATGATTTGATTTATTGCAAGTGAGTTACTAGTTGATGTGCAGGGTAGAAACACTCTTTGAACTATAACTCTCGAAAGAGTTATTAACTCACGGATGGTTTAATTCACTATGAGAGATGCTACTACTCCATTGGAGCGTAGAGTAGATTGACTCATCGAGTTGCAACTCTCGGAAGAATGCAAACTCTCGATGCGAGTTGAGACTCTCGATCATTCAATCAAACGATTTAACTCATTTTCACTCAGTATGTACATATACAGAGGAAAATAAAGCGAAAGAGTCAGCATGGAAACACTTACCCCACTGAAGCTGGTTTGGATCGGATCGAGCGGTGGCAGAAAGCCGGCAACCTGCTGGCTCCAGCTGGCACCCGTTGGAGGGAAGAAATGCTGCAACTGCTGCTGCTGCTGCTGCTGCTGGGGATATGGAATGCCGGCTGGTGGCAGTGGTGACTGCGGTACCGAACCCGACCCGTGCTCGTACGACAGTGCGTTGCGTAGCGGCGGCCGGGGCGGTTCCGTCGGCGGCGACAGCTTGCGGTACTGCTCGTCCTTCGGTCGGCAAACGGTGAGCGTGACGACGTTCGTCGCCTTGCGCAACTCTTCCAGGGCATGCTGCGAGTGGGTTTGAGGAGCAAACGGGCAAAAACAGATTGTCATAAAAACTTTCTGCAAAAAAGATGGCAAAAATTGACTGAAATCCTGTCAAGAAAGATGCTTACGTAGTTGGTGAGACCGGTCAGCGGTACACCGTTCGCTTCGAGCAGGATGTCGCCGGGCTGGAGCATCCCCGTCGCCCAGGCCGCCTGGTGCGGGAACAGTCGCTTGATCCGGATCAGGCCCGGGTACGGTGCGGACGAGTCGGAACCGCCCGACACGGAAAACCCGAGTCCGCGGCTACCCTTGGCCACCTGGACGAAGAAGATTGAATCTGGGGAGGAAGAAAAGGAGGAAGAAGAAGAAAAAAAAAACGTTAAAAATATGTTAAATTCAGGAAGTGGGAGTCATTTCGCCTCCCACCAGCTCAACCTTTTCGAGCGGGAAAAACACACACACACACACAAAGGGACACTCATTACGTTCTTCCTTCTGTGTATCTACAAAGGGAGATCAGAGAGCGAGACAAAGTGTATGTGTGTGTGTGTGTGCGTTGTTAAAATTCTTTGAACTCCACTCCAGCTCCAGCAACTGCGCCACGGTGCCGGCGCCATTACACGCCTTTTGTTATCGCTCGCCCAGACACATACGGTGCTGTCAGGCTAAAGCGAATCACTTAACGTCACTTAGGATGCGAACGGTTATTACCCCGCGCTGTCTGCACGCAACGCGCGATGGCTACGAGGACCGTTAAAAAGCGATATGGCTATCCGCACACACACACTCCAAAGCGGTTGGGTGGGTGGGTGCTGCAGGAACAGTACTCTGCTAGAGCCATAAAAGAGCACCAATTGTTGTAGCTTTGTGTGTGCGCACATACATCCTTCAGCTCTTGGGTACTATTCTTCCAGCGGCTGTCAGCATGGAGTGGAAGGCGTAATAATAACTGCCATAACTCCGACCAGACATTCCTGGATTCCCTGTTTGTAGTCTTAATTTGCACTCGTGCGGGCGGGATTTTACAGTGTGTCGAATAAGTATGCGTGTAGTTGAGAGCAGTTTAGGCATGGGATATTATAATGTGACGTTCCAATGTGACAGATGAGCAATCAGTATGTACTATTTCACTATACAAATTGAGCTAAAATTCCTATGCTGACCTTCGGGATCAGTTCATGGCTCCGCACAGAAACTCTATCGGTTCCAAGACCAGAAACAGGTGCACGTTTGGTTCTGGATTCGTAACAGATCCGGGTATAGTTTCGAGAAGGGATACTATAGGGAACTGTTTCAAGACTAGAATGGGTTCAATATCAATTCCAGGACCGGTATGGGTTTAGTCTCAGTTCCAAGAGGGGTATTGGTTTAGAATCAATTAAGGACTGGTAATAGTGTGTGATTGATTCCAGGACCGATATGGGCTCATAATCGGTTCGTGGAGTGGTAAATATTCATTATCAGTTCCTGGGCCGGATTGGGTTGAGTATCAATTCCAGAACCGGTATGGGTTCAGTATCACTTCCAGGACCGGTATTGGGTCAATTTCAGTTCCATGACTGGTCTGGATTCAACATCAGTTCCAAGATCGGTATGGGTTCAATATCAGTTCCAGGACCGGTATCGGATCAATATCAGTTCTATGACTGGTATGGATTCAGTATCAGTTCCAGGACCGGTATGGGTTCGGTATCCGTTCCAGGACCGGTATGGGTACAATGGTAGTTCCAGGACCGGTATCGGATCAATATCAGTTCCATGACTGGTATGGGTTCAACATTAGTTCCACGATCGGTATGGGTTCAATATCCGTTCCAGAACCGGTATGAGTTCAATATCAGTTCCAGGACTGGTATCGGATCAATATCAGTTCCAGGATCGGTATCGGATCAATATCAGTTCCATGACTGTTATGAGTTCAATATCCGTTCTAGGATCGGTATGGGTTCAATATCAGTTCCAGGATCGGTATGGGTTGAGTATCCGTTCCAGGACCGGTATGGATTCAATATCAGTTCCAGGACCGGTATAGGATCAATATCAGTTCCATGACTGGTATGGGTTCTACATCAGTTCCAGGATCGGTATGCGTTCAATATCAGTTCCGGGATCGGTATGGGTTCAGTATCCATTCCAGGACTGGTATAGGTTCAATATCAGTTCCGGGGTCGGTATGGGTTGAGTATCCGTTCCAGGACCGGTATGGGTTCAGTGTCAGTTCCAGGACCGGTATGGGTTCAATATCAGTCCCAGGACCGGTATCGGATCAATATCAAGTCTATGACTGGTATGGGTTCAATATCAGTTCCAGGATCGGTATGGGTTCAATATCAGTTCCAGCATCGGTATGGGTTGAATATCAGTTCAAGGATCGGTATGGGTTGAGTATCCGTTCCAGGACCTGTATGGATTCAATATCAGTTCCAGGACCGGTATCCGATCAATATCAGGACTCCAGGACTGGTATGGTTTCGTGATCAGTTCCAGTATCGGTAAGATTAATTGATTAATTCCAGGACCAGTACTTGTTAAAGTATTACTTCAAGGACCGGTATGGTTTTAGTCACAGTACCAAGACCGTTATGGGGTTAAGTGTCGACTACAGGTCAATTTAATGGAACTTTGTTGGAATGGAACTTCCTGATTGAGTTTGGTAGACGTTGTGTTTCATCTAACTCTCAGAGTAAAAGAGTATCCTTGAAATTTCTTTGCGTAACCATGTAAACGTGCCAAATTTAATAGTTCATTAAACAAAATTCCAAAACAAAATTGAAATAGAATGGTGAATCAAGAGGTAAAACAAGTTCTGGTCTCCGTCAGGCAGCCTTAACAGCTTGTATCAGACTGTGGCATCGAGGCTACCAATCGTAACATGTTGAAAAAAAAAACAACTGTTGGCCTCTCTTTTTACTTTCATAAGAAGTTTAATCTAATAGTTGCTAAACAATACTTCCATCTGCAAACCACATCTTTATGAACTTTGAGGATATCTTCAGTTTGATTAATATCGGTTCACTGAGGAGTCATTTACATCAGCTTCAGTGTTGTTGTTCGATTATTTCAGCTTTTTTATATTGAGATCTCTATCTCGTTTAGAAATGGGATGCTATTGACGACCAAATGTCTTTGCTTCAGAGCCTCAAATGTTCATCATTCACAAAAACTCATGGCATTTGTAGTACTGCTGTTAATAGGTTTGCACTATTTCACTGCATTGTACAGCACTAAACCAACACTTGCAGCACTCACCGTGCCGGCCCTACCACACAAGATCTCGCGGCTTATCGCACATTAGTCTGCCATATTTTATGATTTTGTTTTGTGGAACGTTTCCAAAGGGTTCGCGCGCCCCGCCTAACCTCTCCATCAAGCGCGCAGCCTAATGTACTCTGCGCTGTGAAAACTGAACCACACATTACACGGCTGTGGGGGACTGCCGGGTGAGTGATTCCGGAGACTAAGTATGGTGTTTGAAATTGTACAAAAGCACACACACACATACACACACACGAGCCCGTAACTCTTTTGTCGTTGATTTGCCTGCCTGTGCAGTATTAATTTCTTCTGTCTGTGGGTGGCCCGATTGGTCGTCAACCACACACACGCAGCAGTTGGACACGAACGAGTTGCAGCTTGCGTACACTACCGGAACACAGAGCTGTTGAGACTTGAGGTCGCTCTTTAAGGGGGGGGGGGGGGGGGGGGGGGCAAAAACTTTCAACCCGGCGTGTGAACCTTTATAACCTCGGCCAAGGAAGACAGAGCCGACACAGTCGCCGGCTGACGGAAATGAAAAATGATTGGCCACGTCTCGGCAGGATGGCCGAGTGAAGGTTTCGAAACCGGACGTGCCATTGCCGGGACTTTGCCGGACAACGGCCCTGGAAGATTCCAGTTTTCCAGTACGCAGTACATTCGAGAAGACGAGATGGGTATTTTTTTTTTTGTGTGTGTGGAAAGGAAGAATTGAGTTCCCCTTTTTGGCCGGAAAAGCGTTGCCTATTTCCTGGCGATAGTGCACATTGCATATTGCGTGCAGCACCGGACGAAGAATTCGATTTCCGGTGGTGAACGGAATGGCAGTGAATATTCCGGACACAAGGTGACCGTCGCATCGTCGTCCGCCTCCCACCGGTGTCGTTGTTTAAAACTTGCCATGCGGGCAGAGAGGATACTTAAACTCAGAAAAAAAAGAAGTGGAAAAACGTAATATACGAGTTCTCTCACAAATTGAAAACACCTGTCACCAGAAGCAAAATGAAACTAATGTCTACAACGACCAAAAAAAGGAAGGGTTACTGCTGCATCACTTGGTCCGGCGTCGTCACCACTGCCGAAAAAGCGCAGCACTCCCATGCCCGAAATAAAAGTGCTCATAAAACATGAGCACCTTGAGTGCTCCCCCAGGCGCTCCCCCGGCTGTAGTACTGCGTCCTTGCGGCGCCTAAGGTACCATACACGGCAAAGGTGGACCACAGGAGTTCGTGTGTATATATATATATATATCCATTAGAGGGACATCACTTGGCAGTGGGAGTCGTTTGTGTGTGTGTGTGTGAGAGTGTATGGGACGGTAACTTGCTAATGGGTCGTGTGCAAGGGTAAGTTGAAGTAACGAGTTGCTCCTCTGTTGCACATAGGAGCGCTTTTGATTACCACCTCCAATGGAAATGCCGGTAAACACGCTTCCCCAAACACACATACACACGCAAGTGCACTCATTTAGAGGTTGTTAATGGTGCTTCTTGCTGTGTTTCATTGCCAACTTCCCAGACGCCACAAAACCCCCGAAAATCACTTGTTGACACGCTCACACGTCTCTCGTCGCTTCGCGTCCTCCAAAAGCATCAGAAGATGTTGGCGTTTGCCTCGCGGCATTATATAAAACCAAGTGTGTAATTTAACCGGCTGCTTCGTGTACGTGTGCGTCTTGCGAGGCGTGTAAACATAAATCACGCTCGCAAAACAAAAACAAAAAAAAAATGGCGCTGGAGGGGTAGACTCCTGTAGACATCTGCATGCTTCAATGCCCTGGTTTTTGCTCCAACATCCCTGCGAAGGCGTATTTTATTTATCTGACGGATTGTAACTGTTTATAGGAATGGAATAAATTGGATTGGTTTGAATTACACATGCAACACACACACACACACACAAAGTCGAGTCGCCGGCCGACACGGAAGATATGAAAATTGTCCCGAAAAAAAAAAAACCCAAAAATATGCAAACCAGCGCCCGGGAAAGCGTTCTCACACTCACTCCCTGCCGCGCTTTGGACGCACGTCTTCGCAACAGCGGCGCGTCATTGCGATGCCACCGGCTGGTTTGTGAATCTCATTTTCTTCTGGACGAAATTGATGCTCCATGGTGTGTGTGTGTGTGTCTTGGAGGGAAAACGGAAAATAAAAATCAAAACCAACAACACAGACCAGGCCAGGACGGACGCGCAGATTGCTATCCGGGTTTGTGCACAGCCGAAACTGTTTGTATGCTTGCCCGAGCTATGCGGCAAGATATAACCTAGCCCCGGGTTTAGATATGGTAAGGCTTGCTGCCTATCTTCAACCGGCAAAAAAACAAAAGCCTGACAAGCGGGAACAGAGACACACGGTAGAAAAAAAAAAGCAAGAACCTCAATTTCAATTCCAAATGTCTTCCTTTAGCGAGAACGTTTTCGTTTCGCGCTGCTGCCCACTTTCTTTCGCTGCACACCAACCCTTATCCCGGGGCGCACTCAGAATCAATCCATTTTACGGCGTGTGTGTGTGTGCGTGTGTGCGTACGTATGTGTTTTGCCTGTTCCTGTTTTGTCAATTCAATCCGCGCAAGCACTTCCAGCGACTTTCTCGAGGGGTTTTGATTGTAAGAACATTCGCTGAAATGACACGCAACGGCGGCGTTTACCTTTGGTAATAAAACTGTACGGTCCCACCACGACCTGGTTGCCGCCGGTCCAGTAGGTTGGTTGGTAGGGCTGTTGCTGTTGCTGCTGCTGCTGCTGCTGCTGCTGCTGCTGCTGTGTGCCATCGCCCGGCTGTTGCTGAACGGGCCCGGCCGTGCCGAGACAGTCGGCGGCCGTGCTGGCGGTCAGTAGCTCGATGTACTGCGTCTCGTGCATCAGCAGCAGGGGCGGGGGCAGCTCGTCCTCGGGCGACCGTTCGCTGCCGTACCCCTGATCGCAACCGGCATCGATGGCCGTACGGTGCAGCGGCAGCTTCAGCTGCAGGTTGTGCAGTGCACCGGGCGGCTGTTGCTGCTGCGGCGGCGGAGGATGCTGAGTGCCGGAAGCTTCTGAAAGGGATTAAGCATGGGATGAGGAGGAATAAAAACGGTTAGAACACTACACAGTGATGGTGGGGTTTAGTTTGGACAGAAAAAAGAAATATTGAAGATTGAAGTTGAACCATCAAAATAAATAGCGCTTTAGCAGCTCGACTCTCTTTTCGAGAAGGGAGGTCGAACCGGCAATGCTGTAAACAGTTTGTTTTGCCATATATTTCCATTACAAGATGCCATGAGCTGTAGTCGCTCTGGATCTGATGCTAGGCGGTTCGTTTTGTATTGATTTAAGTGGTCTGTCGTCAACTGGAATCTTCCGAAGTGAACCAACTTCGTCTGGAGTGTTCCCAAGATGTCTAGAATGATCTGGAATAGTGCTGACGACTTTTCAAACAATTGAAAGATATCCTGAGTTGTCTGCAGTCGTTCTGAGTCATGTCCCAGGTGATTCGAAATGCATAAATTGAAGTCGTCCATCGTCAATTGGAATCTTCCGAAGTGAACCAGCTTCGTCTCGAGTTCTCCCAACATGTCTAGAATGATCTGGAATAGTGCTGACGACTTCTCAAACCATTGAAAGATATCCTGAGTTGTTTGCAGTCGTTCTGAGTAATGTCCTAGGAGATTCGAAATGTATAAATTGAAATCGTCCATCGTCAATTGGAATCTTCCGAAGTGGACCAGCTTCGTCTCGAGTTCTCCCAACATGTCTAGAATGATCTGGAATAGTGCTGACGACTTCTCAAACCATTGAAAGATATCCTGAGTTGTCTGCAGTCGTACTGAGTCATGTCCCAGGTGATTCGAAATGCATAAATTGAAGTCGTCCATCGTCAATTGGAATCTTCCGAAGTGGACCAACTTCGTCTGGGGTGCTCCCAAGATGTCTAGAATGATTTCAAATAGTCCTGACGACTTCCCGAATCATTGAAAGATATCCTGAGTTCTCTGGAGTCGTTCTGAATCATGTCCCAAGTGATTCGAAATGCATAAATTGAAGTCATCAATCGTCAACTGGAATCATCCGAAATGCACCAAATTCGTATGGAGTTCTCCCAAGTTGTCTAGAGTTATCTGGAACAGTGCTGCCGACAAGAATGATTAAAAGATGTCTTTAGATGTCTGAAGTCGATCTGAAACATATGCCAGATGATTCATTCATGCATTAATTTAAGTCAGGCTTCGCCAACCGGTATTGTTGTTGTTCTTATAGTTTAGAGAGGCTTTGGCTCTAATGGAGTTCTTTCGCCTAAAGTCTACCGGTATCATCCGGGATGAGCTAACACCCTCTGGAGTTCTGCCTAGTTGTCTAGATTTATCTGGCATAGTGCAGACGACTGCAAATGAAGTGATCCTAAACATAACTGTAGATGCTTTGTGATTCTTTACAGAAGATTCGTTTGTGACAAAAATGCTTGAAGAAACAGTTGCATAATGACTTGAGTCTGAAGGTTTCAAGATTCATGAACCTTTTGAGATATATGACGCGTTTGACATTCAGCAATCTTTGAAGCCTTTCCAACTGATGAATGAATCATTAAAGATTTCAAAATCTGCAGATTTGCGAATCTTCAAAAAATTGGAGTTTACGAATTATACTTCGAAAAGCTGTTCGAATGCCATCAGGATTGGCTAAAGTTCAGGATATGTGGACAAGATTCTTCTCAGATTCAAACTGAAACATTCAAAATAAAGATTAGAGCTTACTGCATCTATTAATCCGATATTTAGATTCATTTAATCATTCAATGAATTGGATATATGATCCTTGCCTGAATCTCAATCCCAAAAGCCCATAGACAGAGTTAATAAGCTCTTTTGTTTAGAGCTGCAGACCTCACAAGTTAAAGAGCATCGTGCAGGCCAACGCACTTAAACCCCGTCCGTGATTTGTATTAGTCCCGGAGTAAACTCGCAAAGATCTTGGATCATCTTGTCCGTGGAATCCGATCCCACCCACCCAGCGATCCGGGTCCGAGTTGGGTTGCTTTGCTTTTTCCACTCTCCCCCACAACAGCACAACCCATTACTGCACCGAGCAATGATAGAGCGTGTGGCGTGTATGCAAAACTCGTAACCGAACACAAACGGAGTAGTGTTGGCAAAACGGCAGCGGATCACGTCGGACCTCATGATGGTAAATGATGCTTGGATGCCACACACCATAAACCTCTAACGAGCATAATCCAGTGGATGTGGAAACTTTCTCTCCCGTGTCCTCACATACGGACAGGAGTGTGTGTGTCGGTGTGCTGCCTGAGATAAATTAATGGCTGGCAACTTTCGACGCCGCAGCCGGTCGCCCACTAACGTGCACAAGGCGGGGATGTTTCTTCCACCCATTTATGTTCTAAACTGGTGGCGAAATTACCGCCACAACTTACGCAACTTAAATTTCATTCCGGCGGAGCCGCTTGCCACCCCAATAGTCACAGTGGATAAGATGCTTTCTTCTTAGCCGGAGAGTCGTTGCTTTTTTCCTGTGTAAGAGGCACTTTTTTTTTGGGGGGGATAGCATTGGAGGAAACACATTCCACACCAAGACGCTTCCAAGTTTAAGCGCTCGTGTTCGGTACAAAACTGTCGAGCAACCAGCAACCTAAAAGTTCATCCCCGGGCCAAGTTGGCAGCATGTTTTCGGTGCGTTAGCCATGCTGTGGGGCCCAGCCAAACTAGCCGCCGCCGTCGCCGCCGCCTAACTTGCACCCAAGTGACTGCACGACGCTCGGAACAATCGGACCGATCTTGCAAGGGTGTGCGGGTGTTTGGTGTGTGTGTGTGAGTGTGGAGAAGAGATCATGGCCATTCAGGGAAAGTTTCTGCACACGCTCACCTCGTATCGTTACGTGCCGGATTTAATGGGCAGCATGTCGGAGCGTTACGTTTAAATTTATAGTGTTCTTGGCGCTTTCCTACTGTGCACGTCTCTCTTTGTAACATATTTTTTGGTTGTTTGAACTTTTGCGATGGGACATAGTGCACAGTTAACTGTGTAGCGAATCGGCCCCTCCCACCCTTCTTCCCTCTCCCCGTACAACACCATAAAAGCGTAACGATAGCTCATATTGCAAAACGCTCCCGTGCACCAGTATTCGCAACAGTTCGCCCGTTGTAAGTGCGGTGCATTCTTCCGGAGCAGCACCAAAACCACCTCATTGCCTACCTTCAGGCGTGTGCAAGTGTTGCCAGCCACTACCGACTACCTCTTGTTGCTGCGAGCAGTTGGGGTGTGCAACAGTGGTGGGAGCTCGGAATCAGACCTACCCGATTCCGATTCCGTGTTCGGAATCAATTCCAGAGCTGATTCCGATGCTGGAATCGATTCCGATTCCGATGCTGAAATCGATTCCGATTCCGATGCTGGAATCGATTCCGATTCCGATGCTGGAATCGATTC
>KB667578.1:1487445-1516601 GCA_000349065.1 Anopheles quadriannulatus | reverse complement strand
AATCGATTCCGATTCCGATGCTGGAATCGATTCCGATTCCGATGCTGGAATCGATTCCGATGCTGGAATCGATTCCGATACCGGAGTCGATTCTGGAGCCGATTCCAGAGTTGGTTCCGGAGCCGATTTCGGAGTTGAATCCGGAGCCCATTCCGGAGTTGATTCCGGAGCCGGAGCGGATTTGAATCTGGAGCCGATTCGGGAGTCGACTCCGGGTTCGGAATCGGCTCCGGAATCAGAAACTTCTCCGGAATCGGAATCGACCTGGGAATCGCAATTTGCTCCGGTAACGGAACCAGGCTTGACTCCAGATATGGAGTTAGCTCCGGAATGGGAATTAGTTTTTGAATTGAAATAAGATGTGTGGGAAGCGAAATAAGTCCGGTAATCTCCATGTGTATAGATAATTAACAACTAAATTTTGATTCTTTGACGCTATCAACACGTAGGATCATTGGAGATGTTTCGGCATCCGTTCCGACTCCGTTTCGAAGCCAAATCTGATTTCGGAGTCAATTCCGATGTCGGAGCCGATTTTGACTCCGGAGCCAATTCCGGAACTGATTCCGATTTCGGAGCTGATTCTGATTCCGGAGCCGATTCCGATTCCGGAGCCAACTCCGGAGCCGATTCCGGAACCAATTCCGGAGGCGATTCCGGAACCAATTCTGGAGCCGATTCCGGAACCAATTCCGGAGCCGATTCCGAAACCAATTCCGGAGGCGATTCCGGAACCAATTCCGGAGGCGATTCCGGAACCAATTCTGGAGCCGATTCCGGAACCAATTCTGGAGCCGATTCCGAAACCAATTCCGGAGCCGATTCCGGAATCGATTCCAGAAACTGATTCTGGACCTACTATCCGGAATCAATTCCAGAAAACTTTGGAGCTAGCGGGAACCGATTCCGACGAAATCTTCATTTTTCCCATCACTACTACTGACTACCTCTTGTTGCTGCCAGCAGTTGGGGTGTGCAACTAAGTCGTGCAAGTGCCACACCACCGGGTCGAGATTGACACGGCAGGTTTCCTCCCCTTCCTCGTGCCGCTTTTATCGTCCTGCAACTACATTTATGCGTATTGGAGGAACAAAAAAAAAAGGTGGAGCTTTAGCAGGGGGTTGGAGGGGCATAACATTTATTGCACCATACCCGGGATGGTCCTGTCGATAGTAATGCTTCGCAGGCGCTTCCGGCCCCAGCTTTCCCGCTCCCCTGCCCAATGCTCGTGGGGCAAAATTCCATTTCGAAACCACTCCAAAGCGGAACACTCCCGCTGTTTCGTGGTCGTCGCCGGCCATGCCTTCGGGGATGTAGTGGTGGTGGCAAAAAAGAGTACCTGCCACTCGGCTCCCGCTCGCGACGCTTCCGGGTGAGGCGGCATTGCCCTTGAACGCACATTCAGCCCGTTAAAGGTATCTGCTTAGGGCGGAGGGGTGAGATTTTCCAAGAAAATGTTCAACCGGAACGGTTTCCGGCTGTTGAAGACCTGCGCTCAATGATGCATGAGCTGGAGGAAGCCGGAGTGCTTGGTGCACCACCGTGCGGGAAAGGGGAAGCTTATAAACCCATCCGGCAAAGCCATGGCATGGTTATGTTGATTTCAATTTCCATCCCGCCCTCGATGCCCGCCGGGCGTCCCTTTTTTTGAATCGTTCCTTTGCGGTGGTGGTTTCTCTCTCTTGCTGCATAACTACCAGGCGCTTTTGAAGGAGTATTGCTCCGGGCCAGGTGCAGGTTGGTTGGTGTGGAACACCCGCGCGTCATCATACGGGCGGGTTTACTAGTTAGTTCATTTTCGACGCTCGAGAAGAACCAGCACACACACACACACACACACAAAAATCCGTTCCATGATGTGTTGTTGTTGCCCGCGCATTGAAAGCGAACTTTGCATACCTAGCAGGCGCAACCGAACGAAAGAATAATGGGCAAATCGCCGGCCGATGACGGGTTTTTTGAAATTGAATTTAAAATCATATCACCCTCCCAAAACTGCCAAACTGGAAATGCGCACTGGGACCAAAATGGAGGCTCACACACACACACACACACACTGTACAAGACAGTGCCACTTAATCTGTGCCGCCAGGACAGGAAGACAGTAGTGGGGAGAAGAAGAAGCAAAAAAAAAAAACAAATCCACTGCCGTTGCCAATTAGCAAAATCAAAATCAATTATCGCCCCAAGCACGCCTTCCCTCCCCCACTCTGCCAACTGCTGCCCACAGTCACAGCACAGTGGGACACAGTGAGGGACAGGACCCGGCCACATGGCGGACGACGACAAGCTGTCTTTGCTGGAAGGTTGCTGGCAGCGGCTTAGTTTGGAGCTCGGCACAACTGCACTTCTCGGCCGGGGGGGCAGGGGAGGGAGGGGTCGAAGTGACTTAATTAGGAAGAAAATGGTACAGTGTTAATTAAGGACACTACGCTGCTGCTGCTTCAAGCTTCAGGAAGGTCCAGCTGCCTGGCTGGAAATATAGATTTTACTCTTTCCCTTGTGCGGTACAGCGCGGGAGCGCAAAGTCGGTTTGCGGAAAGCCATCGAGCGATGTTTCCCATTGCGCAAACGGGGCTGCAATACTTTTTGCAAACGTCACTCTCTCAGTTACCTTCTAACGTTGGCGTGGTGTGCATAAATCAATATCGCTCGCCCCCCTTTCTGTCGTCCGGGGAACCCGCTCTTTCGCTCCTGCTGGGTGCAATTCAAGAATTTACCTGCACACACACCCACACATCCCATCGTCACTTGTGGTAGTTCTTTCGCCTCCCCTTCCCCCCTTCATTTCATCACTTCACCGCAACCCCGAGATAGAAATCGGAAGGGTCTTTTTTGTGTTTGTTGGTGGCAAAATTCCGGGCACACATTCTCGGGCTCCGGGTTGGACATACCTGATGGAGTGCGGAATGTACTGGCTGCTACGGCATCGCCCGGTCCGGTACCGGCGGTGGAACTGTTGCCTGCCGGGTTGGTGCACAGCAGCGGTAGGTCGTGTGGCTGTTGCTGCTGATATGTTGCTAACTGTTGGGCAGCGGCCGTTGGAAGTTGATCGGTGCCGGCGAATGTCAGCTGTTGCTGTGGAAGGGTACCGTTCGGTGGTGCGGCGTGCTGCTGCTGCTGCTGGTGCTGTTGTACGTTTTTCAGATTTGCCTGTAGGAATTCTGTAAGTAGTGGGGAAGCGTCGAGAGAGGGTTACACGCGATATAGTCAACACGTTCTGTGGCTTTAATGGAATGGCGTTCAATAATTTGGAAGGTTCTGAATATGTAGAAACGCCTCGGAATGGCTGAGTCCACGACATTGCATTGTTTAAATATTGGAGCTATGCCCAGGATTGGGCGTTCTTATGTTACGAACAAACATTTTCCTCCAACTGGCTGTCAGCTGTCAAATGATAGTAATATTTATTTACTTATTTATATAATTCTTGTCCGCCAACGATGGCCCCACAGCATATAATAAATTCTTACATATTAATGTAGCGCAGACCTTCGCTAATACTTGAAATGAATGTATGGAAATCAACTCCTGCATAGAATAGATTAAAACTGCGTACCATTGCTGATATCGGTTCATTTGCCGCATAATTAGTGTTATGCCTATTCACGGCGCTTCTCTAACGATTATTCACCTAGCAATGGCCATCTAAGCACTTTAATCGTGAAACGAGTCATTTTCCTTTGAACACTTTCAATGTGTTTGATCCATATTCTAAAATAGATCTGACTAGACTGTTAAACAGTGTTTTCATACACAAAGGATCATTGAACTCTTTCATCATTTCCCGTACTAAATCTAGTGTCCTATTGACTCTGCTAACAATGTCTTCTATGTGTTTTGAAAAAGTTATTTTATGATCAAGTAAGATACCAAGATCGCGAATTGTATCTACAAGGTTAAAGATATCTGAACTAGCTTAACCAAACTTTACGTAGTAAGTCCTATTGATCAGATATGATCGAAGCTATGACAATAAGTGTGCTTGAAAGCCTAGCCTGTCGAGTTTTGCCATCAGTATATCAATGGATACACTGTCGAAGGCATCTATTAGATCAGTATATATGCAGTCTATTTGGATGCCTTTGCTAATATTACTCGAACATTACGAGACAAATTCAATTAGATTTGGGGATGTCGAGCGATATGGCATAAAGCCATGCTGCGTAATTGCAATATAGCTTTTTAAAGGTCCTATCAGTGCATTGTGTACAATTATTTCAATCAATTTCTTATCGAAATATTCTTATTACAGGGCAAAAGCTTCAAGTCAATGATGCTCATGACATAAGGCATGCACCAATATCTATTTAGGACGCTTAGGTCTGAATCAATTCTCAATATTTGATCTGTCCTGAAGATCTGGTTAATTTCTATGCGTGTAGACAACATCAGACAGTTCAGTTACTACACCGAAAGAGTAAATGGAACGAGAGATGCGAAGTTCATGACGTCTGAGTCCATGACATACAGGCCTATTATTTTACTCGAATGCCATTCGATTCCGTCGGAAGCACTTGAGTCGAGCGGGAGAAAAATTGGTATCGTTTTCGCCATTCGAATCGATGAGGGCTTCGTCGACATTTGTGTTCTAGCATCTGTGTGTTTGACAGTTGGCCGAAGCAACCAGCGGTCGTAGTGAGTGTAAACAAACCGATTCAGCACTTCTTCAAAATCATTTGTTTGCATAATTTTGTTGGAAATGGGGTAAATATGAATAATGAGAGTGTTGATAAACTTATGTTTAACTCAATTACACACGTAGACAGTGGCTAAAATTCTTTGTGAGGTTAAACTTGCGCGTTTCCGTCAGCTTGAGCTGTCGGCAGAAAATCTCTCGAATGCACCTTCCTGTTCGAGCAATACGGTGCCGAATTTTAACTTCGTCGACTCGAATCTGCCGATGAGTTACTCGAAGCGGAACGTCGCTAGCAAAACGATAAGAAAATGAACATAATGAACGTGCGAGTGAATCTTCTCAAATGCCGAACGCAATAATCGCAATGTTCAATAAGGCCTGATAATCTCAATAAATTCCTGAAGTCATCCCTACAGAGCTATAGATGAATTTGCTTTCTACTCTGTGGACGTCATTATGTGTGAACATTTGTGTTAATCCCAAGAAATAACGTTTTGGAGTACGTCATCAGGTTAAAGTTATCTATATCTGTAGCATGTACCAATATCTGGCTCCAGATGTGGTTTAATTAAAACATCGAACCCTTCACACATACTTGCAATCAGTCTATTATCAATTATAAAGATGTATGTAAATGTCTGAAGTTGCCATGTCGGCCTGTACCTGTTATCTGTACAATATATTGTGAAATTTGTATAGGTTTGTAACTAGCTCAAAGGAGCTCAATTGAATGATTTTTTAGAATCATAATAGTGAAGCTAGACTAGGATGAACGATCTGTACGTCATCTATCTAAATTGTTTTAGTAAGCATCCTTCTCGAATACATGTTATCTAGGATGTTGTGAAATATACTCACTAAAGTGCTGAATTGTGATATTAGCTTAGTATAAATTTGATCAGAAGAGTGCACCTTAATCGCCAGTCTGGTTGCAACTGTGTACTCGTTTTTTTCCATAGTTCATTACATAATTCATTGCAAAGTTCATTCGTGTACTTCGAGCAGTTCATTTCATGCAGTCCAAACTAGTCAAGTAGTTTTATCTATATCCTATAGTTTAGTTCCTTCTAATTCATATGTGTTTTCTTATTTGAATTCGCATTCGAAATATTAACTGTAAAAACCCAAAATCCAACAGATGGTCATCAGTAGGATGTTTTACTTAGTAAGAACTCAGAATTCACTGCTCCAGAGATGCTGGAGTTCTCTTTTGCACTATTAAATGTCAATTCTGGAAATCTTATGAGTACATATATATTTCACAATGCTTTTCTCACAACTTCTCATAAGCTTGTGGCAATTTGGAGGCATTACAACACAATCTCTTTTTTATCGTCCATTAAGCCTCGTGCAATGTATAAGAGATTCCGTGACCGATTCTAAAATTCTCTTCCCTAGCCCAATATTTGCGCAAGTGGTCATTGGCCCACTAGTGAATTAGCTCAGAACCAGCAAACAAGAGCATTGTACCAAATAAAAAAAAAAAATCGGTGTTAATAGCGCTTTTACGCAATGTTTAGCCAGACAGTAAGATGTTTAATGAGGCACACAAACCCCCCCCCCCCCTTCCTTTCACCCCTTCCCGACCAAAAACCAACCTTCTAGGAAAGCAAAACCACGAACAATTAACATCTCCACACGGCGGTTGGATATCAAACGGTGAAATCCCATCGACCCAATTGAAATTTGCTAACAAACCACGGACCCATCATCAACGGTCAATAGAGATCAGATTCGGTATCTGTTGCCCTTCCCCGATCAACGAGCGCATTCGGTTTAAGCTTTACGCGGCACACACCAAATGCCCGGAATAATCCAAGCGAACATAAAACAGATATTTCAGATGGGATTTCCCTCGTCACGGTTCTATATTGGGCAAACGGTAGCTTTTTTTTTTTTGCACCTGCCACCTCTGGATGGTGCCGCGTCCACATCGTCCCCATTCCTCTTTCCGGCGAGGCGCTCGGGCATCACCCCATAAAACCCAAAGTGAGCCGGTGCCGGTTTTGTGTAAACACAGGGTTTGCTTTCCTAAACAAACTAAAACTGATCCTTCTAATAAGATGGCGAGAGAGTCTTTGAGACGGAGCAGGAGCGAGCGAGCGATGCGTCCCTGAATTGTGGCGAAAGATTGCGTTTTCGAAAGCAAGGTACACACACACACCGCCCGTCGTCTCGTGTTTGGGTTGCGGGGGTGGTGCAGTGCCCTCTTTGCTGAGATCGGTAAGAAGCAAAACCATAAAACAACACGTTTGATAACCTACTTCATAAGCGGCGAACCTGGGCGGCGACGACATGGGCAAGGCTAGGCGGGGTTTGCGTTTTGAGCACGGTCAGTCATGAGGTTTTGTGTGACTTGCTTTTGAGAAGGGATATTTGCCTTTTTTAAAACCCCTTTGAACCTTTGCACACACACAGACGCACAGACACACGCACAACAAAAAAGGAAGACAAACCGATGTTGTGTCCGTGCAAATAAGAAACAATAATACACCCTCAACGGTCGGGGTTCGGTAAAAAAACGAAGTAGGCTCGGCCAAATCGGGGTGCGCTTTTCCGTGAAAAGCAGTTGTTAACTGGTTAAATTGGCATCGAGAGTTCATATTTTAACCTTTTCGGATGTTTCTTACACCGCCTACAAAACGAGGACGCCGTGCCGAGGTGATAACGAACACCAACAGCAACAAAATAGGCCGGCAAGATTAGTCAGCAAGGGATGGGAAACAAAGCAAAAAAAGCCCTTCAAAGACCAAACACAAACCCTTATTTGGAGCGACAGCGGTTCCGCGGATGATATCGGAAGCATTTCAAACGGTTTCGGCCAAATCTTGACCGAAACGCACCGATGGCACGCGAAAAGGAATGGGAGCGCGACTACAGTACTACAGGATTACTGGTACAGTGAGGGACATTAATGTATGCGCACTTTTATTCTATAAAGTAGCGTTTGCTGTTCATGGCAACAGATGCTCGAGGTTTAATGATCTTTGTTTCGTATAAGAAATCAATTGCAATATCGAAATATTGTATAAAAATATTTAAAAATATTTAAGTTTCAATGTAAAATAAAATCAACTTTCATCATAACATTAATTTCAAAAAACACTGTTACTACGATATCAACCTCGTGTAGATGATGCAGACTCGGGGCTCCAAACTATGGCCCGTGGGCCGCATGTAGCCCTCAATAGGCAACTGGCAATACTGTCAATGTCATGAAAAAATCTGACTGAAACAAAATGCATGTCAGCGTCACGTACTCAATTGTGATGATCAGAGGTGATACTCAAAACAATAGGAGTGATCAATGCATGCTTCATAACATTTTTGCGACCATCGCTTGGTCAGTCAACTATGTCATGACATTTTTTACTGTGATCAGTTTTGCAAAATGTCACTGACATAGTCATGACAAATTTCAGCGGGAAAAAAGTGTCGAGTCTCAAATAGTTGGTGCGACCCTCACATGCTTGGTAACATTGTGTGCAACGGTCAGTCACTTGGTCGCGACATTTTTAGTCGGTGATCATCGCGATGGTCACGGGAGATATACGGTGCTAGCGAGTGGTTCCAACAAACATAATGAGCATGTTTTCTCGCTCTGTTTGCCCATACGGATAATCAAAACAGACAGAGGGAGAAAGCATGCTGATTTTGGTATATGAGCCCTCACGCCAAGTATATTCCAAGAATTTCGTGATTATCACCGACAAAAATGTCGTGACCAAGTGATTGACCAAGAATTGGGTGCTAATCAAAATGTAACCAAGCATGTGATTGATCCTCCAACTGTTTGAGTCTCGTCACTTCATCATTTCAGTTGTGTACGTGATCTGATTTGAGCTTCGTTTCAGTCATGAGAGTTGGTAACTGATACAGTGGCATTTGGCAGTACTGTTCACAGGCAGAAAAAAAATCATGAGCGCCGGCATTAAGCTAAGCTTGTCAGTCAGAGTATCGCGATGGGCTCAAGAATTCGCATGTCACGTTCGGCGTGTCATGACGCATTTTTATTGAGTATCAGCAATGAGCGTTGTTTTCGTTGGTGAAAATCTCGTGATGCACTAGACATTTTGCAGCACTGATTGCAAAAATCTTGAAACCAAAATTCAACTGATTGAATCGGAAATTGACATTGTTGTTTAAACAATTACTAGCAATTTTGTCATCAACGCTTCTTAACTTATACTACGCGAGCGCCTGCTGTGGCCAGGTCTAGTAATTGCTACCTAAATGAATAGTGTGGTACCAGGCGTGACAACTAACACAATATTGTTTATATTATTTATTACCAACAAACAACAAAATTAAAATATTCTCTAATTTTTTGTCAAGATTTTATGGTTGGGAAAACTCCAACACCTTCAGTTAGCAATTCGAAATTGTGTATAGATAGTTCTATACTGACAGCAATGACTAAACAAGGCTTGAACAATCTCTGACAGCTTTCTTTAATTGAAAATTTCAAATGATCTTGTAAATATCATGTTTTTGCCTTCATCAGAGGTCAAGATGGTAAGCTCGCGCTAGCCAAGCTTATTACTAGCTTAGGCTAGTTGCGTCGGACCGACTCAGGTTGTTGCACCAAATAGGAAGAAGAAGAACTTATGAACTTTAGGTTTAAAATTGAATCACCCCTTCATAATCCGACTTGAAAAGTTTAAATTTAAGTCGCACCTAAACTAATATCTCCAACTGTCACGAAAGTCCACTACCAAATCTATAGCCCGGATCTCGATGGCAAATACTTTCTCTCTCTGTCTATCGCTTGGGAATCGCTTATACTAGGGCAAGGAATTGAACGAACGGCTAAGCGTTCCTGGTCGTTCGTTTTCTAACCTTTTTCCCCCCGGTACGGACCAGGCAGCGGGCAGAGCACGGGGTGGCGTGATAATGTCAATGGGGCATTATAATTAGACAACCCCTATAATTATAATTACCATTCCGGTCGTTTAACCAATACTTTGCGCGATGCTGCTTCTGCTCGTAGCGTTTCCGGTTCGATGTCCGGTACCCACATTACAGGAGAAGGAATAAAAAAATAAAACAACAAAATACCCTGAAAAGATATCTGCTGGTAATGGGGGCAGGCAAGCTATCGATTACTGGTGGTGTTGTGTGCATCGTTGTGCGATCAATTACCCGGATCAGCTGGGCGTGCCTGACAAATCCATTTTTTTTTGTTTGCCACAAAATGTCACGACCACTGTCTGCTGCTTGGGGGCCGTGATCCCAACTTGCTGCTGCTGCTGCTGCTGCTGCTCCCGTGCGACCAAAGCCAAACGTCGTCTCGTCTCGGCCCGCAAATGAAGCGTGTAATAAATTTGTTTTAGCTGGCAGGCTGGCAAGGGTGGAAGACGACTGCGACCAGTAATTGGAATTCCGACACCGTGTGCACACATCTAGGGCCGGTTTGTTCCGTTCTTATATTTTGAAATTAATAAGTTTACATGCAGGTTAGCAGTGGGAAGCCATTCACTGTTTAGTGAAGGAGAGAGAGAGAGAGAGAGAGAGAGAGAGTGAGAGCTGTCGGTGGCTTAGCGAGCTGGAATCCGCCTTAAAGCCACCGCCGACCGAGTCCGACCGGGACACCCAAAGCGAACGATAAACATTTGCACACGCCGACACGGCCCCAAAAGCAACGTACACAGCGCGCGTCCGAAAATGCAAAACGCTCCCGGAAAGATGGATCTGGACGCAAGACCCCGGGACGCCCGCAGCCGTAATTGGAAGCGGAAACCACCCATCCTTCCAGCTTCCTTCCTCCCCATGCCGCCCGAAACCGGAACCGAAAAGTCAAGCAAAGCGACACACACACTCAGCAACGATTGTTTAACGAGACGAGACTTTGTTGTCTCAGCCAGCTGCCGAGCTCGGGACGGGATGCTCTCATTAGGGGAGCGCGCCACAGCGAGGTTGCGGTTAGAGGCCGCGCTGGGTGCGGGTATGTACCGGGGGCGCGGGCAGTTTGCGACGACTTTCGGGTGTAGCGCGTCTACGTCTACGCGCGGAATCGCCTACAACATCTTCATTGTGTGCCGGTGCGCGAAGCTTGTGCCCGGAGGGACGTTACAGAGAGGGAGGCGCAACACTCGAAGAGTCAAACAAAAACTGTCTCACCGAAAGATAGCTGTTTTGCAGTACAAAAAAGCACCTCCGAAACGAGAATAGAGAGAGAGAGAAATACAGTGAAGGAGACATTAAAAAAGTGATCCGAATGAAAGGACCGCGCCTCAGCAAAAGATGCCTTGCTGTGGAGTGCTGTCTCTTCTAGTGGTGGGAGCTCGGAATCAATTCCGGAGTCGATTCCGATTTCGGAGCCAATTCTGAAGTTGACTCCAGGAGCCAATTTCTTAGTCGACTCCTGGGAATTGACCTGGGAATCGCAATTTCATCCGGTAACGGAATCAGAATTGACTTCAGAAATGGAATTAGCTGCGGAACGAGAATCAGTTCTTGAATTGAAATAAGAACTTTCAGAAGCGAAATCATTCCTGGAATCTCCATGAGAATGGATCGTTTACAAATAAATTTGGATTTATTGCGGATATCAATACTTACCATCATTCGACCCAAACACCTATTCTTATGGAAATGTCGAAACCGACTCCGATTTCGAAGCCGATTCTGAATTTGAAACCAATTCCGGAACCTATTCTGGAACCGATTCCAATTTCGGAGCCGGTTCCAATTCGAGATCCGATTCCGATTCCGGAGCCGATTTCGATTCCGGAGCCGATTTCAATTACGGAGCCGATCTCAATTCCGGAGTCGATTCCAATTCCAGAGCCGATTCCGATTCCAGAGTTGATTCCGATGCTGGAATCGATTCCTATGCTGAAATCGATACCGATTCCGGAGTCGGTTCCGGAGTCGATTCTGGAACCAATTCTGGAACCAATTCTAATTCCAGCTCCGATTCCGATTCCGGAGCCGATTTCGATTCCAGAGCCGATTTCAATTCCGGAACCGATTCCAGAACCAATGCCGGAACCGATTCCAGAACCAATTCTGATTCCAGAACCAATTCCGGAACCGGAACCGGAATCGCTCCAGAAACTGAATGCGGACCTACTATTCGGAATCGATTCCAGCTAGCTCTGAAATTTTCTGATTCTTAATTTTTCCCATCACCAGTCCCTTCTCTCCTCTCACTCACTCTCTCTCTCTCTCTCTACTTCTCTATCGCAAAACCCTGCACTGATCTGAATCCCCTTTCCTACTGGTGGCCTAGATTGCGTTTGACGTTATTATTGCAGTGATTATTTCTAGCAGTTTACTAAATTAAGAACACATGAAATGGAGGTTATCCTCACCCAACGAGCAGGGGAGGGGGGAGAGGTCTTGGTCGGGGTCAAACGAGAAGAACTCTACAGAAAGCGACAGGAGAGGAGTGTTCTTTTTTTTGTATACAAGAGACAAGAGGCACTGCAAAAGGTTGTGGAGGCGTTGCGCATCATATTTTGTACATAAATTAAGAGTCGTGCACACCAACCCACAACTTGGGAGTGGGTGTAGTCGGTTTTTCGGTCCACAAAAGCCTTCAGCAAAGTGGTGGAGGAGTTTATGTGTGTGTGTGTGTGTGTGTTGTTGTGTGCCTTACGACTTTAGGGCCGTCTCATCCCGATCCCTAACAGCACCGACACCGACAGACCCTTCTTCCGGTGCCATCTACATGACTGTGGGGGCGGCGTAGTAGAGGGGATACCAAAACCCCCCCCAAAGCGAAACATAAACTACATCTACACTCTTGTTGGCGGAGGTGAGGGGAGTGCACAGTTCCTCCGGGAAACGATTTGAAGAGGATAGCCTCCCCCGCCGTCCCTTACGGCAGGGCGAGATGCTAACGGGGTGGTTAAGTGGGCGCGAGCGGAGTTTTGGGCTGTCAAACCAGGCAGTGTAGCATGCAGTGCGTGTTTGCCTATCTTGCAGGCGCAACCTGAACGCCGCACAACGAGCCGCAGGAGCGGCAGCAGCAAACAGCAAAATGAACAGCTTAACGAGTCGGTAAAACTTTCTCCCAAACAAATACACACACACACACACACACACACACATGAACAACCAAACAAAAAAGTTAACACATCCATTCAAGTGATGAGAGGTTCTATGAGAGCGAGCAATTACAGAGTGTTTGTCGCCTTTTTTTGTTGGGAGGCTCAGCACGACAAACAAACAAACAAAAAGAAGAAGAGGGAGTGCAAAAATAAAGTTCAAAATTCCAGACCTATATCTCGCTGGGTGGTGGAGAGGGGTGGATTGGGAAGAGAGCAGGAGAACAAAAAAAAATAAAAAAGGACACCCCCTCGAATGAACTCGGAGCGCTCAGCACTATCTGTGCTGATAAAGAGGACTTTTCCGATGTGGATGGGCTGCAGCAATGGCGCTACCGCAAGATGGCGGTAACGAGAGAGCGGATAGGGGAGACACACACACACATACACATACACTCGCACACAAACGGTAGGATAAAATTTAATTATAATGTGAAAATGTTTGTCGACATGTTTCGACGGTTTTCTGAAGCGTGCTCGCAGTGTGTTTTTCTGCCTCTTGCTGCTGCTACTGCTGCAGCCGTCGTCGTTGTTGTTGTTGTTGCGGCGTTGGCCAGTGCGGTCCGTTTGCCACATGCGGTGGCGTTAGCGGCGGCCTGGCTGACCTGTGGGCGGTGGGTTGAGTGGGTGCGAAAAATTAACATACACCCGGGGTGTTTGTCACGCTGTCTCAGTGTTGTCCTGCGCCGCCGTTCCCTTTCCCGCCCTTGCTCGAAAAGAACAACCATCAACCGGGGTGGAAAATGAGTTTGGGGAGGGGGAGGTGTGTGGATGGACAAAAAAACCCCTGCTACTCCCACTGGGACGTAGCAAATTCAATTTGACGATAAATAATTTGCTTTTAAAGTGATCGATACAGAACAGGGATCGCTCCCAAAATTATGAGCGAAGAAAATAATAGTAACAATAATAATGATAATAATAATAATAATAATAATAATAATAATAATAATAATAATAACAACAATAATAATAATAATAATAATAATGAGGCTTACCGTTCTGCTTGACAATGGCCTCACAGTCCCGGTCGATGGTGGCCGCATCGAAGTCGAGATGGTTCGGCAGGCTGCCGCAGAACTTGTTCCGGTCCTTGCGGCTGACGTAGATGACGTGATCCGGGTGCTGCTGCTGGAGCTGGTGCTCGGGCGATACCACCTGTCCCGTACCGGGCAGGCAGGCCAGATCCGGTGGAGGCGGCTGCTTCTCGAGCCCGTCGCCATCGGCAGCGACGCCGGACCCGTCCGCCAGGAAGGTTTGCTGATGGAACGTGTCGCCGTTGTTGTTGTTGTGGTACTGGTGGAAGTACTGCGTGGTGTCGGACTTGAGATTATCTGCGCGAAGGGGGACGAAGAGAGTTGACAGTTAGATGAGCAACATATTTTTGGATTGAATAATAATAAAAAAATGACACAAATAGCAAAATGTTGCATAAAAACAGAATGAAAGTAGACCGTTACTATTACGGGGCAAGTGTTTTTTCCTTGGAGGAGGGAATCAACACTAATTGAAATATAGTATAAATGTTATAGCAACAAATAACAAAAACCGCCTGAAAGTATGCAATCAACCTTTCATAGTTTGCTTAATTCGTTAAAAGAGGTGATCTGTTCCATTAAAAAAAAATAATAATTTAGTAACAAATAACTAGAACCGCCTAAAGGTATGCAATTTTAAAAATGAATAAATATTGGCAAGATATTTCCAAAAGCGCCTAAAAGTAGGCAATGAATATTACATAGCGAGTTTATATTATTGATAGAGGGAATAAACTCTTCTTCTTCTTCTTCTTTGGCTCAACAACCGATGTCGGTCAAGGCCTGCCTGTACCCACTTGCGGGCTTGGCTTTCAGTGACTAATAGATTTCCCCCCATAGCAGGATAGTCAGTCCTACGTATGGCGGCGCGGTCTATTTGGGGATTGAACCCATGACGGGCATGTTGTTAAGTCGTATGAGTTGACGACTGTACTACGAGACCGGCTAGAGGGAATGAATAATTGAAAAAATAATATGAATGTTACGGCATAAAATAACAAAAACCACCCGAAAGTATGCAATCAACTTTTCATAAATTGCTTAGTTCGTTCAAAGAGGTGTTCAGTCCCATTTAAAAAAATAAAATAAATAATTTAGTAACAAATAACTAGAAACCGCCTAAAAGTATGCAATTTAAAAAAAAATGAAAAAATATTGGCAAGATATTTCAGTAGGCATTTAATAGCGAATTTATATCCTTGATAGAGGGAATAAACACTGATTGAAACAATAATATAAATGTTACAGCAAAAAATTACAAAAACCGCCTAAAAGTATACACTTGGCATTACATAGTTTGCTTTTTTGCGTTCATGGTACAAAAACAATATTTTCCCCTCTCCAAATAAACATCCCTAGGGGCAATCATTACCAACGCATCCCGTCGAAGGCAAGGGCAGAACTGTTGATTGCCGAACCGTTGCCCATCATTTCCCATTTTCATTCCCTTTAAAATAATCATTTCCAGCGTGTGTGCGTGGGCGCAAAATATTGAACGGCCGGATGTTGAAATTGTTTTTTTTTCTTCTGCTTCTCTTCTCTTCACTCATGTCCAGCGCACACCATTGGGCGCGCAAACCATCGCTTGGGAAATTGGCCTCCAAACCCCCTCCCTCCCCCCTTCCCACTTTGCCTTCGAGGCGTAATTCGAGTTAATATTCATAGCAGTATCAGTAGCCAGCTTATTTCCCCTGTGCTGTGCATAAAATTTTATTAGCCTTTCGGCAGGCCTGGGTTCTCCTGCTGGCAGGTTGAAACAGATTTACCGAAACGCGCGTTCGCGCAGCCCATTTTCCACTGGGCTGTAGGCGCCCTTGAGGAGGGGCGGCGGAGGGGAAGGGAGGAGGAGGGGACATGGGATATGAATGCACAATCTCGATTGGAAGATTAATGCCACTGGTGAGGACGTTCCGGTTCGCCATTCGGTAAGCAGCATCAGTTAACCCTCATTTGGAAGCTTCAGCAAGACCTTCACAGCCTCTCTCTCCCTCTCTCTCTCTCTCTCTCTCTCTCTGTCTTCACCAGGAGTTGAGCGAGGCAGCCCGGGGAAATTCTGGCCGGGCAAATTCTCCAGTACGAGCGAAACACCTGGCACCCCTCGAGCGTCGAGCGCACGGGCACAGCCAGCGCACCATTGATTTCGCTTCAATCGCAGGGAGCACCAGTAATTGGGTAGGTGTGCTTTTAAATTATTCATCCGGCGAAGTAGTCCGACTCCGGGGCAGCCTCCGGTTGGCCGGCGAGGGTCGGGATTTGCCGTGGCATTAGGCGTCTTGGGCAACCAGTGTCCGGGTTCGTGCGAAGGGCGAGGCGTGGCGAGCTGATCTCTGCCTCCGAAGGGTACGGGGGTTCAATGTGGCTGCCTCCGGCATTTGCAGTGGGTACACGTTGGAACACGGCACAGTAGGAGTCCGGGGCTATGTTTCAAAATTCCATTTCGTACAGTGGTTTGAGAAATAAAGAAAAAATGTCGTTGCGATCTTTCACATTATCTAACAAGTTTGGCACGCTTTCTCGAGTGATTGTATTCGTGACTTTATGTAATGAAGACTCGAGAAAGTGTGGTAAGCCTCTCAGTTAACCTGAAAAGCTCTCTTTGGAATACTATTTCTTGTAGGGTTGATTACAGCTGTCACCATTCATGCTAGAGTTATGTCATGACATAATGCCATTATAACTCATTTCCTTTAGATTAGAGATTCGAGAAAGTGTTGTACATTGAAGAGTGATGACTATAAAAACCTTCATATCTCACTTTTTTCTCGTTATCACTCAAGACTCAATGCTGTATAATATAGCAAAGATTCAAAAAAGTATGCCAAATTTTAAGATTGGCTGACAATCTCGAGAAAAAGGCAAAAATTGTACACGATTATTTTGCATATTGGTTGTTCCTTCAATTTATGTCCTAGCGTAATGCCACGAAGAATCGAGAAAGTGTGATATCCTTTGGAGATAAAATGAAACGTCATGTTTTTCGTAAATAATGACAACGTAATTTGATGCCATTTTGGGATTTCGCAAATTATCGACGAACGCTTGCACAGTAGTGCGAATGGTTGTTGAGCAGAAGTGCTCGAAAGTTGTACGAATTGAGCCTCCCATAGGCAGATCACATTAGTCCTGCTTCTCCATAAGGCAAACAAATCTTAGCCCCTTAAAAACATCATATATAGCCAAACCGATTAGGAGCTTATCCTAGTGGTTTAAGATTCTCAGTAACGCCGGCACAAACTATGGCCACATTGCTCCGCATCCCCGTACCAATGAAGGTAAGCACGATGTAGGAGCGTTACGTATGGACTGGTTATCGGGGCTGTGCAATAAGCAACTGAAACCGTTCACGAGTCATACGCACCACCAACGGACGCGTATCCGGGATTTTTGTGTGACTGTGTGACAGTCTAATGATCCCCCTTTCACGGTGGTGGTATTAATAAACGCCACTAGCAAACCGAGCTAGAATGAGACAGTGCGGATGAAAACGCAAGAAAGGTCAGCTTTTCAACGGGAGCTTCTGTCCCGCAAACTTTCAGCCTCCGGCTGTCCGTCAACGCGCCAGGACCGTTCGGACCCTCAAAACCCCCGATGCGGGATGTTATAACATTCGTTTAGCAGGTTTGTTTTCCACCGCCACCATATCCGGTGCCGACCTTCCGATCGTGGAGCGGAGCCGTGGATGGATGACAGCAAAAATAACAACCGAAAGAGGGCAGAAGCAACAGCAACAAAAAAATCCACCCACGAATTAAAATATTCAAGACACTTCCCGCCCCTCAGGAGTGCTGGGTGGCGGGGCGGAGGGTTGCACAGGCTTTTACATGGATGATTTGCTATTGAAATTTACCTTCCGGCTGGCTCGGCCCAGCCCCGGCCAGCAAAAGCCAGCAACACTGGACGCTGGTCAGGGATATTTTATTTATGAGCGGGCCAAAACTTTGGCCCGACACAGTTTACATAATCGATCTGCTGAAAACCGGGACCTCCCTCTGCCGTGGGAGTGTCCCGCTCCCGACGGACCGGGCGGGAGGGGTTTTTTTTTCGGCATTATGATTTCTTTCGACCCTTGGTGCCCGGTCGATCGGTCGGGTTCGTGAAGCAGCTCTGCGCAAAGGGATTCCTCTTATTCTCGACCGATGGACGCGACCAAAGCGGGGAGGGGGGGGGGGGGGGGGAAAGTTTTCCGGGGGGGGGGGGGGGGGGGGGGGGGGGGGGGGGGGGGGGGGGGGAATAGTTTTCCAGGGGCCGGATGGTCGGCCGGCGAGCGGGTAAAATATATTGGGAATTTTTCTCTCTTCATGCCATGAAACTTTTCCCGCCTCACCCTCCACGCAGGAAGTTGCTCGAACGGAGACTATCAATCCTCCGAGGAAGGTCGCCCTGGTGGGAGAATTGACTCCCGAGACACACACACCCACACACACACACACACACACACACACAGCTATAGTATTGACTGTTCAGCGATGAACTTTTCTCCTAGGTAGCCGCACAGTGACATAATCTTTTACTGGAATTCAATATAGAGTGAAGTGCGCATAAGAGCAAGGTACGCGTAACAAACAAAGTAAAACAAAAAAAAAAGAGACATTTCCAGGGATTTTCTGCTCGCTGCCGAGAGCTATCGGAAAAAAGTGTCCTAATAATATGGTTTTGTGCTGCAGTTTGCATACATTTAGGCTTGAAAATGATTACAATGTCACATTGGAAAAAGTTGTGATGTTGTATGTACCCCTAAAAGTATGCACAGCACACAATAATAACATTCTTATTTGCTGATACAAGATTGGGATTTGATCCGATGCTTGCAAGTGCGCGTTTACATTAAATCCATGCGTTACCGATTGCACCACGAAGGTGCACGACGCTTCGGGCGCTTGTTTCGGTACAGTATCCACCGTGCGCACTCTTCCACCAATGACTGTTGCGCGCGGATGTGGTGGACCCGCGGCCAATTAACCCAAATCGTTTAGGGGTTCAAAGCTTCCCAGAAAACAAGGGCGGTTCAAACTGGCCAGCTTGCGTACCCGAGTCGGCGGATTGTACGATGCACTCTTAACTGCGTCCGGTCCGGTTGTGGCGTTTACTAAGCATTAAAAGCGATGCAAATAACAACAAAAAATAGCAAAAAAAGGTACACTCACACAGGATGTGAGCTGGGCATCATTTTACAACAGCCCTCTCCCCCATCTCCCCCTCCCCCCGCTTGTTAGCTGGCCGGAAATTGAACAACCCTGCATTCCACGCTTTTCCGATCTTGTTTTATTGCTTTTAACCTCTCTCTCTCTCTCTCTGTCTCCCACACAATTCCATCATCCTTTAATCGGCTCGCAGCAATTTCCATGGTTTTTTCTTCTTCCTCTTTTTGTCTATTGTGCCCGCACCCTGTTGCCCTGTTCGGTTCCGTTTCAGTCGCGCTGGCTCACTTTCCCACGGGTGGCAAGCGAGCGAGGCGGGGTGAACAGTCCAGGCCACGTCGGGCTGCGATGTGGCTCCGTCGGGAAGGATTAGCATGTGCTTTACTGTGTCCGGCGCCGTCGCTTCTGCCGCACACTTTTACTCAACTTCCTCCCTGGAAGCTGTTGAGAGGTTGGGAAAACCACCTTCGAGAGAACGAGAAAGCGAGAAAAAAAAAACTCTTACGCTCGCCGAACGCGATGGGAGCCCACACCCGCGTAAAGTTTGCTGTAAATATGGCAACATCGGATTAAACGGAGGTTACTTAGGGACGACCGGATCAGCTGGGGCGAGAGGGTCTAGAGAGCGGACGGTAAAACATTGGAAACGGAAACACGCGTCCAAACCCGGTGTAATCCGCTTTTTCCGTTGTCACAGCTCTTTACCGGCTTGCGTGAAGCGTTCTGGTTTGTTTCGCCCTTTCTTTTGCTGCTGCTGCTGCTGCTTGTTGCTAGTTTTTGCACCACATCCCGTCACCAAAGACATTAGGAGTCCTCCGACAAGCGCGCACTAAGAAGAGCCATTTCGAAGCATTTTTTTTTCTGCGTGTTTGCTTGGTATTGTGCTGCACTCTCAGCCATTAGTTTGTTCGTTAATTTTTCATTGGCTCATTTACATCAATAGGATTTCCGGGTCCGGTGCGTTTGACCCTCGTTTCGTTTCGTTCCATTCTGTCCTTTTTGTTAGGCTGGTGCCAGCCAAACCAGACCGAAAAGGAAAACAAAGTCAAAGTGCTTAACATTTAATCCATTCACAATACGCTTACGGTGGGGGGATGTGTTTTCCTTGGATGTGTTTTATTTTTTATATTTTGTTTAGGCACGCCCCACTTTGCGTGTGTCCTTGAATGTGTGAGGGCGGGGAGAACACAGAGCGTTATTTACACAGGCTCCAGCGCGTATGGTTCTTGAAGTGTAACTTTCCACGAAACACTTAGCTGCTGCTGCTGTTTCCCCCCCCTTTTCTTTCTCCGATCGATCATGTCCGAGAGATTGGGAGAGGGAAAGGCCGGCAGACGGGCAGCATTTTAGAACGCTCCGTGTTCCGCGAAACAATCCGACAGGTAGCATATTTTGATGAGTCTGTGAAGCTGTGAGGGATTTTCCAGGGATTTTAACCCCTCAAGATTCCGCCGCGAACAGTCGGATGGTACGCTTTGCGTTGGAAGTTTTCCACCGACCGTGCACTTTTTACTGTAACCGTTTGATTGCTTTGCGTACAAGCGCGATCAAGAGTGTTTGCCTAACATGTCGGCATCTATCGCCAAGAATGTTAACCACCGGTCGATAAATATATCGACCAATATAATAACAAACAAGGCGGATTGGTGTCGCGAAGCGGCAAACTTGTCGACCGATAAAACGTTGGAAGCAACTGCCATGGCTGCACATAGCAATAGTGGGTAAAAAGTCGAGCAGTTGTTAAAACAGTAATTATTTAATTTGTATCGTGAACGGCAAAACATGGCTATCTTCTTCTTCTTTTTCTTCTTCTTCTTTGGCACAACAACTGCTGTCGGTCAAGGCCTGCCTGTACCCACTGGTGAAGTGAACTTGGCTGTCAGTGACTTATTGTTACCATAACAGGATAGTCAGTCCTACGTATGGGGGACGCGGTCTCTATTCGAGACTTGAATCCATGACGGGCATGTTGTTACGTCGTATGAGTTGACGACTGTACCACCAGACCGGCCCTAAAACAAGGCTATATCGATCGATATAATTATCAACTGCTTCGAAGCAGTTGATAAACAGTGCAGAGTGCGCATTCTACGTGAGTCAGACCGTGATTTGGAGTAATAATCATGATTTGGAATATTTAATGTATGCAAAACTAAGCATTAAGAAATTTCATATGAGTTTCTTATAAATGGGGTCCTTTCTGTTTTAAGTTGGTAGGCTGGAATTTCAGCCTGTCAGCTGTTTGCATTGTATAACAGTTTTCGAGCAGCTATCTAAGTGGGTATAGTATATAGGTGAGCTTATCCCAAGGTGTATGAATTTAGAAGGCTGATTTTTATCGCTTCTGCTTCTGAATGATGATTTTAAGAGTGTTTTGTGTATTCGTCAAGCCTCCAGAAAGCTTGTTGGAACAAAAGTTTTCATTCATCTTGGCAAAAAGTGATATTCAAATTTGATTAAAAATATATGCTATGAGACCACCTGGACTATACACTTTGGTTCCGGATTCCATCACCAGATCTCTTTCATGCACCTTGGGATAAATGTTAACACCATCTTGTTTTGCCATTTTTCGAGCAGGTACTCGAATCTAATTCTAGCATTGAGGCTAGAATAATCTAGACTGAAAATTGCAGGATATTTTTTTGTGTGGTTTTGTATGAAGTGTTTACATGATTTCAGCCCCCAACTGTCAAACTCCATACAAAAAGCTGGCTAGAATCGTGAAGGGCCCCAATATTAGAAAAAAATCACCCCTAATACACAAAAATTCAGTAAAAAAATTCAACTGGATAATTAATTTAATTAATTGAATACAACTTATTACGAAAATGCGTCAAGATGATAATTGATTACTTCTACTAGGTGTAACGTCTTACGCGGACATGTTGGCCAATACAGGCTTTCGAGACTTATTGAGTACCACGCAGCCGGAAAGTTAGTCCTTGCTACGGAGGACGGTCCATTTTAGATTTGAACCCACGACGGGTTTGTTGTTATGTCATGCGTGTTCCACGGAACTGCGGAGTTCCACGGAGGTAACTTAAAAGGTTAATAATTTAATAATAGATGTCATTTTTTTGGTTAATTTCATCGTTAATTAAGTAAATTCTGGCCTTGAAATATAGACCAGGCGGTGCCGTGGTTCAGCCGTTAACTTACACGACTTAACAACATGCCCGTCGTGGAATGAAGCTTAGTGCAGCATCCCCCCGATTGAATATCCGGTTGCGTGGCACTGAATAAGTCTAGAAATCCTGTACAGGCAGTCATGCTCACGCAGGATGTTAGGGCAAGTAGAAGAAGAAGTACATATTCTTCTTCTTCTTATACGGCATAAAAACCGTTGCCGGTCAAGACCTGTATGTACCACTAGTGGGCTTGGTGTTCAGTTACTTATTTATTATCAAACACAGGATAGTCAAATCCTAAGTATGGGGACATGGTCCATTCGGGACTTGATCCCATGGCGTACATGTTCTAAAGTCGTACGAGTAGACGACAGCGCCACGAGACAACCCCCGATTTTTTTTATCGTAACCATTTTAATCTACCTGAACAGCTACCTAGTGGTGAAGTTAAGCCCACAAGCGTTTGAAGAATGGCTTCACCATCATCGAATAAGGCCCGGAACGGTTTTATACCAAGCTCGGAATCGTCCGGAACCGAAACCATCTGGAGCAGTCCGTAACCACCTAGAACTATCCGGAGCTATCCGGAACCATCCGCAGGCGTCCTGAAGCTACCAGAGCCGTCCTGATCCAGTTGGCTTCGTACGAAAACATGGGTTTGATGAATCTGGATTGAAACACGCAAATATCAAACTGTGAATGTACGCCTGTCATTGCGATATAGAACAATAGAGAACGCCCACGAAAGTTGTAACATTTAACATTTATGAACACAATATAAACGTAAAACACATTATCGAGTTGCTTTAGGGCGCCAACTGGTGTGCTCATTCGTAAACAAACCCAAGTAAACAAAGCCAATTGGACAGGGGGCGAAACTACTCGATCGGTTTTCATATTGGTCGATATAATTTTATCGACCGGTAAGTGAAATGCGTACGCGATACCAATTCGAGTAGATAGATTTATTGGTTAATTTTTATCGACTGGTTCGCGATAGGTGTCACAGCTAGTAAGTGTTGAAATAGTTAAATTTCTTGGTTAAAAAAAAAAGAAGCAATAACGATAATCGGGCATTGCCTTCGTTCGCTCTGAACTGGTTTGACACTCCTGGTAAGCCGGTCAACGCCATTGTACAGCTGTCTGTTGCACAAAGCTCTGCTCTGCTGGCAAGTGGCTCGTCAGGACCAAAAAAAAAAAAGTATTATAGGGCGAAAGGAAAAGAAAAGAAAGAGAATCCATTCATTGCATTAAGCCTCAACCGGCCAGCGTTCAATCTTGCACACAGAAATGAAATCAAATCGTGGAATCGAGCGCCGCCTAACAGAATCAAACCCGCGCGTCCCGTCGTGGAGTACCCGGGCAGCAATCGTGTGGTCGACAAGTGCTTCGCCGTTGCTCGCAGACACGGAGAAAATGTCAGCATGACCGAACCTGCTCCCAAGGGGGAATGATGGTAGCGAATACGCCCGCACCGCCCGCTAGAATATGTCGACTCATTTTTGTCCTCGGTCCTGGGGACGCTTCAAAATCCGCACACCGTGTCGATGGTCGACCCACACATATACGCCGCAGGTTTTTTCCCCCTCCTTTCAATTCCCAGACGGTGCCGCGGGTGCTCACTCGCAACAAAACCGAAGCCCCAATCGGAACCGGATAGTGGTTAGTGTGCCTTACCAGAGCTGCCTCTGTGCGTGTCGGTACGGCTTTCCACTTCCTGTTGGGCTGGCTTTTCCGTAAATGATCGTAAATGAATGTAAATTCAATTACACCAACTTGCTGTTGGCTTCGGCTTCGGTGCCGGACCGGTTGCGAGAGGATATGAAAATGGCCTCGGTGGTTCATGTTTTCCCCGTTCGCCGGCCCGTTCCACCGTTGCTCCTGCATTGCTGGAGCGATCTGCTCGGGGCTTTTGTTCCGGTTACTTCGCAAGACGGCACACCGGCGAGGCTGTAGTTCCCTGTCTGCCTGCATTAACGAGACATCGAAACATCGGTGCGGTGTTGTTTGTGGCGCTGGCCGGCGTGTTGCATATGAAATCGTGCCGGTCAATTCTATATATTTTATTTATTCATTTACGGGGCTGGCTGGCACTTCAACACGGTTCTTTCTTTCTCCCCGTTGCTACGCGAGACGGGCAGGCCATTATACTGGTTTTTTGTTGTTGCGATGCAGCACAAAGAGCGCTCTTCAAGATTTTCTGTTTCTATCTGTTTGCGTTTTGTGTATGATTGTAGCAGCAGCAGCAGCAGTTGGTTATGCCAGCCAAGAAGGTAGTGGCAGTTCGTGCAAATATAGATCCAAACATTCTTACACAATCCTCTTTCTTTAGGGCCTGTACTTTCAGGCGCTTTTTGGAGCGTTTAAATGTTTCTTCTGACTTTTTAATGTATTTTGCTGCGCGTACTGCTTTAATTTAATGTAACTACCTGGTGAAATGTCTGTCGTTCGGAACGTGAAAATGTCTATGGTTCAGACGCCTTAAATATATACATAGTCATCTCTAGAGCTTCCTTGCTGGTCCACCTTTAACACTAGAGCTGCCGTAACAGTAATTTTGACGGGTAACGCTTCAATTTAACTGGCTATTACTCATACGTAATTCTATGGCAAGAGGTGACAATGGTTTAATTTAGCTCTATTTGGTATTTCAAATATATTAAACCAATATTCAGCTCTTTGAAATGTTTTATTAAACACCTACTAGCATTTTTGTCATAAACGCTTAAAACGCTTGCTAGTTCTAGTGTTAACGCATGACCCTATCCAATCTGGACATGCTTATACGTCTAATGAAGTTTCAAATTTTCCTCTTATTCTTCGAAACGACCTGCGCGGCATGACCTTCCGAGCCTTATCGAGTTCGACGCAGCCGGATCAGTCCTTGGCTATAGGGGTCCAAATGAGGCTTCAATCCACACAACAGACGTATGCTGTTAAGTCGTCCGAGTTGAAGAGTTTGAAACACTGCAGGACCCCTCAGTGCGACACACAAGAATAAAAAGCAAAACCACTGGACTGGATACAGGTTGGGCCCGAATAAACAAGGAAGCAGTATCAGGACCCAGAATGGGATCAGCATCTGATACACGAGAGACAGATGCAATCGGAATCAGTTCGGGGTTCGGGATGAGTTTCAGTGCCGGTAGGTATAAGTTCCACGATTTATATGGGGTTAGTCCGGCCAGGCATGGGCTTAGTGTAAGCTCTGGTATGGTTTCTGAATCAATTACAGGGGCGATATGACTTCGAGAGCAGTTCTAGGTATGGTATGGCACCTGACACCATAGGTTAAAAGACCGGAAATAGTGCTATTAGATTTGGTAGATGGAATTGGAATCGGTTTTTTAGGAAAGCGCGTTTGACAGAAGTTACCATGGCTCAAAAAATGAATTCGGATTGCCCTATGTAGATTCTGTACACGAGAGGAATTTAACTGTCAGAGAGCTAAAACAATGTAAATAAATGCCCATTTTCAATTAAATTGAACAGAAAAAATGAAACAAATTCCAACTCACATTCCCTGCGCGTTAGTACACTAGAGAGACGAATTCGAACTGGAATCGATTTTGACAGCTAAATTCCAATTCCATATAAAAAATCTAATAGCAGCAAAAGGAGTTCCAGGATCAGTTCCAGGGCTAGTGTGTATTCGTGATCGATTTTTAAACCTGTATGGGGTTGGAATCAGTTCCAGAGTAGTAACGAACCAAAGTTTTATAAAATTCTAGGACCGACATGGGTTCGGGATCAGCCCCATGATTGATATGGCCCTGAATCAGTTTTTCGGTATGTGTCCTTCGGTGTAAAGAGGCATTCGGGAATTGCGTTTTCTTTTCCAAAATCATTTACACGCTTCCCAAAAGTAATGAAATATCCCCGGAAGCATCTTGCACAACCCTGTAACCGTGTCAAATTAACTAGTTCCCTAGTTCCCCGGACATTACTGAACATAACAATGGACCATTTCCACTTACCTATGGATTGGGCCCTGCGTCCACTGGTTAGTCCTTTCGCGTGCTGTCGGGCGGAGGAGGACACATTCGCGCCCATATTCGTTCGGGTGCGCTTGTTACGATCGGCTCGTTCACTGGCACTGCGTTCCAGTGCGCACGTTCGTTCGTTGTGGTGGACGATGCCTTGGTCGGTATCGTCGCCTTCGTCTTCGTCGTCGTCGTCGTGGTCGTGGTGATGGTAGCAGGTAAGCTCTACTGCCGGTTCCACGTCCGGAAGATCGAGCTGAAACCGTGTGCCGTCGAGCGAACCATCACAGCTGCGGGATAGAAGGTGCTCGCTGGCAGCCTCTTGCCGGTCCGGCTGTGCGTCGGGCTTGGCAGCGAACAGCAGTGGATCGCTCTCCCCACACGGCCGGCGGTTGCGCTCGTTGCGGTACCGTAAGCTGCCGCCCGTTTGCGATGAGATGAGCGAGTCGCGTGCCGGCGGTGACACCGATTTGCCCGTACCGGCACAGCAGCCAGGTACGCGCCGCAGCCAGCTGGTGCCACCTTTCCGCTTCGCCTCGAGCCGATCGCGCTTGCGGGTGTTTAGCGAGCGGCCCAAGCTTTGCACGAGCTTCTGAAGCACCTGTGAGAAGAGGACGGGGCCGGTTCGGTTAGGACTGGTGAGACGGGGCGTTTTGCACTCTGTGGTAAGGCCTACCTTATCGGACGCGTTGTAACTGTCCGCCAGAAAGGAGGAAACGGTTGCGGACGGTGCACCGTTACTGTTTAGCTTTGGCTTCGGTTCATTACTCTCTCCAGTGGGAGCAGTTGGCGGTACGGAATTGCTAGTTTTCGGCGCTGTTCTGCCACTAACGATGGGGCTCTGTTTCACTTGCGCTGCTGCCGTTGGTTCTGCTCGTTCCGGGAACGATTCGCGCTGACGTTCGGGCGGCTCACCGGCGAGACTGATGAGGCGATCACCTGTAATTAGAGCCGGCACAAAACAATTCAAAGTTAGTATCGGTTGAATGTTCGATTACGGGGGGGCGGGCATTACAACACGCCTGTCACTGTCAATAGTGGTCGAGGTCGTGTGTTTGCTGTGGTTTTGTGCCGCGGTCAACCGAGATGCAATTGGCTTCCATCCGTGTCGCGCTTGTCGCTGACCATTCGCATAATTACACGGTACTACTCACAGCAACGAGAGATTACGTTCGATCGAACTACGAATGCAGTGTTTTTTCAGCTAATTTTGGTTTTCTTTACTACGTTTAACGAATGTTACAGATTACACGCATACTTTCCCGAATGTCGAAAATCCAATTCGAACCAGAAACGTTTCGTGTTCAAAATCACTATTTTCATCAGTTTAAGCAAACGTCAACGTATGGCTGACGTTTTGGTGTTTGCACTATGGAATAACCACAACAGCAACTGGTCAAAATTTGTGTTTCAACAATTTTAATTCTTAATTTAGGCTCAATCATTCTATGATAGTAAATACAGTCATTATCCGATATACGCTATCGTACGGGACCGAGCGCAATAGCGTATCTCGAGTTTTCACGTATAACGGATTCCTATGGAAAAATAGTTTACACTACCGGATCGAGGGTTGAAAAATATCGACACAGAGTTTTGCATTAAAGTTTTTTGTTATAAAACAGGTATCTTTTGCCCAAATTTAATGCAAAATGCATTAATAACATTAAGGAAATAAAAAAAAAGCTTAAAATATTTCAAAGAATTAAAATATTTGCAAAAAACACATGGAGCTGTCAAATTTAGAGGAATCGCGTACTGCGAATTCGCGTATATCGAGTATCGCGTACTGCGGATAATTGCTGTAAAGTCCTATAATCCAAATCAAAATGCCACAAAAGCAATAAAATGGATAATAATTATTTTTATGGGCCACAGTCCCAAGTGCCATTTGTTCTAAATTTTCAATCCTCATCTGCTCGAATGGTGCTCGAAACACCATAAATTATCCCAATTGCATTGTAGAGCTCGAAAATTGGGGTTTCGAGCTATTTCCCTTTACTTTAACTTCTTTTAAATTGCACCAGTTTAAGGGACGTTTAGAACAAGCCCTTTAAAATCGACTGTGATGTGGCTTTTTCGTTGCTTTCTTTCCCTTTCCCCGTTGCTTTTGCTTTCTTTGTCCTTTAGGAAATAACATTTACAATCCTTGTCACTGGAGGTATAGCAATTTTATACCAAAAAACACCAAATTTTCACAAAATAACGACGCGCGAAATGTGCCTCTTGTATTCGTGTTTAAGGGAAGTATAACGGCCAAGCTACACGTAACGGACGACATCGGACGATGGCATAAAACGTAGGACCGCAGACAAGTGATTCGAATCACAGCGGGCCGATTTTGTATGGGATTTGACAGTTGGCGTTAACGGATTTATGGCATCGTCCGATGTCGTCCGTTACGTGTAGCTTGGCCGTAAGGCGCCAATTTAAGGGAAATAGCTCGAAAACCCAATTTTGGAACTTGAAAATGTCACTTGAGGCCATCATCATCCAATAGAAGGAAGTCACACGCACGCACAAACGAATTTGACGCTTTCTACACGGTGTATCACACACCAATCCACAATGTTTGGTATGTTGAGCACCATTCGAGTAGATCATAGATCAAAATGTAGAACAAATGTCACTTGGGACTGCTGCTAAATGACCACTGCGATGACCCAAGTGCCACAAATCCACTAAACGACCACTAAACGGGTTCTAAACGACTTAAGCTTTCAACCTAAACGGAATATAGAAATACTTCGTTTAGCAGACGGCAAACGAGTCTTGCATTCTAAAAGTAGCAAAAAAAACTAGGGGTGCCATCTGTTGGTGGGATACCCAACCAGTGGAACTTCTTCGCTTGGAGTGCTTTCTCATTCCCTTTGTACTGTTGTATGATGAGTTGTAATACGCCATCTATTGAGCAAACCAATGAAGCTATTTTTTTCTATGGATTTTCGATTTTCCAGTCGTTTAAGTTTAATCTGTAGCCAGTGTTGCGAACGGTGATAGTCGTCGACATAAAGTTTTACAAAATGATACTTTTTGAAGCATCGCATTCTAGATCCACGCATTCATTCGACAATCACGGAAAAAAATATCATTTGACACGATGATATTTTTTCTGCTACAATCATTTGACTTTTTGATTTTGCCGTACCTCAAGTGAACTAGATCTTCATCGAA
>KB667578.1:1436648-1470019 GCA_000349065.1 Anopheles quadriannulatus | reverse complement strand
GCACATACACACACACACACACACACACACACACACACACACACGTGAAGAGCTAGTGATGGGAATAACCACCCAATAGTTAGATGAGAGTTGCTGAGTTTGTTGAATGGTGAGTTCAATATTTTGAGCAAGGTTTTTGAAAGAGAACAGGTCGACAGCGTTTAGAGTAAATTGACAGAAAGCCATGGGAAAATTTTGACAGTTAAATTTGAACATTGTTTAGCGATGTACGTTGCTACAGAGTGAATGAGAGTTTTGTTCAGCATTTTGCACTCATTTCCTTTTAGAATATTATAAGAATTAGAATCTAATTAGAAATTTACATGGCTGATACAATCCAAGGATCTATTTTATTCGTCGCCGGGTTAAAAAGCAATGGACGGTGTGCATATTGTACCAGTGTGTGCCGATTGGATGTTTCATTTAACTCTCAGTGTTTAATTGACAGTAAATAGGACTTATTTGACCCAGTTGGAACATGTACTGAGCTATTTTACGCCTGTTAAACTTTTCGTTCATCCAGCAGGACCGTGGCAAACGGTAGTGATTCGTGGTCACGGAATGGCAAGCAATGAAAAAGGTTATCAATGTATCCGAGTCCGAGAGTAGACTGTAATTACTTCTCCTTTATTCTCCAGAAGTGGTTGACCGCAAGAAATTTAGCCAATATAATCTTCCTAATAGTAAATTCGACTTTTTTCCGCGTTTTTTCATGAAACTGTCAAAAGCGAGCTGAAAATGGCAACCTAGCAACGGGTTTTGCATCGACCTGTTCTCCTTAATCTTGATTTTGAGGATCAACTCTCAAAAGAGTGATTTCGCTCAATCACTCAACATACAGCAGCTGAGCTATTACTTACTAAGGAATAGCTCTCGAAAGAGCTCAACTAGAAGGAGCTCTTGAGCTGATTAGAATTAGAGATATTAGTTGCCGTGTAGAATTAAACTTTCGAAAGAGCCTAACCCACTCATCTCTTCAACTAATTTAGCTCAAATAATTGAGTGTATAAACTAATCGAGATTTAACTCTAAACAGAGCTCAACTCACTCTACCTAATACCGCTCTCGTATCTCAAATCACGACTTAACGCACTGAAGAGCTCAACTCACTCAACTATGGAACTCATTCAGCTCAAAAACTCAACTCACGGTGCTTGAGCTACTAGTTGCCGTGGTGAGTTCATTACACAGCAAGATTTAATTTTTGCAATATTTGTTTGGCTCCAACATGATTTAATTCACTGCTGGTGAGGTACCAGACACTGTAAAGAGGCGAATCACACATATAGCTTTCATCCTCAAAAGAGTTATTTGGCTAACGAACGACAAAAGTCACCATGAACAAGTTACCGGCTAGAGGAGTATCACTCTTGAAAATTGAACTCTTTGAAGAGTTATTTAGCTCTAGCACTTAACTCTCGGATTAACTCACTAGGAGTGAGTTACAAATCAGGACAACGAATTAAATGAAAGCACACAGATTCACAGCAATCTTCTCAAAGATTCAATTAAGCTCATCGCCTGCAAAGCTGAACATCACTCATTCTGGCACTCGGCACGTACATCACCATGACAAAACGCGCCAATTCCGCGTCCTCAAGAGCGGGAGGCTTAAGAAAGAAACCCAAACCCATCTGCGAACGACACTCCGACGCGGAGTGCAGGTCAAAAATGGAAAGAAAACACACTGCGTCCTGACGACGAGGACGGGGGGGAGGGTTTTTGTTTGTCCGTTTGGCCGCGAGTTTGGCCTGCTGCCGAAAGGGATTTCAAGTGCGGTCGGACGTCATTCGGTGCGGTGAAGTGTTGAGCAAGGTTAAGATTTTCCCGTTCGCAGCAAGCGTTTGCAGCCTACGCCCGGCAACACTCTTCCCGGGCAAAAAATGGCTTCCCATTATCGCGCTGAATAGACGCACCCAGTTTCATCGATTGTGTTTCCCTTTTGCCGCTCTTTCCACGCACGCCGCCAGCTGCCCGATTGGTTGCTCATTTTTCGCTGCTTCACACCGACGCTGTGGATCGGCGTCTGGAGCACGGTGGTGGTGGTGAGTCTCTGCTACCTAGCGCTAACCCAGCTCATTGCCATCTATCGACCAGCGTGGGAGCACGGGAAGCAGGATACGGGCAACGTTAGCCAAGGTACGAGCAGAGAGTTTCCTGTTCTCTATGTGTTTTTTTGTTGTTGTCCGGATTGCCTATTTATTTTTTCCCCTCACCCAGATCAACCACAGCAGGACCTGACCGGGCTGGTCGGACAGATCGTTGGAGCGCTACTGACAGCGCCGACGAATGGTTTCCATCGTACCACGACGCACCAGAAGCTGTTCGTGGCGTTCGGTTTGATCTGGGGCCTCACGATAACCGGAGCGTTTCAGGTGCGTTTCAGAGGATTATTAAAGCACACGCGACACTTTTCGTACTGCCGATTGCATACCTACAAGGGGCAGCCAGCAAGTTCGCCTTAAAGGTATGCAATTGGCAATACAAATACATCTTTGAAGAGCATTTTTCATGTTACTTGTGCTTCTAGGGATCCTTGGTCGACGTGTACACCACGCCGACGTCGATGAAAAACCTCGACACCCTGGCGGAGCTGGACGCGAGCGGGCTCAGCATCACCGTCACCGCGCCCGCCCTCATCGTGGACGTGTTCGGGACCGAGCGGCCGGGCAGCACGCTCGGCAACCTGAAGCAGCGGCTCGTCATCGAGACCGCCACGAACCGGTCGGCCGCGTACGGTGTGCTGGGCGGCCACACCGCCGGCCTCATCCGCAACCAGGACTTTGTGCGCCTGTCCACCAAGTACCTGGGGCGGGACGGCACCCCGCGCCTCCACCGGATGCGCCAGTGTCCCCGCAGCTACACGCTCGCCTACCTTTACCCGCGCGGATCGCCCCTGTACCGGGCGGCGAACGACCACACGCTCCACTTTCTGCAGCACGGGCTGTACGCGAAATGGCAGCGCGAGGCCGCCCACATCGTCCGGGCGAACCGGGCACTGAAGGTGCAGCGGTACGCGGGGCAGGCGGGCCGGACGGCCGGCCAGGCGGTGACGCTCCGGCTGGACCATCTGCTCCTGCCGTTCATGGTGCTCGGGGCCGGGTTCGCGCTCGGTGTCGTTTGCTTCGCGTGGGAGTGCCGTACCATGATGACGACAGCAGTCCGTAATCAGCGGTAATGCAATCGCTTCGCCTCGGGGACGGGTGCCGGAGGGGGGGTTTGGCGGATTGTTCGACACGTTCGGTTTGGTTTTATGCACGCGTGATGCGTGGGCCATGCAACAATGGATTCCCGTGACGCCATTATATGCTCTCCAGCGCTCGCAAGGGAGATGGAGGGAAAAGGAGATGACAGGAGGGGGGGGGGGGGGAGGTCGAAGGGGTTCAAAAGCCATTCGCCAGTGCAGCTGGCCATCGTTTGACAGCGTCCGAAACACGGACGCGCCCCGCCCGGAAGTGAATTCTGGTGAAAATTTGATTTTCATCCTGGTCACGGCACCAAACCAAAAATTTGCTTTGCACGAAATCAATAAAATCAAAACCCACACGTCACACTACTTCAGGCAGCCGAAAAAAGAAGCAGTCGTTAAACGTAAACGAGCCCATTATTGGGCAATAAATTCGGTCGCCGACTCGTATCAGAGCGACACTTCTTTTCTGGGAAGAACACCTGGAAAGCACACCCATCGGCAGCAAACCGGGCCTGTCGGATCGGTCGTGTGCTCCGTCCATCTGTCACACAGCGTGTCGTACCGGCAGCGTTTCATTAAGCATTCATGTGCACCGGCACCACCTCATCGGTTTGATGGTCGCTGTCCAACGACGGACCATTGGCCCGGACGCACAAGCGCAGCGGGGTGCTATTTTTGCACCGAGAGCTTCATGTTCGCGCGTGTTCGCCGGCTGGAGAGGAGCGCTGAGATTTTTCCCTTCCCGTAATTATGCGGCAGTCAACATTTATGAACCGTTCAAACCGGCTCCATCTACTATCGATTTCGGCGTGCGATGCCGTCCACCTCGGCCGGCTGGCAGACGGCTGGGTGAAAACGGTTTTGATTGACAATTTTCGGTTGCGCTGGAATTGCTGAGTAACGACGGTGTCACACGATCCAGCCCTGCCTGCGCCGCGTATGAATAAATAAAGAAATTCCTGTAGCTATCGTCATCGTCCTGCCTTCGCTCACACACACACACACACACACACACACTCTCGCCTTGCCTATTACTGGCACTGACACCCAGTAATGTGGGAAGCTAACGTATCACTCCGTTTGCGCTCCTGATGGAATTAATTATGAACCAGCCGTACTCTCCAGCCGCTCGTTCGACCCCGCTGTGCGTAGGTTCAAAGGCAGGTTCGAGTTCGCGTTCTTGCTGCGTTAACGGGTAAAAAGGTAATCCATCCGTATCGCACGGCAAACCCACCCCCTTCCGCCATAGTACTGCGACATCACGCCGCTCCCATTCCAGCCGATTGTTGTTGATGGCTTTTCGCTCGATACTCGAGATATCGACACCGAGTCGAGGCGTTTCGCGAATTGCGATTAATTATCCACCCGCTCTCACTCTGCCATCGACCCCGCGTACTATCAATTGCGTGTACGGCATCCGCCCCTGCAAGGTAGGCTACGCGCATTGCAACTCGAAACTTTCGGTACAAGCGGTGTGCAAACTAATTTCGCACTACGCAAGCAAACGCGCCGGGCCAGAGCGGATGGTAAATCTCCCCCCCCCCCAGCCCGGCGGCACGTGTGAACGGGGAATATATTTGAAGAGGGGAGGGGGGGGGGGTGTAACGATCTGCTCGACAACGCCCGTATGCACACCCTAACGCCGAGCGGGTGCTTTTGAGAGCGATCGATCTTTTCGGGTACAGCTTTTTCTCACCTCTCGACACACGCCGTTTTGCCTCTTTTTTTTGTTGCTTTTGCCGCCCGATGCGAGAAACGAGAAAAGGTAAATGTCAACATTTGGAGTAAATATTTGCACCGAACTGCTCGTAACCGTACTTAGGTGCGCAATTTCCCACGCGGAGCGCAAGGGGCGAATTATTATAAGACGGTGCAAATATCGCTTTCGATTAAACGGTATTTGCGGTGGGTGGGGAGAGCGCAGCTTTCCTTTACGAGGATCCTTTACGCGCGGGTTTAGTTAGCGAGACGGGTGGGGCGAAATTAAAACTTTAATTAAATTTTATAATCAATCCAGTCCGTTGCATGATTGAGTGGGGCTCGGAAAACTTGTCGCATATGCCGCACGCCCGGCTTTAATTAGATGCTGTCTTTTTTGTTTAGTGTCATCCGAAAGGGCGGAGAGCTGGTGATGTTCCAGCACCAAAATTACCACGCAAAGGCCCTCTTTTAATGGTCCATTTCTCTTCCTACGTACAGTATTTACACACGCCAACCATATGAAAGTAATGATCGTCCCGCAGCCGCCCACTCACACACTATTCATCAATCTGAACCGTCGGCCCCGAGGGCGGGTGTGCAAACAGTGTGTCTGGGTGTGTGTGTGGGGTGAGCAAAAATGTTAATAAACCTTCTTTTCTGCACCCGACCGACCGGCAGCAGCATTGACGCTTCGCGTGCTCTGCGTTCATTCGCCTCACTGCCCGTCCCACGAGTGGCACGCACGCGTTTGTGATGGAAATGGGGACTTGTTCGGGGCCTTTCGGTCGGTGGGTGTTTCGAGAAGTTTTCGGCAAGAAACGAATCTGAGCTTTATGTGTCTAATGAGCAGCCCAAAAGGGTGCGCAACACGAAGGATTTGGGCTTTTTTTTTATTGGCGTTTGAATGCATCATTGCAGGATTATGGAGATTTGGCAGAAAAAGTACCATACAAGCCATTGGGTCGTATGCGAGTAAACAGTAGCCTCAAAAGATCTGGAGTTGAAAATTACGAGTACTTCCTAATAAATACCCTCAGCACACCAAGCCTTCCGGAATTTAGATTTAGCTAAAGATTGTTTGATAAGTTCACTATTAGATTATTGAAGGACTTCTACATCATCACAAGGACATCAAAAAATGAACTGACAACTTCGCAACTTAAACTGCAAGAAATCTGATTTACATCTAATGCAGCATTCCTGGATTTTAGGAGTCTTCAAGGACAAACAGGAACATCAAGAGAGATAACGAAGAGATTGTACGATGTCCCAGGACATTCCTAACAGAATACATTCAGAGAGAAGTATGACAACATGATAACATTGGAATAATTCTGAAATTCAAAATGAGCACTTCTTTGGAGTAGTTGTACAATTATGAGGTATTTTAGGTAGTTTTTCTCAAGATTGGATAAGGTTATCACAAGGAAATATATCTCTGAAGAATCTTTTCGTTTCAATTACGCAAACATTGAATTGAAATTCTGTTGAAGAAGATGAGCTCCAACAATTAATTGTCTAATCTTGGGAGAATTTTGGCCACTTGATTACTTGATTTAATATCAATTATTGTGATATTGAGGTCCTTCTATCTAGATGAATATCTCACTTGATTAATTTTTGGCAGAAGAAGTATCGCACAAGTAGGCATTGGGTCGTATGCGAATAAACAGTAGCCTCAAAAGATCTGGAGTAGAAAATTACGAGTACTTCTTAATAAATACAGTCCCTCAGCACACCAAGCTCTCCAGCATTTAGGTTTAGCTAATGGTTGTTTCATAAGTTCACTATTAGATTATTGGAGGACTTCTACATCATCACAAGGACATCAAAAACTGAACCTCACTACAAAGTTGTGTATTTGAACTCCTCCGTGTCATGTGAATATCGCATAGGAGGAACTCGACAACTTTGCAACTTAAACTCCAAGAAATTTGATTTAGATCTAATACAGCATTCCTGGATTTTAGGAGTCTTCAAGGACAAACAGGAACATCAAGAGAGATAACGAAGAGATTGTACCATGTTCCAGGACGTTCCTAACATAATACATTAATGGAGAAGTCATGAGAACATGATAACATTGGAAAAAATCTGATGCCCAAATTGAGCACTTCTTTGGAATAGTTGTACAATTATGAGGTATTTTAGGTAGTTTTTCTCAAGATTGGATAAGGTTATCACAAGGAAATGCATCTCTGAAGAATCTTTTCGTTTCAATTGCAAAAACAAAGATACTTCTGTTCAAGAAGATGAGCTCCAACAATTAATGGTCTAATCTTAGGAGGATTTTGGCAACTTGATTGCTTGATTCAATATCAATTATTGTGATATTGGGGTCCTTCTATCTAGATGAGTATCTCACTTGATAAACCAAAATCTCGGCCTGTGACTTAGAAATTGAGCAAATAATTGCCAGTTGATTGCTAGTACATCTAGAGAATGTCAGCAGCTTTAATGCGTTGTGTCATCACTGGATCTTAAATAGAATTCGGTAAACTCAGCAACTCTTCATCACAGCTATCAAGCTTCACTGGAAATAGAGACCCAGCTTTTGAACACACCCACCGAATCCGCGTCATCATGTGAAACACGACAACGGGCAACTGGGAAGACCCATGGGACTGGACAGAGGAGGGAAGCTTTCAGCGCTACCGCCCTAGAACATCGCTTTGGCACGTGATTTTTCACTCAGAACGCTCGGTCCAGAAATCTCGGTCCAATAGCAGCACTATCCCCCATTGCCGCCCGAACTGTAGCAAAGGGTAGCGTGCCAGTCTCCCTCACGCCCACACGTCCCGGGTCGAAGAGTTACTGCCCCGGTACGGTTTAGTGTAATGAGCACGCTTCCTGCAATGCTTACAACCGCCGCGGTACACGTGTAATGTTAATCGATCAAATTAATAACCCACTACGACCGGGTAAGGGAACTGCTTTCTTCTTCCGCCTTCCTACCCTTACCCTAGCTAGCATCCGCTTCAATCCGGGTCCGTAAATAATCAGACGCGGTCCGGAAACGTTTTCGGGCACACATTCATATTCATATTTCCTGCTTTCAACTGCCTGGCAGCTGAAACCGACCAGCTCCATTTTTGCGTGTTGATCCACACGCCGCTCTGTTGTTGTGTTGTTTCAACGAAATAGTTTACCCAAATCAATGCGTGTACGCGCGAGCACCGGTTCAACGCAAAAGGGGAAAGGAATTACAAAGCTTCCTACTTCCAACGCGCGCGCGCCGGTTACATCAGGAATGCACGAATGTTTTCCCCGTTTTTTATTTTTTATTTTTCCGAAACACCACAAAGGGAAAAGAAATAACAGTTCCGTTCTGCCGGGAAAGGCGGAAAGGGCGAGCAAATTTTCACAGATGTTGCGCTTCGAGCGGCAGTTTGGCAGAGCGGTTTAAAATGTATGGGAAGCGAATGTTTTCTGCCTTCTGTTTTACGCTTCCCAAAACTGTTTGTTTCCCATCGCGCGGCGAAAGGAATTCGAGCGGGGGAAAAGGCAGGTAAAACAATATTTTCTCGTGGCGCATCCTACCGTCGGCACACGGCCGTGCAAATTTTGCCAACAACGTGAAGCGCTCACAAACGCGTGAGTCATCGGCGAGCATTAGTTTTATGCATTTGCAATCCATGGTTCACTGCTATTCGCTGTTCACGCTTACTGCATCACTGCGAAACTAACCAGAGTTCGCATAGCAAACCCTGAAAACCTGTAGCGTACATCAGCACGAAGTTCGCACTGATCTAGATTACTGCCGCAGAAACCGGTCGGCAGCAGCCATTTCGGGCCACAGTTAATCACGCCGCTAAAAAAAGGCCCACCTTTCAGCGACATTGTTGTAGTTGCGATGGTGGCCCGCCGGGGGTGTACATTTCATCGATACCTGTAGGGCACACCACAAACGGCAACCGAGGCGGCACGTGGCGCGGGGAGGAGGCGCATTCAATCGCTTCTGCGAACGATACACGATAAAATAGATCGATTGCGAAGCCACATCATCATCGGTGCCGCGGCAGCTCATTTGAAATTCTAAATGTCTCCCAGCCTCTGCCGGCTCCTCGACCTCGGGCGCTAGGTGGGCGGGTGGTTTTGCGCAGTGAGCGGAGTGGACTGGGGGGGGGGGGGGGGAGGGGATAAGAAATACTGGGAGCAAGAAAGGTTCGGTTACACTTGCTCGGTTCGAGCGGTCTTGACAAAATTGTAATCGAATGAGGTGAACAAGGCACCGGCGAACTTGACATTGCCTTTGCCCCGGTGCTACGCTTTTTGTCGACCCGCTCTCCCGTCAGGGCTCAGGGCTTTGCGGGGGGATGGTGCTCTCCTGTCAGTCACAGGCACAGCTTGCTCTGCCCGACCGAAATGCATCCTGCAGGGGCGCCCGAGCCGAGGCCCGATCAGTGAAGCCCCGACGATGCCGACGTTCTGGCCGGCCTTGATTGATTGAAATTTGTTTCGGAAGCAGACACAACAGAGAGGAGCGGAGAGAAACGGGAGGTCGGTGAGTCGGCACCATCGGTATCTTAATTGAGTCAAACCACACCACAGCTTGCCTTGTCGGATGAAATGTAAAACTCTGCCACTGGGCCCCCAAGCTCAAAACCGAGCTGGCAGAAGTGGCTTAAGAATTGCAAACTACCCATCCGGCACGTGCGCTGCGGTGTACATCTTACCTCAAAAGGAACGAAGAGACAGAGAGAAAGAGAGAGAGAGAGAAGGAAGAAGGTTTTGTTTGGAGGGTTATCAATATGCGTGCCTACAGCTGAACGTTGCGGCCTAACCCTTAAAAGCTGGCTGCCCAAAGCTGTTGATTAGAGAGAACCTCTGGACCACTGCATCTTCCATGCACGCTAGACAGACGCAGAGGCACACAGACAATTCACCATCATCCAACCATCCAACCGGTCGGGAAGAAGAATTTATATGCACTGGCAAACTAGCAAACGTCGGACAAACGTGTGGGGGGGGGGGCGGGAGAGATGGTAATGATGCTGTTGATGATTTTCAGACATGTGCATGCGACCTTGCTGCATCCCAGGATGGCAAAAGAAAACACCCGTAGGAAGCGCATGGTGGCGGGATCCGGAAACGGCAGCCGTCACTGCTCAAATCTGGCGCTCACTACCAGAATGGGCCTGACAAGGGTTTTCCGAGGCCCAGCCAACAAGCTTTCATGGGCCGGCGAAACCCAGGAGCGATTCAATCAACCAACCCATTGAACCGAACCGGTACACGACGCGCACGCACGCAGTGACATTGTTTCGGGCAAAGCAGACTGGTTTTTCGAGAGCAAAGAGTGAGGGAGAGGGAGGGAGAGAGTGTGTGCATTCTGTATTCAAATTCAAATGCTAACCCATTGCACGACATCACCGCAAAAGCAGACGTGCAGCGTAACGAAGCGTACTGCGAGGCGAGCGGTCGTGCTACAATACATATTGCCCGACTGCGTGTACGTGCAGCAACCGGTTTGATAGCGTAGGTGGTAAGCCTAGTGGCGTTGCGTGCACAAGCGCACGCGTGCCGGTGTTCAACTCTCTCGCGAACTTTCCTCGCTACACCGCACCGAAGGGTAATAATTGAAATGGATTTTATAGCAGGTCTCAGAAATGAAATGTAATCGAAATCGTAAAATCCCCTTCATGTGTGTGTGAGTCTCTCTCCAAATTAATTGTGCTGTAATCACATCACAGCTTTTTAAACGCACTTCAAAAAGAGTTTTTTTGGTTTAATTGTCGCTTTTTGGTCCTGTTATGCCCCAACAAAGTATGGATTGAGCTAGAAAAACTATTCGAAAACAAACATACACACACACACATACACACAAAACTCTCTACCCCGTTTTCAATCTTCTTGTGCGCATTTCCAATGTATTTACCCATGATTGGTGACTGTTCTGCTTCCGCGGGTTGTTACGCTCGGTTGATTGAAGCTGTTTGATGTGCGAGATAGACACGGCGCCACGCGCGCTGCAGTTTTAGCTCATCTTGCAGGGCAAAACAGAGTCGTATTTACCCGGTTCACCACTAGGCACCACCTTTTACTGCCTCTTGCACGTACCGGCACGCACTAACGAATGGGCGAAAAAAAAGAAATAATAGCGAACATTTTGCACACAAAACCTTTCCGCGGGCAACGTGTCTCTCTGCCGGTTATCTTGATGGATGGGAGAGACAGCGAGGCACCGCCGCGCAGTGATTTCGAATGTCACCGGCAACACCCGACTGACGTGAGCGAGACGTTTTGCTGCTTCGAAGAATCGAACCCAATTCCACGAAGTAGAAGACGAAAAAAAAAACGCCTCAACCAGATAACAATTATCTATCTTGTGATAAGGGTTTTTTTTTGTTGGTTTGAATCATGAACGCCATCACCGAATGTGGAGCCGAGCGCGGGCGGGATTCATTCGAGCCGAACCAGAAGCCAAAGGCAGCCGCACGTTCTACCTTCTGCCTAATTGCTGGATAGCCTGCGGGGACCGTTTCAGCGACACTGACTTGCTCTCCCAAACCGACAAATGCCGACCGTAAAGTCGGGGCACGCGCGGGCGACTCAATTTACACTAATTGATTTGGAAAACAAAAACACAAATTACGCGAAAATCGGACTGCGATTGCGGGGACTGACGAGCGGTGGAGGAACCCATGAAGAACTCCCGAAATAAATTTCCTCCGAAATCGCTGTACCAAAAACCCGGAGCACTTTTCCTTCTCGGCCGACTTCCCACAGCCGAAAAAAGTCATTACTTTGCGCCGTCTAAAAGGCGGGTTGGTGGTCTCATTAAAACTCCAACCCGGCTCCTGGCTGGAATGTTACAAGTGCCCGTAGCGGCCCACGGCTGTCATCCTTGCCAAACTGACAAAATTGCTCCAAGGTACGTAGGTACACACATACAGTGGCATTTTTTTTTTGTGTGCAGCCGATAAATTGCTGTCCCAGGTGTTGGGACGTTAGCGTTTTCGTTTTCATTACTTTTTAGCATCCTAGAAAAAGGCTGTTTTAATGCCGTGTCGGCTCGTTTTCTTTCCGCGTGCGCTTATCCATGGCACCGTGGCATGTCCTGAATGCGATGTGTCCGACAGGCAGGGAAGAGCAACACTCTTTTTATGACCATCGGTGCCCGCTACCCGTTGCGTTCCTGTTGCTTGTTGTTCCAGACACAGCGGGACAGGAAACTGCCTCGTGCCCGAGAAAATGCTTGTGCAAGACAAATCGGGTTACAACAGGCGCGGATCTGGCTTGGCATGTCAGCTGGTGACCTAAATTTTCGGCTACACTCTCCCTGTTCCCGTGGAAGCAACTATAGCAACAAAACAAAAACAAAACCACACAATCGGGACACCTACAAACCATACACCGTCCAAGGCCAAACGGAGACCGGGGAGGAAATCGAAATCGCCTTGTGTTTACCACGCTGCTACAAAAACAAACGACGGCAAGAGAAATAACACGTCCTTCGGCACAAACGGGGGACGGTGGGAAGGTTCTAGAGGTGAAAACCTCGCGAAGGTGAGACGTTCGTGAGTATTCTTTCCCCCCCCCCCCTCCCTCCCGCTGCTGCTCACTTTCCCAAATGCCGGGGTGTTTGCTATCGATCGCGCGCCGCTAATCGAAAGTAATAGTTCGCGGAAAGTAGGTTTTTTATTAGATGCATACAAATAAGTTGCTAGGGGTTCCCACCGTTACGTGACGTGTTTGGGACACGCTCACGAAAGTGGAGCAACGTTTGCTTGTTGGCGCTGCAAGCGGGACAGCGGCGGCGACAGAGAGGATATGATTCACAAACCGGATACTTTGCATTTCGCTATCGACAAATGAGCCATCAAGCGTTAAGGTGCCTGTACACGGGATGGATGGCTTGAATGGTATTTTAAAAATAATTACGGTCGTGTAATGAATAGAAACCACGAATATAGCGATAGTGTTTTTTTTTATCAAATCGTTGCTTTCTTCTTCTTCTTCTTCTTCTTATTCTTCTTCTTCTTCTTCTTCTTCTTCTTATTCTTCTTCTTTTTCTTCTTTTTCTTCTTTTTCTCCTCCTCCTCCTCCTTCTTCTTCTTCTTCTTCTTCTTCTTCTCTTTCTTCTTCTTCTTCTTCTTCTTCTTCTTCTTCTTCTTCTTCTTTTTCTTCTTCGTCTTCTTATTTTTCTTCTTCTTATTATTATTATTCTTCAGTGACTTATAGATTTAGCTATACAGGGCTACGACCCTCAAGCTACGACGATTTTAATTTTGACTTTACCTTTTTTTATTTAGGAGGAACGCTCCGGAAAGGTCGTATTGCTTGTTACAAGTTTTCAGTTGGAGGAAATAGATCTTTTTTTTTTTAATTAATAGATAATCATATGCTTCGACTCTTCAACTTCGGTTATAAACTATGTATTGCCAGGAATTCAACATACGAGTTTTTAGACTTACACTTTGCTGTGGGACAATTTTTCGGCCCCAAGTATTGTTGATTGTCCCAAATTGTTTATTGTTGTCTAGTGTTGGGTCTCATAAATCTTTCATTCAGATTCATTCGTATGAATCTTCAGCGATGAGTGATTCGAGTCTCGCATCGAATCTTGATAGATCCACGAATCTCCAAGAATTCATGAATTTCTAAAGATTCATGAACCTCCAAGGATTCGTGAATCTTCACAGATTCATAAATCTATAGGATTCAAGAATTCATTAAGATTCATAAACCTCCAGAGATTCTGAATCTTTAGACAAGTATGTTTTTCAAAATATTGAAGCTGAGCGATCCTATGGCACAGAGCTTAACTCGCACGACTAAACAGTATGCCCGTCGTGGGTTCAAGCCGGGTATGGATCGTCTCCCCGTAGCAAAACAAACTATCCGGCTGGGTGATACTTGCAAAGAAGCAACCAAGGTTGTTACGCCAAGAAGAAGAATAATAAGATGCTCAAGCTCTATGTATCTTTGGAAATACATGAATCTTTCCAACCGAGATTCAGATTGATTGAATCATTTCAAAAATTCATTCAGAATCTTGCATCAGATTTACCCAACAAGTATCTCGGGGGTCTCCTGTATCAAGATGGTCAGACCTAATTAAGGTGGGCCCGGTCCATAGGAGCCTTTAACGAGCTAATGACTGTACCACGGGACCGACCATCATGCATGGTTTTCAATAGTGAAATCCAAAAATGAATTTTGACAGTTGATTGTCAAAAAAACCAACAAACAAAAAACAACCAAAAAATAATCCTTGTCGTAGACTTCGTCAACAAAAACTTTTGTGATTGGTTTTTGTTGTCACGTAACTCAGAGTATTTTGGAACCAATGATCCAATTCATATAACTTCGAAGCGGACTTGATTTCTATCAAATTAGCTAGCGCCATTTTGCCTACTTATTCCCACGTCTGTGTTTCCAAAATAACTAAAATACTGTAGCTCGTGTTAAAGTCAATTGCACCATTTGATTTGAACTTATGAGGATCAATTCTTGATGATTGGAGCCACCTTCAATACTTCGTTTATTTTGCATTTCCATCGATTTTGTTCTTCGCAACTGCGGTATCGTGTAAAGGCACCCTCACTACCGTGTGGTTACACTAGGCAGCGGGGCCGGCGCAAGAACCGCAAGAACGGATAACGGGCACACACTCACTCGTACGCACGCGCTCACTCGGTCGTTCCGCTTTTATCAAGCGTGATGACAGTATGCAAAGAAAATTCACCCACCGTAACGTCTCTCTCTCTCTCTGTTTCTTGTTTTTCGCTTTTCTTTGCCTCCCAATTTGCCCCCATTACCGAGCGGTAGCATCTTAAGCGTACGATCTTTTCAGCTTAGATCGCGCAATTTCAAGAAGAACAAGAACACACGCACACACACACACACACACACACACACAGACACTTGGGAACCAAAATAAAGCAAGAGAGCAACATGTCACCGAAGAAAAAGCTGCGTCGCGAAAAAAGAAACCCGTCACGGCCTTTACCTAGAACCGGCAGCATAACTGGAACGCGGCGCACTCGCGCACACTGACGCACGAACCAACACACACACACACACAGGGACGGTGGTTAAGTCACACACGGGAGCACGTGTTAACGAGATGCGGGGTTTTTAGCTGCTAGTCTGTTTAGCAAAGTCCCGAACCGTACGGCGCTGGGAAGTGAACTGACAAAGCGGATTGCAGCGGATGCTTCCGTTCGCGCAGCTATCGGGGCAGCGTGGCAAGCAAGCAAGCGAGCAAAATAAAAAAAACACTTTAGACACAACACTAACACACGCGCAAGGGGAAGGGAAGCGCACGCGCGGAACCATGCACCGCTAGAGCTGAATAGAAGGGGGGAGGGCGCGCACACAACGTTGCATCACGGTCGGTGCGCTTCCGAATGCGCTTCTTCAGCAGTCGCGCGTTGGGAAATGGAAGAAGAAACGAAACAAAAACAAAACTCCAACAACCGTTACCAATAAGCACGAGAATGGCAGAGAGCGAGAGGCACGGTGTGTGTATGCATTATGCTGCAACATAGGTTCATGTACCCTCGTTTTTTTCGATTTCGATTAAAGTGCAAGTGCACCAGCGCTGGCTGGTTTTCCGCGGCAAACAGGGACGGACGCCTACTTTTCTTTCCGCTGGATGGGAGTTTTCTTTTTTTGCTTTGCACGATGACGCTCTTGCAACACATACACACACACACACACCCGCCAGGGGAAGCGTGTTGATCGGTGCCGATCGAATGCCCGCTGGGAAGCAATTTTAATCGACCGGGAAAAAGCTGGCCGCCTTAACGCGATTCACTTTGAGACCGCTTTTCCGCTTTTCTCCCATGCCCAAAGTTTTCCTTTCGAAATTGCATAATGTGCGTGCAGGGCGTGTGTTTGTTTCGCGTGCCTGTGCGAGTCGTTGATTAATTTTGATTGCCGTTTTCTCATCGTCTCGGTGGCAGTTTTCTTCTGATTCTCGTTTAAAGCGTTTCTACGCTGTTGTAATGTAATGGAATGTTGTAATGGAAGGTCAATAATTGAGGTTCCTGGAGGGAAGATATCCTGGCTGATGGATATTCCTGGTGATCCTTGTCGTGCGAGAGAAAGACTCTCGCAATGCATTTCTTTCATAAAAATGACACCCGATAATCCAGTTTTGTAATATTTTCCAAGATCTTCAAGGTTTCAAGCGTGGAACTTCAACAAATATTGGTCATTCGGCATGGGCTATCGTGAAAGGAGACTGATATAAATCATTGGAACTCCCGTGCAAGATCCACTGTTGGATATTCGAGATCCTAAATGAAGGTGTGGACTCAAAATGTCTTAACAGAATTGAATGCCATACTCTGATGATTGAGAAGTCTATTGAGCATAACATCAAACATCCCAACTCGGTCCAACTCTTCAAAATTCTAAAGTTCTAAAGTAAGGTCTCTCAAAACTGAGATTCTTGTATCTTAATTCCTGGGGGTAAAGCATTTCATGAAATCCCTCTTTAAAATTGCTTCAGACACCAGTCATTTGCAATTCCTGACGAAGATGTACTGATTGGACATTCAAGTTTTTGGATTTGAGAGCTACATGTCAAGTTTCGGCGTGAATATAACCCAATAAGAAAGCAGTTAATTTAAATCCTGTTGCAGATATGGAAAAAATAACTTTTTTGATGATCTCCCAAGACTTATAAACTATCTAAAACACAATTTCCATCTACGTCAGAACTGCCCCAGTTTGTAATGCAAACAATGTCCTCGCCGTGTAATGAGATGAGGCCATCTCGAGACATTCTACAGCATGCAGATAACTAGTTCCCAGTTGACTGATCAACTTCAATCGCCAGCTCAGTCTCGGAACGCTAGAACCTATCCCACATTATGTTCCGATATGCATTCTCCCTGTAAAGGCGCTGTAACGTCTTGCAAAACTGTGATTCTTGTATCTTAATTCCTGGTGGTAAAGGATTTCATGAAATCCCTCTTTAAAATTGCTTCAGACACTAGTCATTTGCAATTCCTGACGAAGATGTACTGATTGGACATTCGAGATCTTGGGTTTGAGAACTACATGTCAAGTTTCGGCGTGGATATACCCAATAGAAAGTAGAAATATTTTTGATTCAATTTAAATCCTGTTGCAGATATGGAAAAAGTAACTTTTTTGATGATCCTCCAAGACTTACAAACTATCTAAAAAACAATTTCCATCTACCTCGGAACTGCCCCAGTTTGTAATGCAAACAATGTCCTCGCCGTGTAATGAGATGAGGTCATCTCGAGACATTCTACAGCATGCAGATAACCCAGTTCCCAGTTGACTGATCAACTTCAATCACCAGCTCAGTCTCGGAACGCTAGAACGCTATCCCACATTATGTTCCGATATGCATCCTCCCTCTCATAGGTATTCCAAAAAGCCGCTCTCATCCCTGCTATTCTATTTTGTTGCTAAAATTTCCCGTCACGTAGCAACGCAGCAGAGCAATGCCCTCCCGGTTTCGGGCCCAGCCCAGCGTGGTATTAGCAAACTTTGCCGACTCCCCGAAACTTGACCGACACGACGGGATATAGACGGCACTGCTGCAACCGAGACAGTCCAACAGTGCTGGACCCGTGCAGGGCCACCGTTGGGGACAAAGTTTCCCGACCCGACCGGATACACCCTGTGTCGGGCCACTGTGTCCGGTGTCGCTTGCGTCGCTGCGGCAAGGGCAAGTGTTTCAAATGCTTGCTGCACGGCAAACTTCACTCTTCGCTCGGCTCTCTTTGCGGCTCCGGCGTGGCCGGTGGATGCGGCGTTTTCTAGTCGTTTGTACCACAGCAAAACAACAAGCAGCAGCAGCAGCAGCAAAAAAAGGAACTAATTTTTAACTATGTCTAGCTTGAACTACGGGCTTCACGTTGAATATATGCATGCGGCAGTTTGGCGAGGTGCACACAGAAACAAACAACATATCTTCATCAGGGCCTGGTGGTCCTCCGCCAGTGGGTCCGGGTAAAACGAGCCCAGGCAGTTTTTGGCACCGTGGGTACGGGGGGTCATTCAGCGTTTTGTTGTTGCCGTCGTCCGGGCGGTACTGCGGTGCCCGGAAACTGGAGCTGGAAGTTATTGTGCCGAAAGTTCCGTTCTTCCGTGAGCGGTGCGGACACTAACGAACGCCTTGATGAATTGACCCGGTCCCGAAGCCCGGGCGCTGTGCGAGATTGGCATCGACGAAGATAGAGAGTGAACCGGCAAGAAGATACAGAAACTAACTTTGCTTTCACAGTCATCGTGGTTGTAGTATGCGTTGTGTGTCTGTGTTTTTTCCCTCATCTTGTTGTTGCCACACACCTTTTGTTTGGTTTCATTGGCCGCGCGTACGGACCGACGTTACAAATGCGCCACCGGTGGTGTTTTGTTGATCGCGCCGGCCAAAAGTTTGGGAAATTCGAACCTAAAGGAACTCCAAAGACGCAGTCCGCCCTCTTTCTGGGGTTATTTTGTGCAAACAAACACACATACACACACAGAGAAGGAGACACGAAGGTCGGCCGGAAAGAGAGCAAAAGTTTGTGTTCATTTCAGCAATGAAGGAGACGCTTTGTTCACGGACCACACCTTTACAGGTACGCTGAGTCATTTCTTCCACTACTGCGCTACTGCTGCGGCTGACTTGCTGACTGTCTGGCTTGGTTGGAGTGGAAATCTCTTCCCAAAAAAAAAAAAACGACCAGATGCAGCACACCAGACCTCGCAGCTCCGGATGGCCTAGCGACATGTAAGATAAGGTGAAGTTTGCTCTAAAAAGGGAAACTCTGAGGCAGCTGTGGTGCCTAACTTTCCTTTTCATGCTTCTAACAACCAAGCCTGCTAGTGCTGCTTATTATGTGTGTGTGTGTGTGTGCTCTGTGTAGCGTAATCAGTACTGCAAACAAAGTGCCTCGCCAACTCCAATCCAATCATTACAGGCGGCGAGTTCTTGGCCCGAAAGGAGTGAATTATTCCGGAACCAATTTACACCTGCCCGAGTGTGTGTAGCTCCCTTTTTGGTAAGGCTCTGCTGACCACACGCGGGTTTCCAGCTGCTCACACACACACACACACACTGGAGTTAATTAAATTTATCACACACACACACCTGCCTCCTGATAAAGCTGTTAATACGAAAGTAAAACCATTCGGGCTTTGCGGCTGCTGAACGAAACTGCCCATGATCACAGCGGCCTGATGTTAAGCGGCTTGTGAGTGCCACATAAGCCAGTTCAGTTTTGTCACACAGATAGCATACCTTAAGGCGCCCTTCAAAACCAATTTCAGTTATTTGCTATAAAAAAATGATATTTGTCAAAAATAAATAAAATAAAACAAACGCCTACAATTATGCAATTCGCATCGCAACGTGGGCTTAATAGCGGCTTTCCACAGCTGGGTGGGCACCGAGCCGATGCAAACCGAGCGCTAGGAGCGTAGACAAACTTTCTGGCAGGTGATGGAGGTTCACCTATCTTGCCAAAGGTAAGGGCTGGATGCTCTTTGCTCAACCTCACACATAGAAAGTGCTTCGTTTCGTCAAAAACTCGCCACAAATTTGATTCCAAAAATTCTTAAACTAAAGGCTTAACACACTTCCTTGCTCACATTACCGGGAAACCAAGAGAGAGAGAGAGAGAGAGAGAGAGAGAGAGAGAGAGAGAGAGAGAGAGAAAGAGAAGATGAGAAAAAAGGAAGAGGATGATCGACTCGCTTGCGTCTGGTGGCCGACGTGGAGAGCCACCCGTTACCGTCGTAAAACCATGCCAACGTTAGCTTGCCCGGTACGCACCGGGGCGGGAAAAGTTTTCCCTGTTCCGATTTATTTGCTCACTGTGCGCAGAAGAGAAGGGAGCTGTCGGGCAGGTCGGTTTTGTGGAAGAATCTCTAACCTGTTTAAGGTTTGATTTTAAAACCACCGTACTAAACTTCCATCGGATGTGAGTACGAGGGACCCCATTTTTCGGTGCCAAATTTTCCTCCCACACTCGCTCTCACACACACATACACACTCGCACAAATTACACCGATCTACCTGAGCAGGTTGTGTGCCGAGTGCCGAGAAGTAATGGCGGTGACAGGGTAGCTGCGTCACACACAAAAAAAACCCCTCAGTCGTCCTTCCAGGAGCCTTCCAACTTTTGCTGAACTTTGTCTGTCACTCTTGTGACGTATTTTTTTGTTTTTAATTTGCTGTTGTTATGCTTCCACTCATGTGCTGGCTGTGCGTCTGCGAGTGGTTATGGTAATTATCATCCAGTAATTCTGGCAAACTTCAAGTGATTCTTTGCCGTGCGCGTTATCTTTCCACGAAGGAGAGCTGTCCGACTCCGGCGGGCAGAAAAGAAGAGGCGGAACCATCGTTCCCGGAAGCAGCACAATACATCGCATCGATTAGGCAGCTTCCCAGGCCAGGATGCCACTTACTATCTTAAAAGCGCGTTACGTATTCAGCATCAGCGAGCGCGTTCAAAATGGCGAAGGTGACGCTGCCGCCGACGACGACGACGATGATGGATAATGATAATCGACGCCCGGGTACATTCCACGGCTTGTACCGCGCCATCCTGGCAAGCTCCGATCGGCCGAACTTCCGCGCACTTGACGGAAACTGCCATAAAGGTCATCCCCCGGGCGGCCATCATCACACAGTCGGGGCGTCATTTCCCTTTATCCCTACCCATTTGCTTTGTGTGCGTTGTGTGTGTGTGTGTGTGTGTGTGTGTGTGTGTATGTCACAATATACCTCTCTTCTGATGAACAGAGGACCCTCTCTCTCTCTCTCTCGCACCTTCATCAAAATGTAATTTGTTCGCTCTCCACACCCGAAAACCTCAATTATACCTCCATCAGTGGACGCACCCAGCCGGCCCCGGGATCTGCTTCCTGCGGCTGCTTAACGGACGGACTATTAAGATTTTCGGTCGTTACACCGTTCGGTTCGGCTTTCCGTTTTCTCCCTCTATCTCTCTCTCCCGCTCCGCTGGAGAGGACAACACTGGACGCGCTTCTGTGCGCAAAGGTGCGCTGGGAATTTGGATCTTCCTTCCCATCTCCCCCTCCCCCCCTTGCTCCGTGCCCAATAGAGAACTGCTGCCCTACACCCCGCCCAGTGTCACTTGAGCAGCCGGTGTGGCGTGTCGTGTTGAAATACTTCAGCTCAGCTCCGGTAACTTGCCGCTTCCGGGATCACTTTGGGCCGAAGCAACACAGGCAAGAACGAAGCAAAAAAAAAAAAAGAAGAATCTCGACGCGAAGAGAGCTCTCCGCAAAGATTGCAGATTTCATCTGGCCTTTGGATGGTGGGTAAAAAACAAAAACAAAAGAAAAAAAAACGGAAAAAAATGGATTTTAATAAAACATTTTTAAATGATTCATTCCATTTCATTTTCTGGAACTCCTGGTATTGGAAATATGAATTCGAGATGGCAGTATGGCAGTTTTGGAATTAGTGAACTTTTTATTTTTTTATTTTTTGTTCTTGCCTTCTTTCCAAAACATTGCCCATAGTGCGGTCCCATTTCGCTGGAAGGCAAAATCTGATACGGAATAAAAATTTAAAATGAGCTCAAATCAAACACACACTACCGGGACCGGCTACGAAGGGAGGGAGGAGAGTGGGATGAGACAGTGAAACTGTGCGGGGAGAAGGAGAAAGAGGGGAGGGGAGAACAATTTGAATAAAGTCCCAAAGGAAGGAAGGAAGGGCAGCAGGCACGGTGCCACAGTGAGTGAAGTGACAAATAAAATCGTTTTCTCAGTTTCACCACTCAACCGGAGGGTTCAGGTGGGAGCTCGTTCTGCGAACGGTTTAACGCTAACGGGTCCGGGGTAGGTAAGTCCTGCAAAGGTAAGTCAAACGTTGGCAAACGTTGGGACAGTGAAAGTTTCAATCTTGCAAAGCGCAGTTATAAATACAAAGATAAAAGAAATAAACTTTTCGTTAAAGTGCGATTTCGCTAAGCAATAGCGAAAAGCTACGCCGACGCTTCGCTGTTAGCCTACCTTTCAGGGGCAACGGAGATAGAGAGAGAGCAGCAGAAACAAAGTCAAATGATAAATATGACATTACACGACATTCGATACCTCATCGCATGTGCTTCCGTGGCCGCACTGCCTGGCGCACTGGAAGCTGTTGCTTCGCCTGCTGTTGGGATGCTCCATTTGGCCAGCATTTCGCCCGCTTTCGGCTTCGCTTTGCTTTGCTGCAGCATATTTATCTTTGTCGGGCATTCGCACGCGCGCACGCTGCGTAAAATTACATAACGCCCTCTCCCGCTACTTCTCGCTCAGCGAGTGGGCGGCTCACCTATACGGCGCTGCCGGGGACTGTTTTTTTTTCGCTGTTGCCCGAGCCCTTTCGCTTCCCTTTGCGCGGCTGGAAGCGCACCGACTTCATCACATTCTCCATTGCCGCTCGTGCATGCTGTTCTTTCTTTTATTATTAACGGTTTTGCAATCGCACATTCTCGCGGCCCTTGAGCTGACAGTAGCACAAACACACACACACGCGCGCCAACAAAACACGCAGTGTGGGAGGGGGGGGGGGGGGGGGGGGGGGGGGGGGGGGCGTAAGAATTCTGTTCCCGTTGCCCGTCTTCCGCTTGCCTACTTTTATGGCTGTGTTGGGTCGTGTCACTTCTTTTCAACGGTTTTTTTTTCTTGTATGTGAGTGTGTGTGTGTGTGGGTGTGTTTTTTATATTTTTATCTCCCGTTGTTGCGTTGCGCTATTTGTCAAGTCGTCGCTCCTGCGTCTCCTTCCGCCCGGGAGGCGCCTGTGTTGTTACGCAGCATTACCCATCGGACGCTTTCCTTATACCGCTTCTCTCTCTCCTCCCCACCCCACCCTCTCACCCATTTTCACCCCCTCACAGGGCCAGCAAAAGTTGGAGCTGGAGCATTTGATTGTTCGCCAATTTATTTGTGACTCGTTTGTCTCTCTCTTTCTATCTCTCTCACTCACTCTCTCTTTCTCTCTCTTTTTTCTCTTTTTACTTTTTTTTGTGGAAAAAGAAGAGAAAACATCCGTCGAGATTGAGGGCAAAGGCACTCGGGGTTGCTTTCATTTTCCACCAGAATGTTTCCCGCTAGCGTGTGTGTGTATGTTTGTCGATGTGGGTGTGCTGGAAGGGGGAGGAGGAGAAGGGAAAGGGACATCGTGTTTGTTTAGGTAGATTTGCTCAAAGCTCTCCATACACACACACATACATATTCCAGCGCACTTTGCCCACCCCCTCTCCCACCCCTTTGGAAGGGAAAAAAGGGCTGAGGCAACTGTGTGTGGAGAATGGGAGGGGGGGTGGAGGGTGTGGAGAAAAAAGTTTGCTTCCAAACTTGAACAATTTGTCCTCCAAGATGTCGGCACTTTTTTCGAGACGGGGAGGAGGCTCGCCCATTTCGACTTCGAGCGGCAATAACGAACCGCAGAAGAAGAAGAAGAAGAAGACGACAAAAAGCGGGTGGGAAAAGCAGGGCAGAGTTGCAAGAGAAATGGTAGAATCGAACTGTGGAAGCAAAAAACAACAACGACACAGAAAAGTGGACGCAGACGATGCGAAATGTAGAAAGAAATCAACAGGATACAATAATAACACACACACACACACATACACACACAGCCAGACATAAAGAAGCAACAGAAGTGGAAGAAGAACAGCAACAAAAAAATAAAAAAAAACAACACACACACACACTTCCCGAAAGAGAATCAAGCAATGCAATCAGGAGATAGTGAAAGGAGACAAAAACAACCCACAATTCGTGGCCAATTGAATCAACTTCCGCTACCCAAGCAGGGAAGCGGGTGGGGGGAGACAATAGTGAGAGGGGCTGTGCGAACGGTGCACCACGGTGGAAACGACAGGCAAATTTTGGGTTCTTCAAATTTTTACTACTTTTTTCCCCCCCTTGGAGCCACCGTAGCGAACGTGAAACTGGAAAAGTGAGAAGAAAACAAAAAAGCTTTCCCTCCAGCAGCTTAAGCCGGAACAAAGTTGTCGTAAAAAACCATACCGGGCGGCAGGAAAGTCGGGACACAATCGGGCAAACTCAAACTAGCCATGTGAGTGTCAGGCTTAGTTGTTTTTTTTTTTGTTGTTGTTTTCGGGTTGGGTGTGTTGAAATGGATTCAAATGTCTGGTTCGTTCCGTTGCTGTTCCTTTTTTTTTTTTTTGGTTTGGTTTGATCGCTAACGTGCACTAAACTGATGCGTGTATGTGTGTGTTTCACTTTTCGGCAACCCGCACCACCTTCCCGGGACACGGTTATGTGCGGCAACGGAGCGTACCGCGTAAAATTAGAGACGATACGTTTCATCCGTGCAAAAAACAAGAAGAAATAAAAAAAAGCCGACCAACAAATCTCTCTGCACCTGACAGGGCCGCTGCGATACAAAGTCGGTGCCTTGCGGATGGCCTACCTTTCAGGCGGTGGCGGCGGCGGCGGCTGCGATTACGTCAAGAGTTTAGAGTAGGCTCTTACGGGTGTTTTGGAACGTTCTCGTTTATGAACGAACTGAAGGCACTTAATTGTACTTTCACTCAAACGCACAGCGGCACAAAGAATGGGGCAAGAGCGCGGGGTGACGACCCCGTCAGTCAGCAGATCTGTAACAAACGCGCGCCCCGTCGCATGCTTCGTGCACACCCGGGCGGTGTGTTGAAGCACGTCTCATAAATCGTTAACTAAACCCATCAGCAGCAACTGGGGCGGGGAGTAGATGGAGCACAATTTTTGTTGCTGGTTTTACCTTCCCGAGCCGGATAAAAACATTTTCCCCGGGCTTTATCACCCGTTCGCCATCGCGTTGACCTTTGCCGCCAGCACGATGCAGGCTTTTACCGAGCACGTAATGCGATAACTCGTTCCGAAGCGCTTCAAAATCTCTGACGGACGGCACGGGACGATAAAGCATCTTGACTGGTCCCCTCCCAGCATCTCAATCGCTCACCCGCTTGCGACTCCCACACTCCAGTGTGCCGGTAGCGGGGGCGGCTCTATAATGCACGCAAGAAAGATGGCGGAGAGGCGCTCCAATCGATACACAAATTAAAAGCTAATCACTGTCAATTAGCATGATTAGATCGGAAGTTTTCCCCGCAACGAGCTTTGCTAGCCCGAGGAAAGGGATGCAGGCCGGTCGTAGGTCTGGCCGGTCCCAAGTATCTGACAGGCTTTTGATGCGTGCAGCAGTAGGAAGGGACAGTGAGGCAAATTGTTATATCAGTGCAGCTGTATTTATGGGCAAACTTCGAAAATTGTTTCGATTGAGAAGTAAATGTATTTAAATGTAATGCTAAGAGAAAGGTTGTTTTAAAAAAAGGCTATTTATTTGCCTTCTGAGCAGGCTTGAGCGTAAATAGCAAAACATTGCACTCTGAACGCCTAAAAGTATGCAATACAAAAAAATCCACTTAAACGCCTAAAAGTATGCAATAAAATACGAAAATTGGGGCCCATTCTGTTTTATGTTCGTGGGCTGAAACTTCAGCCTGTCAGCTGTTTGCATTCCCAAGTGACATTTGCTCGAAATTGTGTTTCCATATCTGCTCGATTAGTACTCGATACGCCTGAAATTGTGGATTTGTGTGTGTTCAAGTGTGTTGAAAGCACTAAGATTTGGTGTGTTCGTAAATTAGACTTTCTTCTATTGATGGATGATGCTGTCGAGCTCAATTTTCATTCATAGCTTTGATATTCGATAAAAAAAAACAAAAGCAAATTTTGTGTGAGGTTATATTATACAAAATCGATATTATTTAAGTATAAATGGCTACATGACGAACTATAACGATACCAAACAACAATTCCGATCGAATCTAGAAGAAAGCAACGAAAATGCCGCATCACAGTTGATTTTACAGGACTTTTTTCTAAATTCCCTTAAACTGGTGCAGTTTAAGTGAAGTTTAAGGCTCCAGTTTAAGGGAATTTTCTCGAATTCCCGGTTATTTGTGCTCGAAAATGTCTATTGGGTTGTATAGCAGTTTTCGAGCAGCTATCTAAGTGGGTATTGTATTCGTCAAGCCTCCAAAAAGCTTGTTGGAGCAAAAATTTTCACCCGTCCTGTCAAAAAGTGATATTCAAATTTGGTTATAAAAAACATGCTATGAGACCACCTGGACTATACACACTTTGATTCTGGATTTCTTCACCAGATCCCTTTAATGCACCTGGATAAATGTAAACAAGGTTTGCCATATTTCGAGCAGGTACTCGAATCTAATTCTAGCTTTAGGCTAGAATAATCTAGACTGAAAATTGCAGGCTAGTTTTTTGTGTGGTTTTATATGGAGTGTTTACATGATAGCAGCCTCCAACAGTCAAACTCCATACAAAAAATTGACTAGAATCGTGAAGGGCCCCATTATTCGCAATGAATGATAAAAACTGGCATATTGCATAGTTTTAGGCGCTCAATAGAAGCGAGCCATTTTGCATGATTTTACCTTTTGTTCGTTTATATTATTGCATGATACAGTTTATTTCAGCGTATAAAAGTAAATATTAATTTTAAAATACTTCCGATTGCTAACAAATCATCCAAAACTGACAATGCACCTACATCAACTCCCCCCACTGTACTGAACGGATAAACTGACTTATCGTGGATCATGCTGCCCGTGCCAGCGTTTCCGATTGGCGGATGATGGCGAATGGTTTTTATCTCTCCCGTCAGCAACCAACGCAACGGCAGAAACGGGTGAGGGGGGCGGCCGGCGGCATTAAACTGTCACTTAATCAACATACCCAGGCAGCGACGTACGCACTGGCCCGAGCTGAAGTAAGCTCATTATCTGCACCGAAGATTTCTCCGCTAATTAACCCGATAAGCGCGCGAGCGTGGGCGCGGAGAGCCCCCTGTTCCTGCCCTTCGATCGCCCTCTGTCGTTGCTGTGCTGTTGATGTTTCGAAAGTGTTTACAGTCGTTTTACGTGTTTTTTTTTTTTTGGTTTGCTTTGCTGTTGCCCTGGCGTGTTGCACGCTGCAATCGTTTGATGTTACACGGGCAGCAGTCCGCAGCTTAAAGCTTAATCGGCGTTCGGGAAGGCGGGTTATGGAAAATCAGCTTCCGTTCTTTTTTTGTTTTTGTTTTTGGGTTTTCATGCCGTTATCCAAATCCCGTGTGATTTTTTCCTCTCACGTGCTTTCGCCAGCACCCCATGTTTAATCCCCGGCCTGACTCACAAGCAAATGCGATTGCGTTATTCGACGACTTCAAATGCCGCCACGGCGTGCCTGCCCCCCCCCCCCCAAAACCCCCATGGTAACGTGCGCGTTGTAAGCGAGCGAGCGAAGCAAAACATTCCCGCTTCACACTCCAAGCGTGTTCTAGGGTAAAGGCAACAAAAAAAAAAAAAAGGTGAGAGCAAAGGGAAATATAAAACTTCAACACACGGGCCCGCGTTGGCCGTTTTTTTTTTGCGCACCGTGCAGAAGAATGCGCTTTCCTTCGCATGAATTTGACTCGGCCAAACTGCCGCCGCCGCCCCCTTCGCCGCTGTGCTCAATCCCATCGGCAATGATGGCCCTTTAGATTTTTCATATTAAATTTCAGCCTCCGACGGTGGTGCTTTGTACCATTCAGCGTGCAAAAGTCGGCAAAAAAAAAAAAATTGGAAGCCCGTTTTATGACGAAGCAACATTTCTTGCCTGTGCGTTTTTGTTTTGCTCCTGCTCTTGGTCGTAACGGGAGGGAGAGGAGCTAAGCTGTAGCAAACATACACACACACACATACACAAAGACTGGAAGGGCACACAGGAATTGGTGAGATTGGGTAACATTTCTTTCCATTTCTCACTCAATTGAATGTTTAATGTAGCGTGGATTGTGTGTGGGCGCACGTGTGTGTGTGTGTGTGTGCATGTGTGCGTACGTTGGCGATTCTAAGCAGAGCCCGAAAAGCGACGGAACAGCCGCTTGTGGGGCACAGCCCAGGAGCCAGACACACACGACACGCGGGATTGCATACGTCGCAGGCGCTTATAAAAGTCTACAGGCGCGGCGCGGGGTCATCCTGGGCGGTTAGCAAGGCTGTATAAATTCGCCCCCCACACTCGGCATTCGCCCTGTCGATGACCCCGGCCGGGCGGGGCCAGGGGCCGGCGTTAGGCGGGTAATAAATTGTCGAAGCCAAGAACAAAACAAAAAAAACAAAAAGGCTGCGTGGTTTCACGTGCTTGCACGATGAACTTCTGATGGCATTCCCGGGCGCCAAGGTGAATGCCGTAAAGTGTGCCACCCAATGGCGAATCATTGCGCGCATCATTTTCTCACCCTTTCTGGACATTTTTTTGGAGCAACGCTTTGCCACCATTGCTTCGTCAAGAGCTTTTAGTGCGCTGCTAGCATGTTAGATTATTATTTTTTATCGAGCAAACCACCCTGCTGCTCCCCGTGCTTTCCATTTTAAGGTTTTACAACCGTCTTAGGAAAAAAAAACAAAAAAAAAAGGAAACCAAACAACTAACCCCAAAAAAAAAACCCCATTCTGTTCTCGATTGCTCGATTTGCTACGGGATTGCGGACGTGCGACAGTTCGCCGCTTGGTGCCAACTGCTGATGCTGCTGCTGCTGCTGCTGATCGTTTGCTATAACCCGTCTCTCTCTCTCTCTGTCTCTCTCCTCATATTGCATCAATTTGGTCCGTTCCTGCCCGACGCCCGCACTCCAAAATATGTTAAATCGGGTGTCACAAACAGTGCGCGTCCCGAATAGTCGAAAAAAAAGAGCAGGAAAAATCGACACCTTACCCCAACTTACCATTTCTTGGTTTCTTGGTCGCCGTAACACACTGCGCATCGTTGCCAACCGACCGCCGACACTGCTGCGGTTGTGTGTGTGTGTGTGTGTGTGCATGATTTGCATTCCCCAGTTTATGCAGTTTTGGAGCCCACATCAGCAGCAGCAGCAGTAGTTTCGCACCTGTTTTGCATCGCCGGCGTCTGCCTGTGTGTAGGGTCCGCTGCCGCTGTGATATGGTAATCTTTTACAATTCGAAAGCACCCCGTCAGGGCCGCCCGTGCCCCCCCCCCTCCCCCGAGACGCAGCCAACAATTGTTACGGGTGCGTTACGACGCACGACGGGCGGCAGGCGACGAACCTGCACGCCAAGACGTGCCCCGCGGCAAGTGCCGCCAACCCTGCCGAGGCCAACAGCGGGTGGTCCCTATTATATGTGGGTGTGGGTGTGTGTGTGTGTGTGTGTGTGTGTGTGTGTGTGTTAGTGCTGCATACACAGCACCATACTGGGTAAAATGCAAAATGCGATTTCGATCTTGCTCGCTCGCTCGGCGGCAAGATGACTTCCTAACTGCTGCCACTTCTTGCCAACATCGAGCGCTGTTCATTTGCATTCCGAGTAAGCGTTTTACGTACCATTTTGTAATTTTAAAACGAAAGTGCTCTCGCCTCTTTTCTGTCAAGGGGGAGGGGGGGGGGAGGCGTTTGGGAAGCATTTTTCGCCTGCGCCTCGAGAAGGTGTGAATACTGCTCGGTTTTTTGTTGTTGTTTTGTTGCTTCTAGTTTGGCACCCCGCTTGTAACGCGTTGCGGTGTGCCCGTGTTGAGCGCTTTCGAGCCAAATTACGCGGTCCGCCGCCTGCCAGGAAGGTTTACCGTACCGTACCCCCAAGTGCTTGTTGCCGTTGGCCTCCGGCCCCCACTGGTACCATCGTTTTCGATTGCCATAAATCCCACGGTTTCTTTTTCTCAGAGTTCTCAGTTCAGTTCCCTTGCACAAAAAGAAGAAGTTAGAAATGGAAAATTGACACCCCATGGTCTCGTGGGGATCTGGAAGGAGAATGGAGTAGGGGGTGTGGGTGGGGGAGGGAGGTGTAGAGACTTTGCGCGCGTCTCTAATGCTGACAAACGATACGCCGTTTGCTTCGGCCGCCGTTTGGATCGAACTGCTCGCTTGACATCGCGCTGAAATTTCCCGGGAAAATTCCGTCCTCCACACACGCGCATACACACAATGTTGCCCATAGGTGGAACAGGGACCATGTAGGATGCGAAAGACGCCCGGTCCCAATGATCCCCGATGCATCACGCTAGTAAATCGCAATTAATTTCCCTCCCCCGCTTGCCGCATGCCACGGCCACCACGGTCGGTTAGATTGGGTATTTGTGGGAGGGGAGAAGGCAGAAGGGTAGCAGGCAGTTCGCAAGAAAGATCAGTTGTGTCCATTATGAGGATTTAGCTGGCAAAAGCTTCGCGATCCGCAGTGTGCTGTGTGTATTTGTGTGGGTTGATCGGTAAGCGCCTAACAGTATGCAATTTGCCGCACAAAATGTCTTTTATCAGGCGGTTTATCCTGCGGTGGTCTCGTCCAGCGTTTGGAGGTATGCAATTCGAGAGATTCTTTGATATTTGTGAACAATTTTGGTAAACACCAAATTTTATCATTATTATTTTTTTTTATTATAAGAAAAAGATGAATATGAAGTAATTGCTTTGAATAAAGCAACAGAAAATTCACAAAAAAAATTATGTAACAGGGTTTTCCAGGGGTTCTCATAGTTATGGGACACTTCCATGACCTTTTCTAATGGGAAGTGAACTTCATAAGTTGATAATTGGACTCTATGGCATCCTTTTTTTCCATCCATGGAATTTCAAATTAGATTTATTTAACAAGGATGCTATAGAGACCAATTCCTATTGCATTAAGTTCATTTCACGTATGGAAGAGTCGATCAACTGTCCCACGGCTATTAGAACTCCAGGAAATCAATGTATATAATAAATATTAAATTTATTTATAAAAAAAAAGATCAGAACAAAATGTAAACTGAGATTGATATTAACGAGAAAATTATAAAGTATGAATCATAATTTTGATGTTGTGTGTGTAAAAGATACTTCAAACCAAACAAAGCATAAGGGAAAACAGATAATATTATTTCATGGAGCAATAAATAGTAACCGTTAGGCGCCTCCCCTTCCCCTTCCCAAGCGCAGCGCAGCGCCTGCCGAGATGTAATCTTTACTTATCGCCCTTAAAGTTTAAGCGCTCTCCATAGAAATGCATGCATACTTGCTTCAGCTCAGTCGGTACACTTTTCGGTACACCTCGCCGTTCCCTGCTAAGCGCAGTTTTCCATAACGACTTCACTACTACTGCCCCCAAAACACTCCCTGGTGGAAGGAAAAGCTCGCGCGACGGGAGTGCATATGCATACGGGAAATCCGTGCCCGTGGTGGCCTGAGGGAAGGAAAGCAACAAGAAGAGGTCAACAAATAAACACAAACGCTTTTCAAAATCAACCTCCGAAAGCGACCGCGCCAGGCGACGACCGTGAAGTGAAGATAGTGCGATGCGAATGTGCGAATGTGCTTTTGTGAACTTTTGCAAAGCACTTCTCCCTACATACACACACACACACACAGACTGACACTGACTAACAAAACACCAAACGGCCCGACTGTGCTGCCTTTCGAGCGGGAGGGTGGCAGTAATGATTCTCGTTAGCGGGATTCTTCAAACGATAAAACTTCAGCTGGGAGTTGTTTTCCGTTTTCTTTTCTATTTTTTTGCTGTTGTTGTTGTTGCCACAACTGCACAAAGGTTCATCCGACGACGACGACGACACATTCCATTTCATTTGGTTTTGGAAGGTTGACGCGCGTGATTGTGCACGCTTGCGTGGGTGCAGGGCGCGCACTTTGCCCCGTTGCGATTGGCTCGCTTCTTCCCATTTGCCGAGCTTTGCCCCATTATCCTAGAACAATCAGCATTCTCGCACTCACTTTGGCTGTGTGTGCGGGCGTTTCACGAGCTTAAACTTCAGTGAAAGGGTCCGTTTTGCATGTTGGTAGGTAGGTGGCGCGATGGGTGAGATGAATTTTACTGTCAGCAAGGCGCGAGCAATTTCGTCAGTCAGCTCGATGGATGGACGGTCGCAGGCGAGCTGATTTGAACCGGGGCGGGCGAATAGCACGGTCGGGACAGGATTCAAATAATACCGGCGAAGGGCTCTGGGGAGGGAGGGGGAACGTTAAAACTCGCCCACCATTCATGGCAAGGTTGAAGCAGGAGGAGTCAGTTGGAAAAAAGGAGTCTAAAAAGAGCGATGCTCACGCGCCGTTTTTTTTTTTTTTGAAGCAGAAAAAGGGGCAAAAACGAAGCGAAATCCCTCCCCACCGGTGGCCGGGTGTACAATGGGGAGAGGGTGGAGGGGCCCAAAGTGCGATTAGATTATTACTTCTTCGCGCTACTTTGCCTCACAGGCGCCTTGGTCTTCTTTGGTGCCGTTTGTTTGTGCTCGCGCGCTGTGTGTGAAGTATGTGAAGGATCTTTTCACAGCACGCTGGTAGCCGTTTTCAGGGGAAGCGCGCGCACGGGCGAGTTTGACGCCTGAAAGGTATGCAAACATTTTCGCAAAGCTATCAAAGCACTTCCAGGAAATGGGTACGGGCGTGCGTTTGCCTTCGTTTCTTTTCTTTTTGTCATCCGATATTACACCAAGGTGGGAGTGGAGTTAAGAGAGAGAGAGAGAGAGAGAGAGAAGGAGAAAAAGAGAGCAATAGAAAAAGAAGAAAGCGGGAAACATTCCAGCCTCGGAATGAAACGATTCGGAAATAACAAAAATCTTCACCAGCGTCTCAGCCGTTGCGATTTTTACTGACGTTCGACAATTTTTATTCCCCCCCCGGCTGGCATGCCGAGCGGGGAATTCATTACACATTCAAAACGGGGCACAAATAACGCAGCTAACAGTACGGCAAGCTCCATTACGTGTCGTCGGGATTGGCAACAACGCGACAGCAAAAAAAAAGGAAATCGAAAAAATAACACATTCGAGGGTTTCGGGTAGCGAGAGGCGTCACAGGAGTGCGCACACACACACACACACACACACACACACACACACACACACACACACACAAAAGCATTCCCACAATTGCCGCCAAAGTGTACGAGTGGGAGCGCGCGGCCACCATAAATTCCGCTCCGGCTGCCAAAATACCCTTCCCTGCGGTTCTCTCCCCCCTTTGATTCACAATTTTTTTTGAAGAAAGTTAAGATTGTCTTGCACACTGTCGCAAACGGCAGCGACAGGTCCGCTCCATCTATAGGCACAGGCTAAACATGTACCGAGATTTTGGTTCCCCCACGCACATTATTAGCCAAAGTCGGTAAACAAACTCATTAAAATGGCGGTGCAATGTGGCGAGGGGGATCAATTCCCCCCCCCCCCCCCCTGCAGCTCCGTATCCGGGATCGTTTTTCGCAATTCGCACACGCGGATATTGCATACATCGCAGGCGATAAAAGTGACGCTACCACATATTTTTGGGGGGCCGGTATGGAATATTTTCCTTCATTTTCCCCACCAAGCTTTACGATGCAAAAGAGAGGGGGGGGAGAGCGCGCGTGTATCGCGGGAGGGACGTTTGGTTTTATGGCTGGATTGTATATTTTCCAAGCAAATAATATGCGCTACGAGCGCGCACCCGCACAGTGGACAATTTGATGGTGCAAAAATGGGATTGGGGGGGGGGGGGGGGGGGAG
>KB667578.1:1400259-1412256 GCA_000349065.1 Anopheles quadriannulatus | reverse complement strand
GGGCGGCAAAGTCAGCCGGAAAGACGGCCGAAAGGCATAACGACGCTAAATTGCTCTTCATTCTTGCCGGAGCCCGGTGTCCTTGTGAGCGGTTCCCATGTACATCATGACTGGTGGCTAATAAGTTTTCGCACGTTTCGTTCATTTTCCTTCCTTTTTTCCGTTGGGTGTGCGGAAGCCGTGGGCGTACCGTTTTCCGCGACGAGAAGCAGATTTGTGGTGTGTGTGTGTGCCCTATCCTTGGGGTTTGTACAAAAGTTCGGCACACGAATCGCGCTCACTTTACGCCTAATTTTCACAGCACCAGCAAAGCTCCGCCTCAAAGGTATGCAACCTTTGTCGCACTACGCCTGCAGTTATGCAAAGACCGTTCCGGTGAAAACGGTAGCAACTTTTGTACGCTCCCCACGGTTGGCCCCAAAATTGCATCCGGACGAGCGCGCGCGCACACACACACACACACGCCTCGTTGACGGTTTTTGTGGCGAGTGCCGGTTCGCGAGCCGTGGCAGGCACGGGCCGATCTCGGAGGAATTTGGAAAAGCGGAAAAGTATGTTCAACGTCCGAGCGGTAAGATAAGCAGACACGTTCCCTCGGGAACGCTCCCAACCCAGCCGGGAGGATGGATGGATGGCAGCGGCCGAGGCCGAGTGTAACCCGAAAAAGTAGACGGAAGCACGGTGCAGAAATAAAACTAATATGACTCCCGCTCGCGTGAGTGTGTGTGACTCCTGGGGACACGAGTGGTAGCTTGTTGTTGGGTGGTTTTTTTTTTTTGTTTTGTTCGCCTTCCTTCCGGTGTGTTAACCTCACGCCGCCCACACCATAAATGGCGCTAGTAAAATAGATGCGAGTGATGTGGGCGGCGAAGGGAGCGGACAGAAAACACGGACCATAAAAAGCATCTGCCATCTGCCAGGGGCGCTGCCGAGCAGGAAAGCTCTAGCGGCTCATCTCTCGCGGACTATCCGCGTGTGGCAAAGTTGAATGCAGCTGGTGCCACGCTGCCCATAACGGAATGCTTTACAAGGGCTCGTAAGCGACTCTTTTTTTTTCCGGTGGCTGAGGGAAATTGACGTTGTTGTGTGTTGTAGGGTTTTTTCTGTTTTTTTTCCCTGTTTCGTGCTGTTGTTGCTCAACCACCGGACAGTTCGCGGATGTGTCGGAGAGTTTAAAAAGCGAAACATGCATCCGAGTGAATGAGCAGAGTGTCCATAAAACGTACAAGCGAGCATTGTGGGTCAGACAAAAAAAAATACGACAAGAAAACGCTTCTCACCTTGACCCCTGTTGGTGGTCTCCGTTTACAATGAACCTTGTCGTAACGTGTGGCGACACCCCTGCCCAAAAGGAAATTAATAGACAAGCTGCGGGCAAAAACGCTAAAGCATTCGAGGACTGTTTTTTTTTCTTTTCTACATCATATCTCCTTTCCACCCAAACTCATCCATTTTCAGGCGCTAATCATCGCAAAGGGAGGAAAATAATTACCAACGCGGGAGTTTGCTTTCTTTCCGAAAAGCACCACACACACACACACACACACACAAAAGAACAACAATACTACCCGATAAAACCCATCCCTGCAGTGGCTGTGTGTTTGTAGTGCGTTAATTTAATTGAAGCTATCCTGCTGGACTTGCTGATTGTCTATTTCGCCACACACACACACACACACATGATGGACGGTCAGTTTCTCCCAGCAATTATTAGGCTTTTTTGGGTGCGGGAGAAAAAAAGCCCATCAATTTAATGTGTGTGTGTGTGGTGAGGGTGAGCCACGCAGCAGCTGTTTCCACGTGCGGAATGATACAGTGGAACACGGTCGACCAGGGACACGGGACCAAATCGTAAAACAATAGCAGCACAATTTTGGTGAGGTTGAGAAAACACACGTATAAATTCGATTTATGTTAAATTGTCGATTTGCGGTAAAGAACAACAAAACCTGCAATTTCGTATAGTTTTTGTACCGTTAAAAAGAAGCAAAACGAAAAAAAAAGAAGAAGCGTTACATGACGTTACTAAGCGTTACCAAGCGTTACTAAGCGTTACGAATAGTTATATTGATGTTTAATATCATTTTTAAGATAACTTCAAAATTTTCTTAAAACGAATTTCAAATTTTACTTGGACAAAAGTCAAATTTTGAAAAGTTGAAAGCCATATGTTAATAATAATTACCGTTAGATTCGATCTGTCGGTGTTATCTACCGTGATTCCCGACAGAGCGCGGTACAAATGCGTATTGTGGGAAGCATCCGATACCGATCGAGCCGAATATTCCCGATCGCTCAAAGGCTCCCGAACGTCGTGGCTAAGGCAATGACCGAAGGCCACTCTTTCGCGGTAGCCCGAGTCAAGCGATTGATTTTTAGCGTCACAATAAAATAATAATATAGACTGCTTAAGAACACGCTTGTTTTTTAATATCAAATACTACTACGGGCGAACGAAAGAGTGCTGTTGCAATAGTTTGCAACACCATACAATTTTGCCATATTCAGTAAGTATATTGTCATAAAAGAAAACAAGAAATAAGGCCAGACACACCGAAAAATACACCGTAACGAAGAATTGGACCAATAAAATTATTCGTAACGCTTAGTAACGTTACGTAACGCTTAGTAACGTCTTGTAACGCTTCTTTTTTTTAGTTTTACTTCTTTTTACGGCACGAAATCTATACAAAATTGCTGTTTTTTGTTTGTCCTATACCGCAAATCAACAATTTAACATAAATTGTTGTGAATTTATACCTGTTTTTTTTCGAACTCACCAAGATTGTGGTCCAAACACAATCCACAGTTTTTTTGTAGTTTACATTGACATGAGTGTAACATAAATAAATGTAAGCTCTATCAAAATCATGCACGGGAGCTGACCAAATAAACATTCGTAAATAACAATCTCACTAGTGAGCATGTATACCACTCCACTAACTCAGCAGTATTGCAGCCATCCTTCCAATCGATACGTTGCTCGTATGTTCCTGCCGAGCCTCGTAATTTGCACCCGTGCCTTATCCTTATCTAGGGCTTCACAAATGCTTCCTTACATTGCGTCCCACACTGATCGTGCGGCACTGTAAGCGATCCCCAATGCTTGTCCTGCTTTTCGAGAATCAAACAAACAACACAGCAGCAAAAAAAAGAAAGTACACAACACTTCCCATTCCCGCCCAAATCCTCGGCTCGGTCTCGCGTTCGGCCCAACTTTGATGCCTTTGTGACAATCCCCGGAAGCGGCCACAGCAGCATGCAGCCCGGGGGCCACTTAGTTGCCCGCAGCGGAAGGGAGGGAGGGGAGGGGGGGGGAGCAAAAACCGGGGTGAGATAGCATTCCTTCATCTCCGCTTGCATCACACCCCGCCCAGAGCGGAGATAGTTTGAAGTGGGAGTGAAATATAAGCATGTACGATTTATATGACATCAACGTTTCGAAGTGAAAACACCAAATGACGAGCAGGACAAAAAAAGGACAAACTGTGCCCAGTCCCCCATCCACTGCAAAGATAAACGGACAACTGTCTGTGTAAGTTGGGTGTGTGTGTGTGTGTGTGTGTGTGCTTATCTGTGAGGAAAGCTGGGGGAAAGGGAGCGTGAGGCTTGGGGCAGGATGTAACGAAGATACTAAATGGATGCTAGTGAAAGGAATTTTTGGCTTCGCTCGTCATGTTTGTGTGCTAGAGCCGGAAATACACACACAAACACACACACACAAACACAGTGAGGAAGCTTCGCTCAAATATGTGTGCCCTTAATAAACTGCTATAAATTATCGCACACCAGCTTCTTTTTTGCCGTACGGTTGGGTTAGAGAGGAGATGCAGGCTTGAGAATAGCAGGCTAGAGCCAAGTTCAGAAAACGAACCGGATGCGGCGAACGGCAAGGAATGTCCCCATAAATCGAGGAACTCGTTCGCTCCAGCGGACCAGCCAGCGGTGGGCCGAAAGGGTTGAAGGTTAAAGAGTGTCCTTTTGAAAGGCCCTCCGTCCCCCATCCGTGGCGCTCTAATAGAGGTCCACCGGCAGGTCCGCCCGCTGGCGGCAAATGATCGGTGAAGTCTTTATCGAGAAATTAAACGGCAAACGAAGCGAGCGGAAGAGGGTGGACGCTGGCTGGCTGGTAGGCTGGCTTGGCAATGTCCGTTCACGGTCCCTTGAATGTATTGCCCAAAGGAGTACACTCCTCCGCAGGCAGACGGCAAAAAGGACCGCAAGCCCTAGAGTGTATGAGAGAGAGAGAGCAAGAGAAGCTTTCTAAAAAACGAGGAGCTGAACTAGGGGCCAGCCCTGAAGCCGTTGGCTGCCATTGTTAATGAGGAGGCTTTTAGCTAAAATTCAAACCTCTCCACTGTGCTCGACCAATTTTTCCAAGGGTTTGCGTTGATTTAGGACCGTAAAGGTTTGTCAACACACCACGCACTGCTGGCCTACGCACAAAATTTGCTCTTCAATTTTCCCCTTGCTCGTGCGAAGGGGTTTTTGGGGGTATTAGTGACACCTCGGAGGACGTCAATTTGTCCGACGACGGCTCCAGGAGAGGCTGCGATGGGAAAGTGATAATTTCATTAAATTTACGCTTTGCTCCGAGAGTCTCCGAGACCCCCCCCCCCCCCCCCCCCTGCGGGGTGGGGCTGAAGCCACACTGCTCGTGCTAATGAACGTGGCGTGCCTTTCCCCTTAACACGTTGGAGGATGACGAAATTTATTTTTGCTGTTTTTTGGTTCGTCGCTCTACCCGCACACAGTCTCTCGCACTGTAGTTTGCAATAGTGCGAATGCGGGTGTGTAGTGTTTTGCAGTCCTGAAGATAAAAACACCTGCCCGATGATCGATTGAAGGCTAAGCGAGCAACGTTTCCTTTGCAAAGCGTAGAAAGGGAGAAGAAAAAAAAACGCACTGAACCAAGCGACGAACCGACGGATGAGTTAAAAATGTGCCCCAGCGGTGCTAGGGTGAATATTTTGCAGTAAAATTCTAAAGAAAGGAGAGAGAGAAAACACACAAAATAAATAAACACTAAACATGCAAAAATCTCGTCAGCAGGAAGCACCGTCCGCTGGCCATTAAACTTTCCGCTGCCGCTGCTTTTGTTTGATTCCTTTTCTATCGCCCCCCCCCCCCTCTTTTTCGTGTTGGACGATTGACTTAATTTCTTATTACTTTTCCGTGTGCCCCTTTCTTCGCGTTGGCTTTGGCAGCTGAACCGAACAGAACGCTACGGCGAGTACATTTCTGTTCGGTTGGCTGTACTTTGTACGGTTGCCCACGGACCTGCTCGTGGATTCGGCGAAACGATTTGTCTTTAAACTTTTCAGTTTTCCCTGCTGCTGCTGCTGCTGCTGCCCGTTTGCACTGTTTTCTGTTTGTTCCGTTTCGCCCGTTCGCTTTAGTTGTAGCGAAACGGTTCAAGTTTGCACGAAACTGAAAACACAAAAAAAACACACACACACAGAAAACACAAGCACAATAATTTAATTAAATCCATAACAAAACCAACCCCCCCTAAAATGGCCGGTGGGGGGCAGGCAGGCAGGACGGTGCTGGCTTCGCTCGGGAAAACTTTCCCAATATTTCGCCACCGGGAATGTATCGATCATTATCGGCACGGCACGGCGGGGTAGCGAGCATTACAGAACGGAGCGAGCCTGGCTAAGGCTGTGTGTGTGTGTGTGTGTGTGTGTGTGTGTGAGTGAAAAGCGGTACCACTAACGAGCGTTAGCAGCTCCCTCCCGGTGGCTTTGTAAAATATTTAACAGCAACCCATTCCGAAGTTTGCAGCACGCCGCCTGCATATCCCGGATGCATTCTTATGCTGCACTTGTGCGCACCGGGTGCTAACTCATTCTCCCTTTCCCCTTACCTTCCCCGGGTCGCATTGTCGGTTCATCTGAGTTTGATGTTTTGGGGGTAAAGTTGAAAGGTTAAAGTTGACCAATTGCATTGTTTTGCAATATTTGGCGAGTTTTATACATGACAGTTTCTTCCGATTCGAGGAAAATAACGTTGTTTTTTCGTATATTTGCATACTTCAAAAACATTCCAATTCGTTGCACAACATTAGGGCATCAAAGTTATAACGTGCTGGGCTGATACTTTGGACGATTGAGATGAAAAAAAACGAGTTGCTCTGTATAGAAAATGTAAAAACTGCATTCTAAAAACATCAACCAACCGATTCCCGGAAATGTCTCGTTACTAGAACTTGTTTCGTATCAAATTCATAGCTTATTCAGGACTTATAAGTGACCTGTGAATTGGTCTCGAACCTATGCCGTAATTACAAAAACAATTTTGAAGAAGAAAAACTTTTTCCTGTACTGAAATTTAACTTGAACCTGTTGATGTAACTGATTACAGACTTATACCATCATAAGTACTGCAAAACAAAAATCTGCAGTAGCTCCTGCATTGGTTCTGGAATTGCTTCTCAATTGTACTGTATTGGTTCCGGAACAGATCCCGAACCCTTTACCTGTTCTGGAACTGGTACCGAATCTGTTTACGCTCCTCAAACTGATCTAAAACCTCTCGCAAACCTGTACCAGTTGTCTAAACGGAACTAGTTCTGGGTCCGTACCATTCCTGAAACTGATCCCGAAACAAGATCGATACTGGAGTTTATGTTCATGGAACAAGTTCCGAAACCAATCTAATGGAAATATTCTCGATCCTTTACTGAAACTGAACTGACTTGAACAGAATCCAAAAATATGTCTTGCGAACCTAAGAACTGGATTTACAGTCGTTGTCACCTAATTTTGGCTCTAAGGCATCAATTTTTGCCTCTAAGGCATCAGTTTTTGACTCTAACGCACCAATTTTTGTCCAGATTTTTAACGTCCAATTTTGTTAAGCAGATTTTTAACATTTGATATCTTAAGGCCGGGGGAAATTGCCCGTACTCGCTAGTGTAATTTCAATTTTTACTAGCGCATCTGGCGGCGGCTGATCGAAGCATTTTGCCAAACAATTTGGAGCCGCTTCAGAAAATATGCTTTTTTTCCATATTTTTTTTTTACTTATTTCGGAGGAAAAAAGTTTTGTAAAAGGTAGATGCACATGTCTTGCACGCATTGCATCCATTTTCATGACAAAAAAACCGATGGAAGAACTACTTAATTTTGAGATCCGGCAAGACCATTCCCTCGTTGACAAAAAAAGCTTCCACCAGCTACCGCCAGATGCGCTAGTGAAAATTAAAATCACACTACCGAGTACGGACAGTGACTCCCGGCCTTTACATTTCATAAAAAAATACAAAAACTGTGTAAATTGATTTTTGCTTGAGAAAAATGATGAAATTTTAGAAATTCTAAAGCATTTGTTTACGGCTGAAAATACATGCCAATTTTTTTTACTCCATTAAAACATACAAAACTGGAAAAACTATTGTTTTATTTTAAATTCTATCAATAACAATATTCACTACTTAACTTAATTTCAATCATTTGAAAATACACAGTTTTAGAAATTACTTAAAATTTTGTAAATAAAGCGATTGACTCACAGTCGAAAATTGATGCCTTCGAGGTAAAAATCGTGACACGCTGTCAAAAATTGGTGCCTTTGAGACAAAAATAGGCTAGTTAGAGTTAAAATTTTGCGGCAACGACTGTATCTTGATGCTTGAAGAGATCCTAAACCTAAAACGGTCCCGGAACATCGGATTTCGGACCTACAACTGACCCCTTTATAGCATCCATAGTATCCATGGAACAATATTAAACTTTTGAGTTACAGAAAACAGTGTAAAAAATCTGGGAAATGCCATGAAACTACAATTGTATTACGAAATAATGTGATGGAGGTGCCCAGTACCTGGTACAAATGAAGTGCGTGCTATGGTAAGTGGTAAAGAATATAGGAACGAATTGATTAAAAAAAAAACAAAGCTCAAAATGATAAAACATTCGCATTCTAATACAGTACAGTATTTCTCAATCGTTTTCAGTACAAAAAAAAACAATTACATTTAAACTATCCTAAAATAAAGATAATGTAAGTAAAATAATTAGAAATTTGGTTTGAGGATGGCAAAAGGCCACCAGCACTATCAGTATGCTTGACAGTGCACCCCATTGTGTCTTTCCAAGAACAACCGCGACCTACGCAGTGTGGAAAACTGCACACGAGGGAACACGTTCCAACTGGGGGCATATTTCTAGCTGGAAACCGTACAAAGCCAGTAGTGCGAGCACTGATTAGGGACAGTTTTACAATTTTACACAAAATTATACACCCCCCACCCCCCCTTCGCCGCCCTGTTCTAGTCAAACGGAATTGTCTGCGGCGAACAAAACGAACCAAGAAACATGACACTCGGCCACACATAACCTCAAACTATTGGCCCCTTTTTTTCTCTTTGGTTTTGACGTGACCGTCATCGCCACTCCACTGTCTGGGTCCGTACGGGCAACGGAACGATGAAATCATCGATTTCCCTCGAGTCAGGTGAACAATGCGAATGCACGCCACTGTGGGTGTGTTGTGCTGTCCTGTGTGTGTGTGTGTGTGTGTGAGTCAGGTCAAAGGACGCCAGACCTGGTGAAACGTGCCAATCGTGACCGGGGCTGCTAACAATCTGAAGCATGAGACTTTTCTGACCCTTTCTCTCTCTTTCCTTTCCTCCTCATTTCTCAAAAGACATAACGCGTAGGAATGCACGAAGCGAACTGAAACGAAGCAAGCAAGGGATAGAGAGAGAGAGAGAGAGAGAGAAGTAGAGAAAGAGATAGAGCAAAGAAAATTAGCTCAGTGGAATAGAATTTCAAATGCGACCAGCGTTAAGTGTGGCTACAGTGATGGGGGGGGGGGGGGGGCGAGTCAAGTAACTTTAGCAGATTTTTTCTTCCCCTGAAGTAATAAGCGAAAAGAAAACAAACTCAAATAAACACAGTGGAAAGAGTGCAAAGAAGAGGATGGGGAGGAGAAATGCTTCACCGAAATCCAAAACGCGCAAAGCTAATTTCGCCGCGACCCAGGCCAGGTATGCAAATAGGTTTTACAGAACAGAAACACACAACAACTACAGCAAAAAAGCAGCTCAAAATTACTGCCTAAACGCTACGTTAAAGTCCCTAGACATAGCCAAGGGAAAATAAGTTGAATCTACGGAAGAAAAATAAGGCAAACAAATCAACTCACCCAGCAAAGTTTGAGCAAAGGAGTAAATTAAAGCGGATTATTTCTTTCTTTCCTGCCTGCCAGCGCAAAGCCAATAGAGCCAGCCCCCGCACAGAGACAATGCATCAAACCGTCCTCCACCTCCGGGGCTGCCTATTGAGGACGTTTCGGTACGCGGTCTAGGGGATCTGTGTTAAAATCTAAATAAAGAAAAACGCCAACATTTAACCCCTTTTCGCGCGGCTCCGTCATTGTTTGATCAATACGCCGTTTGCTGTTTGGTTTTGTTGTTTTGATTTGCCGTTTATTTTTTTCAACCCGTTGTCAGCCAACTGTCTGCACATTCTGGGCAAATGGTTTGTTACAAGCTAAACAATTCATTTGCCAATACCGTACAACAAACGAAGCAAAAAAAAAAGAAATGTGGAAAATTGCTTCTTTTTTTGGAATGAAGGCAAACGAACGGGAGGGGTGCGTTGCGGGGTGCTGTTTGTGAGTTATGCCCTTCACCGACTCCCTCCCATTCACTCTCTGTTCTCTCCATCATCAAGCGTAGGCTATTCTTAGATAAGGAAAATTAAATTTATTGACCCCAAATGGGGCATTTTCCGGTCGATGTTTTTTCGATCCATTTCCAAGCAAAAAAAATAAAAAATAAAGAGCTGAGGCTACATTTTCTTACATCAGCCGAGCGATTGCCCTTTTTAGTAAGGCGAACGACAAAAAAACAAAAACAAAAAATGCGCCAAGAAGAAAACGAAATAAAGGATACTTTTTCCCCCCTTATTGGAAATGAAACCGCTTCGATGGAGACGCCCAGCCGCTGGTAGCGCAAGGGAGCGGAGGCGCAGCGAACGATTCATTCAAATTCGAATTTCAAGTTCGGCGCGGGGTGAGCTCGCTGAGAACCACGGCCACCTGTGCGCCTGCTGTGCTGCACGGGGAGCGCTACACTTCAGAGCAAAGCGCGGGCGCGCGACGACCGTAAAACAGCAGGCGAACCGCCTGTTTTCTACCTTTTGGAGACGAGCGTTAAATTTTTGCCGCTATTCAGTGGTTGGTATTTGTGACGTGGGTGCGTTTGCGGGTTCGGCTTCACCCGCCCCAGCGACGCGGCCCACGCACGCGTGCACTTTTCTCCGGTCCGGTGGTGGCATCGAGCCAGTCCAGTTGCACTTCATCAGCATTAATTTCCATCAAAATTTCACCCCGTTTAGAAAATGGGAGGACGTTTTAGAGAAGGCAGAACAAAAAAGAACTCCAAGCCACTTCACTTACTGCGCGCGAGTTTCGTAATGAACACTGACAGTTGAGTAAAGGGGAAAAAACTGGTCTGAAGAGGGTTGAAAAACCCCGCCACGTTATGCTTTCTGTCGGGGAAGTGGTCTGAACATATTTTCATTGCATTTTATTTTTTGTTTCTTGTATGTTTTTGATAAACTATTTGGCTTTTCCCCCCATTGCTCGCATATTTCATTAGCTCGCATCATATTTTTATGGCGAATTTTTTTTCCCGCGCCGCGATCCTGCATGCTGCAAGCAGCTGCTGCTGGTTGTTTGTTTATTATGTTTACGATTCTTTTTTTTTTTGGTGGGCTAAATATATTACCATTCAGTATGTTCCGTCTCGGTGTTCCATAAAATTAACTCTTTGCTAGAGAGATAGAGTGAAAGAGAGTAAGCGAGACAAAGAGGTAGAGAGATCGGCCGTGTAGAACGGGCAATTTTCTCTGGAAAAAAGGGATGAGTGTAACATTTCGTGTGAGGTAAACATCGAAGTACAACAACGAACTTGGTAGAAATATGATGAATTGCATAAAGCTGAAACTTTCGTAATAGGGTAAATGTGTCAAAAGTGGTGCAGTTTGTAGTGGTACAAATGTGTTTTATTGGATATAAAGTGTCAGAAAGGACAATTTCAGAATATTTTAACACATAGCAATTGGAATATGTTTTATCTTCGCAATCACAACCACTTTTACTATGAAACATATAAAATTTACGAAAAAATACATATTTTTGTGATTGCTTCGTTGTAGTGATGTGCTGTATGGAGCGCACCCACGAGTCCAATCCGACTCCGACTATTGTTAGTTCGATTCCGACTCCGGAAAAATGGAACCACTAGATCCGCCCGGAGTCGCAGTCCTTCGGAGTCGTCCGGAGTCGTTCGGAGTCGTCGGAGTCGTCCGGAGTCGTCCAGAGTCGTTCGGAGTCGTCCGGAGTCGCCGGAGTCGGAGTCGCAGTGAGTCGTCCGGAGACGTCCGGAGTCGTTCGGAGTCTTCGGAGTCGTCCGGAGTCGTTCGGAGTCGTCCGGAGTCGTTCGGAGTCGCCCGGAGTCGGAGTTGTCCGGAGTCGTTCGGAGTTGTCCGGTGTCGTTCGGAGTCGTCCGGAGTCGCCGGAGTCGGAGTCGTCCGGAATCGCCCGGAGTCGGAGTCGTCCGGAATCGTCCGGAGTTGGAGTCTTCGCAGTCATTCGGAGTCGTTCGGAGTCGTTCGGTGTCGTCCGGAGTCGTTCGGAGTCGTCGGAGTCGTTCGGAGACGTCTGGAGTCGTCCGGAGTCGCCGGAGTCGTAGTGAGTCGTCCGGAGACGTCCGGAGTCGTTCGGAGTCGTAGTGAGTCGGAGTCATCCGGAGTCTTTCGGAGTCGTTCGGAGTCGTCCTGAGTCATTCGGAGTCGTTCGGAGTCGTTCGGAGTCGTCCAGAGTCGTTCGGAGTCGCCCGGAGTCGTTCGGAGTCGTCCGGAGTCGTCCGCAGTCATCCGGAGTCGTTCGGAGTCGTTCGGAATTGTTCGGAGTCGTCCGGAGTCGCCTAGAGTTGGAGTCGTTCGGAGTCGTTCGGAGTCGTTCGGAGTCGTTCGGAGTCGT
>KB667578.1:1378980-1399984 GCA_000349065.1 Anopheles quadriannulatus | reverse complement strand
ACGACTCCGAACGACTCCGAACGACTCCGAACGACTCCGAACGACTCCAACTCTAGGCGACTCCGGACGACTCCGAACAATTCCGAACGACTCCGGATGACTCCGGGCGACTCCGGACGACTCCGAACGACTCCGGGCGACTCCGAAAGACTCTGGACGACACCGGACGACTCCGAAAGACTCTGGACGACACCGGACGACTCCGACTCCGGACGACTCCGAACGACTCCGAACGACTCCGAACGACTCCGAAAGACTCCGAAGACTCCGACTCCGGGCGATTCCGGACGACTCCGACTCCGGCGACTCCGGGCGATTACGGACGACTTCGGGCCTTTTCGAGCGATTCCGAACGACTCCGGATATTGCAGCGCGGACCTACCTTCCGGAATCGATTCCGAATTTATCGAAGTCGGATCGGAGTTGACTCCGGATTCAGGTTCCTATAGTCATCGTATTGTGTTTCTATAGTGGTGAATTTGGGCTAGAAGTAGCACATGCACATCGTAGAATGCAGAAACTAAAAAAATACTGAACTATCAGGTACTACCAGCTAACGTTGTTCTAGCTTACTTGACGGGATTGTTAATAGGCCAAAGCCATTTTTACACCAAGTCAAAATTCAGTTCTTTTTTATCTTTATAATCCTATTGAATTATTCATCTATTCCTGAACGATGGCATATCAATGCCTCTTGGTTGATTATAGCAGTCCAATTCGTGGCAAGATATTAGATGTCGTGAGTTGCCTCAACAGCATTGAGCGAAGAATACCGTAACACATGGCTGCTATTTTGATCGGTGTAACGTTTTTTGCATATTTCATTGCTTTCTCTAGTTTATGTTTTCCGATTAGCCTTACTAAAGGTATTTGATGACATCTATTCATCAAAAAATGATACAATAAGTGAAATAAATAAAAAATTGGTGCCCATCCTACCCCACGACAAAGTGTCAGGATCAGTGCTGCAAAATGTCACTGTCAATGTCATAAAAAATCTGACTGAAACAAAATCCATGTAAGCGTCACATGTATTCAACTGTGATAATCAGAGGTGATACTCAAAACGATTGGAGTGATCAATGCATGCTTCATGACATTTTTGCAGCCATCGCTTGGTCAGTCACTATGTCATGACTTTTTTTCTTACTGTGATCAGTTCTGCCAAATGTCACTGACATAGTCATGACAAATTCCAGCTGAAACAAAATAATGTCAGCGTGACGAGCTCTACTGTGATGATCAGAGGTGAGGCTCACACAGTCAGTGCGACCATCACATGCTTTGTGACGTTGTGTTCAACCATCTCGTGGTCAGTCACTTGGTCGTGACATTTTTTTGTCTGGTGATCATCACGATAGTCATGCGAGTCATGATCCCAATCAACAAAATGAAAATATAAACATTGCAAGATTTTTGATAAATTTAACCAATTTTGCAGATATCATGTCATACCTTCAATTGTAATGCTGCATTGTGGAATAATTAGATAATTACTGACCAAGAAAACCAAGAAAAGCGACCATTTTACACCATTTTGTACTAAACGAATAAACTCTGTTTCTTATTGTTGCGTAGTAACCATAACGGTGGAACGTTTTACTCCTCAAGCAATGGTATGGTGAGTCAAGAAACCTTAAAATTACTCTACATAATTGAAATAGTAATGAGCTTCAGTTCCACGACTTGTCTTTGCCTTACAAACAACCTATCATGCTCAGGTACTAAATAGGTGTTTTGTGATGTTGATGCTACTTTTGCAATGCTTTTCGAATCACCTTGATAGTTGAATTCAAATTTAAAGTAATGTTTGTTTTACAGTGCTACCGAAATGCTAGAAATCATCATAATCTACTGCTCGTTTCTCTGATAACGCAGCCACTAGCATACCCGTTAACACACCGGAACCTTAGCCCCAAAGAAATTCATAACCTTTCCCACTTAAAACTCCCCCCACTCACTCTGCATAATGTTGCACCTTCTTGCTCCGGCGATGCTAATTTCGCAAACATTCCGATTCATACCATTATCTTCGCGGGCGCGCTCACACGCAGCGAAAGCCGGAGAAGGGCCAGCAAATATTTGCCACCGGAAGGCCACCGCAGGGAAAGGCCTATCGCCGGATTGTGGTGCCTTTGTGCGAGTGTGTGTGTGTGTGTGTTTGTTCGGCGACAGGGAGGGCAGATATTTAATATTCTAAAACATTCTACCACCCCACCCCGAGCATTCGCACGGCAAGCAAAAGGTGTCACTCGGGTTTGCCCGCCGCCGAGATGGTTTGTTATCTTCCACGAGGTCAACCCTTTTCTTTTCTTCGCAACGGTGACACGACAGTGGGTGCTGTTATTTTTGCTTGTTTTTTTTTTAGTTTGCTCTTAGCTTTTGCCAAGCAAGAAAATTAATGAAGCACGACCCCGTCCGTTTAAAGGGGCAAATGACAAAAAAGAAATGTTGCAACTACGGCTTGCTTTCGCGAGCACTTTAAATTGGACGATCGAGCGCTTTCGATACCTTATCAGCATGCTTACCAGGGAAAAGGGAAGAGGGTAGGGGAATGAAATTTGATCGGCCGGTACCGGTACTGGCGCAACGAATAATTCATCATAATTCAATAACCCAATTTTCTCAATTACGCCTCTCTTTCTCTTTCTTTCTTTTTTCTTTCTCTCTCTCTCTCTCTCTCTCTTTCTCTCTTTCTCTATCTCTCTCTCTCTATAGAACGCGCGCGCACGCGTGAGGGTGTAATTTTATATTTATAACACCGACACATCGACTCTCACCGCCCGCACGCTATCGCATTTCGTGACAACCTGACGCGACGACAAACTGTACTTGCGACTGTTACCGGCCCCGAACGGAGGGCCGGCGAAACGGGGGAAACGTATTAAATGAAATTAAATATTCAACGCCTGTTCGTCACCGGCGGCGGCCGGCGCGATGATGATCGGGCTGAGGCTTTTATCGGCACATCGGGTTAGAAATTAGGGAAACGCGCGGGCGCAAAGATACGATGCATCAAAGGAGACGAGCAAATAGAACAGTAGGAAAGGGAGAGGGGGGGTTTGAATAATTTTGCAATACATTTATGGTACAGCCCCATCTACTTGCAAGGAGGTCTGAAAGGCGTTTCAAGTGTGTCTTTTATTGGGTTGGTTTCTTTCTTTTCAAACTTTATCAACACAAATTTAACTAAAAGGTACCAACATGAGTGAAATAGACGTAATTTAGTCATATTGCATACCTGCAGGCGCTTTCCAGCCATAAGCTCAGCCTAATAAGCAAACAAATTTCTAGTTTTGCATACTTTTAGGCGTCGGTTAAGAATAAATTTGCTGGGGAATAACTTTTGGGTCTGTATATAAAGTTATCGATAATACAGGGTTTTCCAGGGGTTCTCATAGTTGTGGGCTACTTCCTTGACCTTTTTCTAACGGGAAGTGAACTTCGTATGTTGTTAATTGGACTATATGGCATCCTTTTTGGACTGGCTACTTGGAAAGTCCAGTTGGATTTGTCCAACAAGGGTACTTTAGAGTCCAATTCCCATTACGTTAAGTTAATTTCACGTAAGAAAGAGTCAATAAAGTGTCCCACAGCTTTGAGAACACCTGGAAGCCCCTGTATTAATTCAGCCAACTGAGCGCCAATATGTATCTTTATTTTGATAGTTTCCTTCTTCTTTGTTTAATCTACGGCTGAAAAATCTATTCCAAACATGCCTCTATGTCTCGTTGGGGTAGTGATGAACCTAAATCGCCCGGGTTTGCCCTATTTGCGGTTAAGGACGCACCAACCATAATTGCAGCGATCTCGAAGATTCAGAAAAAGCACTAGAGATATTACGAGCATGATAATCATAATTGGTCAATTGTGCACACACACACGCGCGCGCTACTCTCGGACTGGATGTAATTTTCCGTATTCTTCCGCTCTTTTCTATTCCCATCCACTTTCATCCTCTTTTACGTCTTCTTTTTTTCACCCACCCCTGATTAAGGTACGCACACGTGACGCAACGGTAACGCACAGGGTAACGCAACACAGCGCATTAGTGCTTGCTCGGAGAGGCCTCGGGGCGTCGCGGTGGGGAATTTACTTCGGCGACGTGATGTGGTTTGATTTGATTTGAACACCGTAAGAGCTGGTAAGTGAGCAGGATAAAAAGAGAGAGAGAGAGAGAGCGGCGGAAGAGAATGCATAGAAAATGAAGGCCCGCCACCGCCACGCTCAGTTATTGACACGATCAGGCCACCAAGAGGAGCTGTAATAGGGGAAAGTGGGAGAGGGAAGTTCCATTATCCAATATTCAATAAAGCTATCCGGGCAACAGACGATCGGCGGTACATCGGAGGAGATGAGATTCAAATCGAATTTAGCTGCGTGTCGGTTCCAATTTCGTGCAGCGATCGAGCACCGAAAAGTATCTCTCTCAAACAATAATAATAACCAAAAAAGACAACAAAAAAAAAACAAAGCAAACCCTCACGTAGGTGTTAATCAAATTAAATTAAATAATAAACAAACGACAAGTGGAAAATTCGTCGCCCAACAGCAACCAAAGCATTTCCTACCATCGGTTGACACTTGATCGGCTTCCGGGTGGAGTGTGTCTTTCACTGGGAGGTAGTGGAGGAAGGAGTGTAAGGGGCATAATGGGAGGAGGGGGAAATAAAATAAAGAAACGACGCCCCAAACGCTTACACGCACTCTGATCGAGCGGCACAATCGGCAACAACAAAAGCAGTGATCGAATTGGAATCCGTCGAATTGGTTTTTTGCAAAATTGTGTCGGAGAGCAAAAAAAAGTTAGGTTAGATACGGGAAGCAAATAAACGCAGAACAAGGGCTGCACCCCGCGCGCAAGACATTTTCCCACCCATCAAACTTCCATCAGTTGCTGCTCAAACGGGGTGGAGGGTTTTATTATTATTACACTTTACTTTCATTTCACCGCCACTTCCCCCTCTCTCTCTCTCTCTCTCTCTCTCTCTCTCTCTCTCTCTCTCTCTTGTGGGTTGGAAAATATACGTCGGAAACGCTGATCGATGGCTGTTGCTTTTACAGTGTTTTTTTTTATTTTGCTTGGTCCCATTTTATCTTTTGTGTAGCGTTCACAATCCATTCTTACACGTGACACACCGTGTTTGCCATATCGTTTCAGGCACTTACTGTAAAGACTGATGTTCTTCCGATATTGGGAATCGCCCGTCTCCGCCCGTTTATTGACATCCCGAAAACGGGCGAACGTCATGTCGCCGATGATGGTGATGATGATGATGCTATCGCCGGTTGAAGGTGCCGAGATAACAAACCTTTTTTGGTGCGGCCGTACCTTTTGCTCGCGACTCGGAAAACCACCGTTTGCAACATTAATCTTGCATCGGCCTGCATACATTTGCTTGGCAAATGTTTTTAGAGTGATACGCGATCCGCGCGAAGGAATTCGGCCGGAGGAGAGTTTTGCACGGCTTTCACGTGCCCCTGCACGTAAACTCTCACTCTCTCTCTCTCTCTCTCTCTCTCTCTCTCTCTCTCTCTCTCTCTCTCGCCTACTTCTTGCAATGACATTTTATGACCGACCATTAAACACTTTCCGCTAGCGAATCGCCCATCGCCGGTGCTGAAAGATCCGCAGTGTAGATGCTCCAATATGCAAACGGGGCGCGGTGTGCGAAGTGAAAATGTTGAAAGATTTTGCAAGATTTATAAATACGCCCGTACACCAGCACCACCACGGAAGCGGCGGGATGGATGCAGTAATCCGAATTGCGGGGTTTTTGCGAATTTTTGTTGTTACTATTTGCGCCGCGTTTCATCTTGGAACCGCTTTGCACATTCCAGGCATGGCAGGGGAAATGATCCCCTCTTGAGAACGGGGGAGCCAAACGGTCCTGGAGGAGGAGGAGTTTCGGGGCCGGAAATTCTAAATCAAACAAACAAACGATAGCTCAGCAAGACAGAAGAACAAAAAAACCCGTTCGGGCGTGCGACCGCGTGCGACATTCGCACGACAAGAAAAGCTCGCAACATCAATCAATCAAACGGGCGGGCGGGCGGCGGCCAAAGGCTTATCACGCGACCTCCCACGCCGACACGACAAACGTCAAACCTTGAGGGCTGTAGGAAGGGAGGGGGGGGGGGGGGGTTGGGACAATTCAAACTCGAATCACGTGAGGCGTGGCGTTTGCTGCAAAAATAGCACCCGACCAGCGGGCGAAATTGGCAAGATCATGCGAGACACACGCGCAGCAGGTTTTTTTTTTTTTGCTTTTTCGTTGGGTCTGCCCTTAGGGCGAACGGTTCCGCTTCCAAGGCGCAAATCAGGCTTCGCATCTTCGTGACTTCCGTAACCGTACGAATTGGTACGGTGAGATCTTGGTACATTCCCTTCCAGCAAAAAAAGGTACCACGGAACAAGTGGCCGTCATTAGCAGTGGCGTCATTGCACATCCCGATGACCAGGTCCCGATGGCATGACCAACGGCTTGAGACGTGATCAATTTTTCTTGATTTTTTTTGTCTGTGAGTGTGTGTGTTCCTTCAAATTCCAAACATCCCCAAACAATCATTGCCCGGGAACGTTTCCGGTACGCTTGGATGATGTTGCTAGTAACCTGCTGCTCAACACTAAGCCCAAAGTCGTTAAGTCAACGCTTTTACGCCTCCCAAAATTCTACCAAACATTCGTGATACTTACGGAATCCAAAATCCGAGGGCATATCGTACGATCTGAAATATTAGTCATTGTTTTTGGTCTTAAGACGTGTTCTAGAAGTTCATTCCATAATATCCTGCTAAATATTCTACCCAAAAAAGATTGGTGGCAAAAATTGAAACAATTTTAAATGTAAAGTTCTCAACAGATATCAAAACCGTGGTCATCTTGCACTGTGTGTTGTGTTGATGCTCCTAAGACATTCTGTAGAAGTTCCTAAGGCAAACTCTGGACTGCTATATTCTGCCTGATCCTCACTGCAGTGTGAGTGCCCAACCCGAGACATCGAATAACGTGTAGTACAAAAATGAGCGATACTTTTTGGACAAGATTTTTGTTTAGGTGGTTCTAAGATGTAGTCTAGAAGTCCTTTAGCGATCTGTTAGGTCTTTGTTTGCCTCTAAAAAATAGAACTCAATGATTTTGGTATCTTAATAACTATATATCTTCGACTTTCTCCTCAAGCACACGTTTCAGCATCCTTCGCCTACTTGGTGCTCCTAAGACATTCTATAGAAATTCCTTAGGCCAACTCTGGACTGCTATGTTCTGCCTGGACCTCACTGCAATGTGAGTACCGAAACCGAGGCATCGAATGGCGTGAAGTACAAATGAGCGATACTTTTTGGACAAGATTTTTGTTTAGGTGGTTTTAAGATGTAGTCTAGAAGTTCTTTAGCGTACTGCTAGGTCTTTGTTTACCCCCAGAAAAGAGAACTCAATGATTTTGGTGATCTCAACCACTATATATAGCTTCTATTTTCTCCTCAATCACACTTATCAGGATCCTTCGCCTACTTATCAGCACACAACCCCAATTATTTCAAGCAGATCTCTTCAAAACAAAGATTTTCACAAAAAATGAAAAACTTACTGAAGCTGCATTAACTCCATTTTTTCAGCTGTATTCGTTGATCGTGAGATATCTCCAAGAAGTAGATTTCCAATCAGGCTACTAGAAGTAGTTACAAATGACATACTTCTCATTCTGCGGTACAAGAAATTGACATTTAAATCTAGAACTGCTAGTTCTTATTCCTGACATTTCGTAGTGCCCACACACATCCACAAAAAAGCAAACAGAGTCAAGATTTAGTGCATTAGAGCGCTCGTATGCGATACCACACCCACGCACAACACCTCCGTCAGAACAGAACGCTTTGATGTTTACATTGACGACCGTGAATCGCACTGTTTCCACCCGAGTATCGCTTTCCAATAGCCGTGTCGGCGGCGTTCGCCCAACTTTCGGCCGCCCGCTTATGACAAACAGACCCGAGGTACACACCGCGTGCGTTCGGCTTTTCTAGCCAGCTCGGTTCCGCGCCACCGCACCTGGAACCACCGACACGGGACACAGAACAGTGGCAGTGTTTTTAATACTGTACTTATTTTCCTTTACCACTCCCGCGTGTTTTCTCAGCTGAACCAAAGCGACCAAGAAAAGAGTGAAACCATTCTCACGCGCATGCAAGCCGTAGCAAGCGTCCGGGTGGAGCTGGTGGAGCATTCGTGAAATCGCTTAATTCCTCCCCAATTCTTTACTCGCCGTGCAAACCGGGCAAAGGCACCATTTATCACACGAACCTCCAGAATGTCTGCTGGGCCCGGGGGCTGCTGCTGCAAGTCTTTTGCAAGAGGGCAGAACGAACGATAATACGCACTTGGGTCGCCAGTATGGTCCGGAAATGCACACCTGCTACACCGGCACGGCCAGCAGAACGGCCAACGGCCCGATAAGCGCTCCGTGCCGAGGACATAAGCGAATGGAGCGCGATAAGGGAAGCAAATCCAAACCCCTTTTTTGTGTTAATGTGTCTGTGTGTGAAGGTGAACCAGCACAGAACAGAACCGTGTCTGAAAGCGTCCTTTGAAGCGGAAGAGTGCGAGCAAAAGACAACAAAATAGAAGAGAAACAAAAATCTTCCAAATAAAAAAAAAACTCCTTCCAAAAGGAAAAAGCGGACGCATCGCGTGTACTTTACACACAGTGGCACACAGGTTAAGTTTTTTGTGTGTGTGGCTGCTGTCGTTCTGGAAGACGCCGTAATGTTGTGTAATTCGGAAGGTAACGGGTAAGATGTACGATAACAAAAAAGCACACACACATACACACACAACAGCAACTTGACAGTGATGCGACACCGAACCGACACCGACAACGCTGTGTCCACAGCAACGTACTGCCGCAGCCGACAATAGGCTAGTTTTGCTTAGCCAATTGCATACCTTTAGGCGTACGCCTGACGTCACAAACTGTCCAGTGCCGTCAAACTTGCTTGCTCGATTGGACTGTTTTGAAGAAAATCTATGTTAATAATGTTTTTTTTTTGTGATTTCAGCTACTGTACATGGATGTAGAAACCGCACAGAAGCTTTAATTTGAATAACCAAAAAAAAATGGCCAAAAATGATTACAAGAAGGGGCAACAACCGCAAAGAAGGCACAAAAAAGAATGTTGCATGTATATGTTTGTCCACTAAAATCTGGCCCAATCTGGAGCGTGGGCTTTGCGTGACCGTGCGACATTAGGACCGCAACCGAACCCCTCCCCCTCTGAGTGTCCACTTCCCCTCGTCTCGGCTAAAAATAAATAAAAACAAAAACGTCGCATAACCAAGCCGATACTGCCGCTGCTGCTCCTCGGTACTCGGATGGAGTTTTTTACGACGACGAGGTCATCCCGGCCCCGGCTGGCCCTTTTCGCCCTGCAACCTTGCTCCCCCCCCCCCCCACACACACACACACACACGCACGTGTCGGAGACGGTGGCCGAGGGCAAATTAAGTTGCGATATTTACGGCGACGTAACCGTCAGGTTTTAGGCTTCGTCATACAAAAATATGTGTGTGTGTGTGTGTGTGTGTGTGTGTGTGTGTGTGTGTGTGTGTGTGTACACTTTTGTACCACCACCTCATCCCCACTAAAACGAGAGACGGAACATTGGTTTACTAGATTATGGTGTTGTGGGAACATTGTCTTCCAGCAGTGGGAGGACGGAGCGAACCCGGAGGGAAAAGCGTTTTTACGGCAGAGAAACTATGGAAACTATTGCCCCTCCCGCCGGGACCGCCTAAACAACGAGGAACATTGGGACCACACAAAAAAGAGAGAGGGGGGGGGGGGGGGAAGAGGGATACCAGAAATGGGTAAGAAGTCATCCGAAAAGCGCTACAAAAAAAAAACAAGAAAACGAAACCAAAGGGAACATTCGTGATGCTGACGATGATGGTTATTAGCAAACTTTATTTTTTGACCAGTCCATTACAACCGTTTTTTGTGTTTTTGTTTTTGTTGTACGCTTGAGTTAGTGACACCGACCGATGCGAGAAGGGGGAGAGTAAGAAGGGGCGAAACAGTTGCTCGGCGAAACACGCAGCGGCACACGGACACGGACGGATAGTAGGACTCTCCTTTTTGGCCTTGTCCGCTGCAGTTACGGATGGGCGCAAGATTGGGGCTAGGCTTAAGCGTTACATTACAGGGTTTTCCAAGAGCTGTGGGACACTTTCTAAACAGTTTCTGACGTGAAATGAACTTAATGTAATGGGAATGGGACTCTCTAGCACTCTTGTTGGACAAATCCAAGCAGAATTTTCGAGGAGCCCAATTTCTAACATATGAAGTTCACTTCCAATAGGAAAGAGTCAAGGAAGTGTCCCACTACTATGAGAACCCCTGGAAAACCCTGTATTTTCTCTGCTTTGTGCAGGTTTGTGTGTGTGTGTGAGTGGAGGAGCCAATTCTCTATTTTCTTGCTATCTACCAAAAAAAAAAAAAATAACACACACAAACACACTAAATTGACCGACAAAGCTTCGACAGGCTTATCGTTGCATCGATAGTCGCTTCTGCCTACTGACCGTTGATCCTGCTCCAAGTGTGTGTGTGTGTGTGTATGTCCCCAATGATCGGACCCGCCTGATAAGGACACCCTCTTCGGACTCCACAGCATGACCTGCCCACTAGCCTCACTATTTAGGGGTGGAGTGAATTTAATTAAATTTAACGTAATTCAATGTTGACTCTTTGCACACTCCTTTTCACTAACTGCTTGCTTCAGCTCCCCATGACTTGTGCACTAGCGATCAAACTGTCAATTGAGGTCCTTTTTGCAGGCTCCAAAAATATGATTAAAAATTGAGGGAAGGATTGTAAGCGTTTGTCAAGCTACAAACCTAAAAAAAAAAGAAAACTCACACCAGAATTGTTTGTTTTGATTGCTGAAGTGGTTGATTTGTGTTGCGATTGATTTTTCACCCACACACACACACACACACACACACACACACGTATACATTACACAAAAAATTCACAAACACACACACACACTGTTAAACTGAGAGAGCGATAGGCTTGGTAGCGCCGCGCCTCCTCTTAAGGGTTGTCGTAGTTGATGGAGGTGCGGTAGCGGCGCGTGTAGTACTTGAGCGTGCGGCGGCCCCGGTACGGTGGCTCGACCGTGTTGGCCAGCTCGGCCGACAGCGGCGGCTCCTCGGGCGGCTCCGGCGCCTCCTCCGGCGCCCGCTTGGCCGCCTGTCCAGCGGTGCCCGGTTCGTCGCTTGCCGGCGGGCTGAGCGTGCGCCGACCGGTCGGCGGCTTGCCGCTGCTGCTGCTGCTGGTGGCCGCTGCCCGCTGCGTGTACAGCACCTGCTCGACCACGCTCGACATGGTGCGGAGGTGGCGCCGGCCGGGCGGATCGCGTCTCAGCACCACCGGCTCTTCCGCTGGCTGCTGCTGCTGCGGCTGCTGCTCCTGCTGCTGGCCAGTGTTCTCCATCAGGTAGCGGCGTCGGAGTGCGTCCCCAGTGATGGGCACCAGCGAGCGGCGCAACCGTTCGAGAAAGTCGTGCTCGGCGCTGCACGGCACGGAGACGGAGCGTCCGAGGGGATAGTGGCTGGCGGCGGCGGTGTTGATAGTGGCAGTGGCCGGACTTTGCGTCTCACTGTCCGCACCGGACGTCCAGGGCGAAAGGGTGGAGAGCGTGCTGCCCGAGGACGATGCTGTGCTGCTACTGCTGCTGCTGCTGCTGTTCGGTTGTACCGCGCACTGGCGTGTGTTGGTGGCCGCGGATGCTGCTGGCGCTGCTGCAGTCGATGCACTCGCGCCGATCGCTGGCACGTCAATGGTGATCGCGGATGCATCGCGCGAATCTGGCCGCCGGGCGAGTGACGCGCGGAAGCGTTCGAGCGCAAGCGTGTCCGGCCCACCGCCGTCCGCGGAAAAGCGGCGACCGCCGGGGCAGTGCGGGACGGTGGTGGCGGCTGCTGCTGCTGCCGCTGGAGGGAACAAAACAACGGCGACGAGCCAAACCAAATGGGCGGGTGGGGAGGGTGGTGGTGGTGGTGGTGCAGGGGGAACGGGTTGGTGCAAGACAGAAGCAGATGGTTGTTCGGCAGGAATGGGATGGAAAGAAAAAAGAAAGAGAGAGAGAGAGAGAGAGAAAGAGAGAGAGAGTGGATTCGAATCAAATAAAAAGGGACTGGTTTTGTTCACGACAACACAACGCGTGCACACGCACACACACACACACATTGACACAAACACAAAGGATGTTGGGGGAGTTGGAGTGTTTATACAAAAATTTAGAAAAACAGGAAGGGGTGCGGGGTGGAAAAGCTGAGAGTGCAGGGGGGGGAGGAGGAGGAGGGGGGAGGTGAACACTTTGCGATGAAGAGACTATTTTTCTAGCGGAATGCTGCACACATGCACAGATTGGGTGAAAAGCGACGGGGAAAGCGATGGGCGGCAGGATGAAGGAGCAATCAAAACTCGCAGCGTTCTAATAATTATAACAAATTGCTCACTCAAATACACACACTGGCCACAGGGGTTAAGATTGGAAGGGGGTGTAGGGGTGGAGGGGGTGGGCTGCGGCTGGGAGCGACACAGCGACATTTGCATGCACACATCGATGCGTTTGGAGCATTTCCTGCCTTTATTCGCTTGCATTAATTGCTGGTGCTGTGTGCAAAGCTGCGTACAATATACAATCGAGCACAGTGGAAAGGATTTTTTTCGTTTTTTAGTATTACATTTTTTTTTTTTTCATTTTACAAAACACACGGTTTTAGACATTTTGAAGTATCTTGTTTTATTTTATTTTTTTATGTTTTGTTTTCTTACTTAATGAAACACTACTTTGTTTGGAGTTATCGAGCTTTTAGAATTTTCATATCTTAAAGCAAGGATTTACTTCACTCATGTTGATCTAACGAATCTAACGAATAGGGTTTGCTAGACTTACGTTACGATGTAATTAGAAAATTTTAAATCCGATTGGGAATGGGACCCGTATAGCTACTCTGTAGGAACACATTCCAACCTTCTTTTTCCAATGATATTTCGTTTCACGCTGAATGCTAGAGATTTTTAAAATATCAATACAAAAAAAATACAGTGATGGTCAAATAAGCACGCTCACCAAAATAGCATGCTATAGGAAAAATGCTTTTTCTAATTCAATATTGTACTCTTAGCTACTTCTGTTTTTTTTTTTTATTATTTTTTCAACGTATTTGCACAACTTCAGCTGAGTAAAATACTCGAAAGGATAATAAAAATGTTATAAAAAAGATCTCAAAAATCCGTTCTATACCGACTGCCTCTGGTCAACACAAAGATGTGGTTGCATGACAATAATACGATGCTTAGAGCAAGTAACACTATTGCTCATAATTATTTAACATGCACTGTATTCGACTGTTTTTTTCAATCCTGGAACAAATTGTATCAGGAGTTTTTTTTCCTCCATGTAATAAATTGCCTCAATTTGGGAAAATACACGGTATTTTCTTCCTAATTAGGCTTTCTAAATACTCCTGGAATCCAACTGATACTCCAACTGAGAATTGATTAATCAAATTCTATAAGCATTCCAATTTGTACTGTGGTGTGTAACATTTATAGCTAAATAAAGTAATTAATTCTGAAAATGGTTAGAAGCGTTAGAATCATATGTGAAATTCGTAGTATTTCATATTCACTACCAAATTATGTTTAATACAGCGTTAATAATGCAACAGAATATATCAGCGGTAGATGCAGTACTATGGGTCATTTTAACTCAAACAGTTGGCAGGTCAAGAGTCTATTCGAGACACACATTAATATAGACAAGGCGCAGCTCCATTAATAACACACACATTGATTTCCATACAAAAGTTATTAAAATAAATAAATTAAAATGTTAAACAGTAGAATCAGTACATTTAGCTTTTAGTACAAACAGCCCTATTTACATGACCCAGTACCCTTAGTGTCTTCTTGACGGAACTGTCCTCTTCTAGGTGCTCCAAGTCATCTGAACCACTCCTCTTAGTCGCTAAAGACATTACCCTGTATTCGAATCCAATTGTGCAGCGTTTTGGCTTTACAATTCAAATTAGAATTTCTTCAAACGCAAATAATGCAACCGGTAAAAAGCGTGAAAAACATTTTGCACACCGCCACCAAAACGAGCTGCTGGCCCGGGACGGGTGAAATGCTCCCCTACCACCGGGGAAGAAATGTGCGATCAAACATCCGGGCCCTTTTTCCCCCCGCCGTAAGAGCGATCATTAAATTCTGCCACACAAATCAAACGAAAACAATTTAGAGAAGCGCGCGAGGGCGAGCTCCTTTGCACCACCACCGCAGAAGTGTAAGCATGTGAGTTAAGATGTCTCTGCCGTCCTCGCTCTCCAGACACCAACCGCTCGGTGCCAGCGATGTAACGAATGAATGAAAGGTTAACCCCCCCCCACCCCCCTCCCAGTTGCTGCTTCTCTCGGCGGTGCACAAATTAGCACCTACTTGCGAAAAAGATGCACCCACTGCCCCTACCTGCAGCTCGCGCGCGTTAGATGATCGGGGATGATGCATTTCCGCGCACCAAGCACCAACCATTGATGTATGTGCAACCTTAGCGGGGATTTGGGGGGGGGGGGGGGGGTGTTGAGGGCAATAAAAGATATCGTTTGTACGGATTCGGTTCTGTGCAGAAAAGACAACGGCGGCCATCATTGAGACCGGGATGGTGTAGCGGCTGCCCTAAGCTGTTTGCGCAGCAAGATTATGATCCGAGTGCTAATGCATTTTTGTTTTATTTTTCGTCTACAGCTCTGTTTCTGTGTATGTGTGTGTGTTTGCTAAACAACTTACTTTTAGCGCTGAGAGCCCCTTTGTGCTCGGAGTGTGTTTGTTGATTTGGAGAGATTTGGATTAAAATCGTTGACTTTTGCACCGCAGCTGCCGCAAACAGTGGGGACGCCTTGCCGACAAAGAATGTAAGCACGTGCTGGACTGCGTTGCTTCGTTCGTTGCAACCAGTCACCCAAATATTTGGCCACATTTTCCTTTTTTTTTTGCCACAGAGCAGCAGACTGGAACGGAAACATCAACAGCGGTACGACTGAGCAGATCGCAAGCCGACAGAGATCGAACAGCACGAACATATTTAACTGTTTCATATAGAATTTAGCTGTACAGAGTTGGCTAGCCAATTTTACAGCAAAAATTTCAACGGCGTAAAACAATATATTTAAAAAACTACGACTCGAATGGTCCGCCACTGGCGGCTTGGACTACCCGTACGCGTTCAAGTGTTGTAATCTTATTTTGCTTAGAAATATATCAATATTGAACTGGCAAGAGAGTAACCCTGCAACAGAAAACAACCTCAGAATAAAATTAATTATCTATTGTTGGCGTACTTTTCAGCGAATAAGAACTCATTGGAACAACTAACGATATACCTGGTTATTTATATCCAATTAGTTTTTAGGATCCAATTAGTTTGTTCGCTTTAAATTCGTTTCGCTCCTACAACCATTTACTTGAAACTAGTTCTGGATTTATACTGGCTACTTCCACTCTTTTTCGTTCATTCCAATCTGACAGCAAGTTCCTAGTAACTAGTTACGGTTACTACTAACTGTTGTCCGTTACAAATAGCTAGTAATTTTGTCTAGGCACTCTCAATAATTCGTTTCATCATCATGTAACTGGTTCCGGTTCCATAATTTTAATTCCTTTAATTCACTGCTTTACTGTAGTGCTGCCAAACTCTGGTAGCATTTTCCATCTCTCTCGCTCTATCTCCGTGAAGGCTACTGTCAGTTCACTATTTACTAACCATCATCATCCATCAAACGTAGTGGTTTATAACGCGCTCTTCGTTAGCGCCGTACTACCGTAACGCTAATGAATTTGTCACCAGATTCGGTAACGCCTCGCTGTGCCCTTTGGAGCGTGGGAGGTTTCGCTCACTCATTAAGGACGCGCTTTTTGTCGAGTGCAAAGCGAGTTTTTTTTGACAAAAAAATGGCTCAAAATGGCAACAAAATTGCGCCGGTGGATCGATTTTGGGACGACATTCTCGCGAGTGCTGTTCACGCACACAGCACCGCTCGCACGTGTTTGAAGTGGTGTAAGTTTTAAATCGCACCACGGCTCCCCCAGAACGCACTAAAAAGGGAAAAGGAGAGAGAGAGGAAGCCAACGAACGAATCATTATAATTGCTCGCACAAACACGCGGCGACAATTAAATAAAACGCAAAATAAGTGACAATCGACAGAATGCAGTAAAAAGTAATAAAACACCCAGCAGCACAGACGGATCCCCTCACTTCCTCCCTTCTCTGTCGGTGTCATGCTACAAAAAAAAACCATCCCACACCCGTTCAGATGTGACGCGCTGCGTGCGTGTTTGTGTGTGTCAGATAGTGGATGATGATGAATTGGTCATATCAAAAAGGTGTTTGCTGGTACGCAGTGTTGTTGTTGTTGTGTGCGCATGTTGCTCCTCGGTGCAGGGTTTTTCCGGCGTGCGGTACCGACCGTATCGAATTTCGTTCCCCCCGCCCACACACACACACACAGCTACGCCGGGCGGGCGCAAGAGACGAGGGCAATTTTGAAATTAGCTATTTCAATTGCTGCCCGTCAACGTCGTCGTCCCACAACGTCCTCTCGCCACCGGATTTTACGACGCCAGACATTGGGGGCGGAACGAGTAAACTAGTGGTGGAAACTAGGAATCGGAACTGCCCGTTTCCGATTCCGTGTTCGGAATCAATGTCGGAGCCGATATCGAGTTTGAAATTGATTTCGATTCCAAAGTCGTTTCCGGAGCCGATTCCAGAGCAGATCATGATTCCAGATTCGAATCCGGACCTGATTCCCAGGCAGATTACGGAGCTGTTTTCGGATCCAATTCCGTAGCAGATTCCAGATCCCATTTCTTAGCAGATTACGGAACTGGTTCCGGATCCGATTCCGGATTAGAGCCAATTTCGCAGCTGATTCCAGAGCCGACCTCGATCCCGGAATCAGCTCTTGAATGGGACCCGGAATTGGTTCCAGAATCAGTATTAGCTTCCGAACTGGAATTGGCTCCAATACCAGTTCTGTAATTTAAATCAGAAATTTAAGGAGCAACATCAGTCTCGGAATATCCTTGAGAATGTATAGTTTACAAGTAAATTTGAATTGTTTGCGGCTATCAATACAATGCATAGATATAGCATAGACAACATAGAACCCAAATCCCTATTCTCGTGAAGATGCCGAAACTGACTTCGATTCTGAAGCCAATTCCGGAGCCAATTTCGGAGCCGATTTTGGCGCTGATTTCGAAGCCGACCTCGATCCCGGAATCAGCTCTTGAATTGGACCTGGAATTGGTTCCAGAATCAGAATCCGTATTAGCTCCGGAACGGGAATTGGCTCCAATATCAGTTCTGCAGTTTAAATCAGAAGTTTTGGAAGCAAAATCAAATCCGAATCTCCTTGAGAATGTATCGTTTACAAATAAATTTGAATTGTTTGCGGCTATCAATACAATCGTAGCAAAGAAATAGCATAGACAGCATGGACCCCGATTCCTTTTCTCGTAAAGATGCCGAAACTGACACCTACTCTGAGGCCAATTTCGGAGCCGATTCCGGAGCCAATTCCTACTATCCAGAAACGATTCCAACAAACTACGGAGCTAGCTGGAATCAAATAAGAGCACAATTTAATGTTTCCCATCACTAGAGCAAACGAGCTTGTGCAACGGGAGAACCACACGCCGGTGTGTGAGTGCGCGGTGCGGTTGATTATAACACTGAATTCGGTGGTTAGTTTGTATGATACGGTGTTTGTACCGTGTCACCGCCAACGATCCGGTCAAGGTTACAGTCGGCTGCCGGTGGGAGAGCGGACGAGCGGCCTCCCATTGCATGTGAGTATTATTTTACATGTGTTGGGAAATTGGAAAAAAAAACAAATATAAAACACACATCGAGGGTGCGGAATAGGTGCAATAGATGACAGCGACAGTACGAGTTTGTAATTACTATTCACCGGGGTTGTTGTGGAACCACAATAATCGGTTTCCTTTTATAATGGGCAACAAGCACTCATTTTCACGAGTAATCGATCGGTGCTGGATCCTTTTGTGCACAGCAAATGGCAAAACATCTAACACCGCAACCGGCAATGTAGGGTGTGTGTGCGGTGTACCCTCAGCGCCGGCATCAATTCGCGTGCACCACAGTAATCAGAAGCTTAAAATGTATTAATATCGGGCATGCAATCCCGATCGCGCTTTGATGTTGCGATTGTTTCGTAAAAAAATGAGTGAATTGAACAGCAAGTACGGTGCCATTTCAAAAGTAACGCTATGGCATTTTTCGAATTATGAATTATGATTTTATTAGTTCAACGCTGTGGTGTTGAAATACCCGGTAGCAGTGATATTACAGGTTGGCTATTGACAGAAGCTTTAAATTATAAATTAATAAAAAAAAGTCCTGAACAGGAAATTATTAGCCTGTGCACGATCGAACATTTTTAATTTTATCGAATAAATAAATTCGTTTGCATTAAAGGCTTTTTAATAACAATTTACTATTTGTTTTGTGAGCGTTTTGGCCAATTCATTTACTACAATTGGAGAAAGTACCGTTTGATATGATATTGCACAATGATTTGTTTTACGATTTGTCATGTTCCATTCGTCATTTACCTGTTCTAACGTGTCGCAGGCGCCATTTATCGTCGAAACGGTCAAAAAAAAATTCCAGAGCGACAGCAATAAAAAAAAAAAGAAAAAAACAAGCACAAGAAGAAACCTGTCGCAACGATTGCCCCCAGTGACTCGGAACTGCAAGTGACGATCGATCCACTCGCAGTGCGGCTCGGGACACGCGAGAAGCGGACGCTGACAGGCAGGGCAATGTAATTGATATTTAAATTACATGTCATTTTTTACGAAGCGCCACCGCCAGCGCTCCATTAGCACATCTGCTCGGTTTTATTTTTTGTATCTTTGTTCGCTTTCTCTCTCTCTCTCTCTCTCTCTCTCTCTCTCTCTCTCTCTCACGCTCTATACGCTGCTTGGTCGTATTTGTGCGCCGCCCTCGCAATTGAGAAGACTGATTATTATTCGACAAATCGATTAAAATGTCAATCGCATCGATAAGGGGGAGTACTTTTTTTTTTAAACACCACAATGACAGAACCCACAAAGACGATAAAAGTCATCCCCCCCCCCCCCTTGGGAGGGAGTGACCGGGAAAGGTCATGAATCGTTTGGCAGAAAGGATAACAACAGATGCAGAACACAACTACCGCCACCATTTAATCAACTTCCATAGCTACCTCACTGTGCTGCTGCTGCGACCGTTGACAGCGGCTCGGAGTACAGGTTGATCGTGCAGAGGATGTGTTTGCTAGATGCTTGTTTGTTTGATGGTCGGCCCGAGCGCCCCTTTCTTTCAGCCGGCTCCCAGGTGTGCGTGTGTGCGCGCCTGTGTGGTTGGGTGCTTACGATTAAAACGATACCCCGGATTGTCACACACCTTTGCGCGAGGATTGCGCCCGAGGGGAGGGGGCCGGGCGGGTTCAGCAATTAACGCTTCTTCATTAGCGATGCCACCACAGAACGGATGAGTAACGCACACACACACACAAACACTGTCTCTGTGTGAGAACAAACAAAACAAACTGGCACGGCGCGGTGATGATGATCGCACACACAGTGATCACTTCTGTGCGAGAGCCACGATCGGGCGGCTGATTTGATTAATTGCACGCGTGCAGAAGCCCCCCGCAGGGTTTCTTTCGCCAACTTTTGCTTCCTTCCGGAGGGGGGGGGGGTTGATTTTTTTTTCTCTCCAAAATTACAAATCATTCACCTGCATCGATGCACTCACACAAACACACACCACACACACACACACGAAATGGCACATGCACAATTTATTTCAAATACACACTCACAACACCGCCTTCCCGTTCGCAGGACGTACGCCCGGTTTCGTGCGTGCTGCACGCCTGGCACGGCGCGTCGAAACCCCAGCCGGAAAGACCCTTTCTCTCCTTCATCCACCCTTCCCTTGGGCCCGGGCTCGGGCTGGCCAGGAGAAAGCGCGTAACGAGGCGGCGCAGTTACCGCGGGCGCCGTAGTACAACCGAGATGCCGAGCCGGTAACGCTGGAAAGCAAACTGACAGCAGTCGGCCGGCCCGCCGATGACGAGAGCCCAACCACCACACACAAGAGCAGTGTGCGCGCGCGAAGGGCAGCCGAAGTTTGCATCACCTGTGCTTGGCTGTGTGTGTGTGTGTTTGCAACGACGACGAGGCTTGCGAGGCACTGGCCGTTCGCTGGAGCGAGATGGGACGATGGGGAACCCCCTAACCCAGCGGTCGGCAAACATTGGAGGTAAATGGGCCACATTTTTGTAAACGATAGAGAACTGTGGGCTTGTGAATTTTGCACTTAATTTAGTACATTATTATAAAAAAAAAAACAAAAACAAAAAAACTTGCTTTGTAATATCAAGCAGTTCTATTGGTGATATTGTTGTGTTTCTGTAATAATATCATCTAAGCAAGGTTAAAGATTGGTCATTCCTAGTCAGTGTTGCGAACGGTGATAGTCGTCGATATAAAATTTTACAAAATGATACTTTTTGAAGCATCGCATTCACGCTGAAGCATCATTCTAGATTCACGCTTTCATTCGACAGTCACGGAACAAAATATCATTTGACATGATGTTTTTTTTTCTGCTACATTCATTTGACGTTTTGATTTTGCCGTACTTCAAGTGAACTAGATCTTCATCGAAAATGGGTCCTTTTTCATGTTTTCGCGTGAATTTCTATACCCCTGTAAGTGAACACCATTTTCCTGATTGACTGAGTGAAAATACCAAGTGGTCTAATGGCTACCCAAGTGCCACAAATCCACTAAACGACCACTAAACGACTCAAGTTCTCTACCTAAACGGAATATAGAAAGACTTCGTTTAGCAGA
>KB667578.1:1358290-1378866 GCA_000349065.1 Anopheles quadriannulatus | reverse complement strand
TATCTGACCCACACGACCATTCATAATGGATTTTTGCTCAGAAAGTTAGAAGGCTATATAGGTCGAAACACATTGCAAGAAAAGGATAGCAATATAATGATGAGTTATAATACGCCATCTATTGATCAAACCAATGAAGCTGTGGAGCTTTCATTTTTTTTCTATGGATATTCAATTTTCCAGTCGTTTAAGCTTAATCTGTGGCGCTTGGATAAATATTGGTAACTGCACGATTAAGCAGTTCTGGCGTTTCATGAAGTATGTCAAATGACTTTCATTCTACATTCTTTACAATTATGTCATCTCAAAAGCATTGATTGTTATTACAAAAATGATTGGCGCTTTTGAAAAGTTGTGTCATGGTAACCATGAATATCATGATTTTGACAGCGGCTTACTGCGAATATCATAAAACATGTCGACAATTAACAACACTGTTCCTAGTATTAAAACTAATTGTAACAGCAGTACGGTAGTGAGAACTCGGTTTGCTGCTGGTCAAAACATTGTATTTTCAAACGAAAAATTAATCTCTCAGGAGCATACGTAGAACAAGCAAAATGATCATATCTATGGAGCATATATGTATATACCAGCCTTTAACGGCTTTATGATATACATACAAGCAGTCCCACGATATCAAATATTCCCATCTACGCACCAGCTAGAGGTCATAGATAGCGTAAACTTCTGCATAATGAGTATAGGAGATCTTCAGCCTCATATAATGAACTTCTCGCAGAGCTTTAAAACTAGGATTTTAGATTCGTGCGCACTCGGAAATAGACTAGATTAGTTTAAACACGTAGAGCTACATGGCAAGGATCTTAGTCTATATAATACCAGATCCGTACATAGTAAATAAACTAATTAATAAAAAATCATCTCCTGAGTTGGTTTGGGGAGCTTCTACCGACAACAGAGAAATTGCCATTGTTTTTCATTATTAAAAGCAATTTGAAGCCTTGCACTAAAAGACTTTGAAAAGACTTTGTTTTTTTTTTACTTTCAACAGGATTCAGCTCCAGCCCGTGAGGCTTCAATCGTTCAGGCTTAGGGAGAATTGGCTTTTCTGAATGGCCTGCGTCACTAGTCAAGAAAATGTCCCAAGCTCCCGAGACGAACTCCTGAAACCCCCTGTAATAACTTAGTCCTTCTATCTATATTAGGATTATCAAAGTTATAAATATGTTTTTTTTTTTTCATTCAGAAAGAACGGCTTCTGTCGTTTTACTTGAAAATTTTATAATTTGTATACGAATATTTCCCTTCCGTCCTTCGATACTCAGTCAACTTGATTTTCCACGCCAGTTTCAACGTTGCGACGGGCCAGACATTGCCGACCGCTGCTCTAACCATTCGCTCAGGTGACACACTCGCGGCCACCTTCGCACACAGCTAGAATTTTGCTCCGCATTAGATCATATTCGGACGTTTAGATGCGTTTGGCACTGTACGACCACGAGCCTGCCAGCTCTGTGTGTGTGTGTGTTGTGCGCCGGCGCGTGTCCCCCTTTTGCAACGACGAGCGAGCGAGCCCAACGAACGATGGAATCAAAACAAAACGGCTCGACAAAACACCGACACTGCCATCGAGCGAGTTGCTTCCCTTTAACGCGACCAGAAAGCGTTATTCCGGCTGCACCCATGTCTTCCAAGAGAGAGAGAGAGAGAGGGGGGGGGAGGGATAAAGAGAAGAGAAAAAGGAATGGCCCGTATGGTGTCCGCACCTGTTTCCAAAACCGCACCGATATGGCACCCCGCCGGAGGGGCCACAGTGTGTGGTGGAATAACTAGGGTACTAAGCACTAACGGCACGACACGTAACGGGAGCCCGGTAACGCTTGGGTGATCAAGCGTAACGCACAAAAGAGCGGCAGTGGCAGTAGGGAGCGAATTCCAATTTCTCACCACACCACTGCCGTACTCCGCCGTACACCATTGCGCGATAGAACTCGGTATCAACTACCTTCCGCAGTATGCGCCTCTGCGCGTTACGCCATCGGTTCTACACGTTTTAATTACTTTCCCTGCATTTCCCACCTCAGCAAGCATTATTACAGCACCTAGAGCACATCATTAGTCACCGAGCCATCCAGTGGTGAGTGTGTGTGTGTGTGTTTGTATGTACAAGTACGTCACTATGGTAGCTACATTCAGGGCCTATCCTGAGACGACGACACTTACCGTTACTGATCGTTGCATGCGGTCCGACGTCCGGATCGCGATGGCGCGTCCTACCGCGGCGTTTCTGCGAGCCGGATCGGGACGAGCTGCCGGTCCGATGCTGTCCACGTAGCCGCGTGCCACGGTACCCCCGATCCTGCTCGCCGTCCGAGGTGGACGAGCTGGAGGCGGACCGGAGACGATGCGGCGAGGTAACGCTACCGCCCACACTAACGCTTCGCCTCGAGCGACGCCTCGGCCGGCGGGTCGGCCAGCCGTTCTGGTGCTCGGTGCTCAACCCGTTCATCACCTCCCGCACCAGCACGTCCTCCGGTGCGTCCTCGATGCGTATGCTGGGACCGAGGTCCGCGCGTGTCAGCTCCTCCGTCTGCAGATCGTGCGACAGCATCACCCGGGACAGCAAACCGTCGATGCGGCCTATCTCCCGTTCGTACCGGTTGCGGTCTAGCTCCGTTCCGCCTGGTACTGGTCGCGGCCGGTCCGTCTGCTCGTCCAGCTCCACCAGCTCCGGGGGCGATGGCACTCGCTCCCCGCCTGCCTCTCGCTGCCGGCGCCGCAGGCTGCGCTGCGTGTGGAAGCTTTCCTCGCGCACCATCAGCGTGCCGATGTTGCTCCGCACCAGCTTGTAGATTTTGGGCCGGGGTGGAGCTTTGATTGCAGTCTCGGCTGGGCAGTCGTCCGCCGGTAGCTCCTCGATCGTGACGCCCTCATCCTGCCCGGGCGATCCGGCATCGCTGGCAGGCTCGAGCAGCAGCTGCGGGACGGCGGGCAGCACATCTTCCTCCTCGGTCGAGCTGCGGCCGTAGAACTCGCTGATGCGCTCGAGAATCGAGCTGGAGCGGCTGGCGAGCGAGCGGCGCGAGCGCCGCCGTACGATCGGCGGCGCCTCCGGTGTCACTACGATCGCGTTGGCCGATTTGCTCTTCTGCAGCGAGCCGCGGGCCGACTCGTCCACCTGCGCACCCTGCAGTAGTCGGTACTGCGAGCCGCTGGTGGTGAGTTTATGGCCCAGGCCCTTGTTCTGCAGCTGGCTGAAGATGTCGGTCAGCGAATCGCCCGTGGTGGTGAGCTTCTCCCGCACCAGGGACGTGCGGGAGCGCCGGTAGCGGCTCGGCGAGCTGCCACCGCTTTTCGGCAACGTGTCCGGGCAGCCGGAGCGGATGACACAGTCGGGCCGGTCGACCTCCACCATCAGCTCGCCGCTAGCGCCGTCGAACAGCTGTATCTTGGGGAAGGTGATGTTGGGCGACGAGCTGGACGTCGTCAGCTCCCAGTTCCAGCTTTTGGGCTTCTTCAGCGCCAGCCGGAGCAGATTGTCAGCGGTCAGCAGGTTGTCGTTGTGGTCGTCATTGCTGTTGTTGTTGTTGTTCACATCGCACGCACCATCACCGTTGGGCGTGCTGTGCCGGTAGGAGGACATCATTTTGGGCAGTTCAGTTTCGGCAGGTAACACTCACAAAAACACGCGTAGTCTCGCGCAGGGCGCATCGCTGTCGATACAAGGGGTAAAACATTCACCATTGAAGTAGAAGACAGCTCGCTCAACTCAAAAGCAACCAAACTGCATCGTTTGTGCGTCACCAAAACAGCGGGGCACAGCAACAGTAAACACAAAACCGCGCGCCCGCAACACTCGATATGCCTCCCCGATTGTAGGTCGTTATACTTTGGCGGCCTCCGCGCAGCGGTCCGCAATGCACACCCAGCTGGTCGCGCACGGGCCGCCGGCCCGCTTGCTAAACGCCCGGCCAAAAATAGCCTGACCGGCTTTGCGTGGTCGTTTGGGAGGTGGTCGTCACGCGGAAAGCGAGAGTGACGTACGACGGCCCCTACAGCTCCCTACAGCCGGGCGTCATCGTTCGCCGACGTGTGCGGGTGCTCGTCTACATGTCCGGTGGTGGTGGTGGTAGTGATCGTAAAAGATTCCACAATTCCCCGCAAGTGCATCGAGGTGAAAGGGATGGATACATCAAAGGCCCACGGCGACCACGTGTTATGCGTGTCTACAAATGGGGGAACGGAGGGGGAACATGGCAAGGTCGCGGATATAACCAGAGAGCGTTATTGATTGTTTATTTCGCGCGCGAAAGATGCCTCTTTCTTGTTGGGACTTCACTTCATCTTCCGAGTTCCGAAGGCCTGCGGACATTCTGCGCTCCTCTGACAGACTTCAAAGCGTTATTGTTTGTGTCCTAAACGTTCGACACACGCCATCAATCGATCGAGCGAGATCTGCCACTCCGGCAGACGTCAGCAAGGCGGCGTTACCGACACCGGCAGGCGCATGTTTATATATAACGCTGTCAGATAAACATCTAGAAGCTTGGAGTGTTTTGTTTGTTTGTTTAGGTAAACAATAGCGGAAGGCCAACCCGTGGAGGAGAGCTGAGAAAGGTGGCACTAACTCACCCTGACATCGCTCTAACACGCATATCTTCTCATATCTTCCGAAAAAAAAACACAAAAACAAATCGAAGAAGAGAAAAAAAAACCCACGAGCGACTCTGAATATCTGACATCTTCCGAAGGTCATTCATATTTCAAAGCGCATCCTCGGTGGACCATCACCTTGGCGCGCGAAGGGTGCCACCATCTGTCACCTGGATGCGGGAGTGGGAGGGAGAGGAAGGGAGAGAGGCGGGGAGGTGTATGGGACCAAAAATAAACTACTAAATTATTATTTTAAAACCACCGTCTATCCACGTTTGGGGGAGCCGGCGAGACGCGCACATGCTTTATGAACTGTCGTCATTGCCGTCAGGTAGCTCCTGGCGGGACAGTCTTGCCAGTCTTGGTGGCATAATTCACCGGGGGAGAGCATTTTTTTTTTGCTGATTTTGTTTTTTTGTTTTTGCTTCAAGGATTTTGTACCGTGCAAATCCGTTAGCAACAGTGCCGCGAACTTCCTACCGGTTCGCACCACATTTCATTCATCCTGAGGCTGCAGCGCGGAAGAAGCTAGCGTGCAAAAAGGCAGCTTGGTATTTGATGCTCGATTTTTGGGGGGTTGCGAGATGCGGCGGGAACGGAGGCAACTATTTTTACCCCAAAACAAACGGATTAAAAACGGAACGACCCACTGGGAGGCATATCGTGTTGGAGGTCTCTCGCTGTGTCTTGAGGAAAACCGGCAGCTGGGGGTCTGATTCACTGTGTTGCAGAGTTGATTGCTGACATGGGGCGTGGACGATCGCATTGCAAAACCTGAAGACCCAAAGAAAGAGTTGGAGCTCGGAATGATGACAGCACGTTACGCATCAAGCGCAAGAACTCCTCCCCGAGTCTTGCAAAGAGTCACACGCGCACCCGCCAGTCAACGTTTTCGTTTGCACCACGACTCACGGGATTGCACTGGTAAACGCACGCGGGCAGCGAATCGACGCGCGGAACTGCCCCAACCCAATCCCGGACGCGCGGACGGATCGGTTTGTCCCGCCGGTCACCGTACGCGGCACGTTCGATTTTACGACTGAGCTCCGATACGTGCGGGGACCGTGTGCTCGAAAAAATTGTCCAACCCAGGGCACGGCAGGTGCGGAAGCGTCCGACAGGGACAGCCTGCCTTCCGAGCTGCGCAAAGGCAGGCGCGCGCACGAACGCGCGCGCGCTCGCCTTTATGACGTGTGCGAACCGCGGATACCGCACAGATACAGCAATAAACCGTCACGCACAACATTGTAGTCGACCAGTATGGATCGAATAAATAAACGGCGTGCATTCCTGTGCGCAACCACCTACCGAGAGAGCGAGAGAGAGAGAGAGAGAGAGAGAGAGAGAAATATGCAGAATCCAGAGCAGTAGCGGAGATCAAGCAGAAGCGAAGGACAAGGTGAAGCCACAGCACGCACACGCACCACCACCACGCTCAACCATCCTTGACGGTCAATGTGAAGTGCACATGGGAAGGGAAGGTGTACGGCATGTATCACGCATTGCACGGCTGCATGTTTATGCAGGTTGGAATTCGGTGGGTGTATAGGGACGCGAACCTGTCGGATCTGTTTTCGCACCCAGCCTACGCCTATCTCACAGGACTGGGAGGATGCCACTGCAAAATGCGTGCACTGACGTCGGCGCATGAAGAATTGGCACTGGGGGCGCAACTTGAAGTGTTGTAATGATCTCGCCAAAATAAACAACGCTGCGAAAAGGCAGGTTTTGGACATTTTTGGGGCAAGTGTCTGGAGCTCTTGGAGGTCCAGAGTTATTGGATTAGACGGTGGTGTAAGAATCGTATCTTGATGCATTGAAATAATCTACCCAGCAAATAGCTGTCGAAGAATGTAACATCTCGAACATTATGGACATTGCAGAAGCAAAAGTCTAAGTTTTTTGTTGACGATTTTGGAGCGAATAACTGGAGTTCTTTGAGGCGATGAAATTTACAAACAAGTCGGTAAGGAGAGACACATCTTGAAGTGTGGAATTGATCTCGCCAAACCAACTTCTCTTGACGATTGCAACATCTGTCGTAGTTTATGCGATTTTGAAGCGAATGTCTGGAGCTCTTTAAGGTCCTAACACATTTACGCATTAGGGTAGCATGGACAATTCTGGATCAAATGTCTGGAGCTCTTTGAAGCGTCAAATTCACATACTGGCCAAGAATTGACTTACGAGTAACATCTTCAAGATTCGAAAGGATCGATCAAAAACAACCAACATTAAAAAAGTAACATAGGGTAGGGTAGTTAAGGCGATTCTTGATCGAATATCTGGAGTATTCTGGAATGTTTCAATGAGTGTTACAAAATAAACAGCTCGACAAGAATGCATCATCTAGGATAGTTGGAACGATTATGGAGTACATTCTCAGAACTCTTTGAGGCTTTAAAATGTACACACACGCTTTGTATAAAATCCAGGATAGGGCGAAATCTTCGAATGTAGAAATAACCTCGCAAGAATAAAAAAACTCTGCAAGAATTCAGCATCTAGCGTACTTTAGACATTCCTGGAGGAAGTGTATGGAGCTCTTACACGCCTAGAATTGATACCGGATTCAATGAATTGATGCTATAGTAAGTTTGGGAAACACATTGATGAGTTCAACCTTTAAAGTCAGGTGCACTTTAATCCATCGCAGTTTAATAAGCCTAGGATACTCCCCGATGTCTTACCGGCCTCTAAATATGAACCACCGCATAAAGACACATCCACACAGACCATTTTCCCCGTTGCACGCCTACGCTACCATCCAGCGGACGCAACCACACCCACACACGCGAGAAAGTGATGGTGCAAGATCTGTTTAATTACGCGCACTGGTACGGCCAACTGTTGTACTTGCAGACACCGGCACGCGGTACCCCTTACTGTCCCGCAACTGTCCAGGGCAACGGCGTGTAACATCTGTGCCGAAGCATACCCAGGGATTACTAGCTCGCTGTGTGTGGGTGTGTATCCATGTTAACCAAGGATAATGTAAGCCAACGCATCGACGTTGGAACAATGGACCGTCGCAAGTCGTGCACCAACCACCAAGCGCTGTGGAGCTGCGGCAAGACAAAGCGGAAAAGGAAAGTCCATTGGAAAGAGTGAAGGAACAAAAGAAAGAGCAAAAAAAAACAAGAATGAGATGCTGCCAACTTCCTTCTAACAAGTCTAATTAAAATCGCACAACTTGCCCGTGCCCGATGGTGACGGTGGCTCGGTTGGTTCCACCCAAACCCATATGCGTTCCAGCAAAGCAGCGCTGGCAGTGCTACTTCTTCTACTAGCAAAAGCGGGTGGAATCAAAAACGAATAGCGAAAGGGGTTTCAGTAATCTGTTTGGCTATTTTTCTTGCGGAGTCTTTAGTTTTTTGCTTTGCGCGCGAGCCCGCAGTGGAGCTTTTGTTTTTTGCTCCTCCATCTCCATCCTTTTGTGCTCCGGAAGATAAGAAATGTTGAGCCAAAGGGAGAAAAACAACGATGGGACATCGCGGCTGTATCCAGTGCAGCGAACAAACGCTTATTACGCTTACATCGTGGTAGTAACAGTGGGCCAACTTTCTGGAAATGAATTATTTCGAATATATTCATATCCAATTAATGGAGCAATGGTTGCGTAAACAGCTCCCGAGAATGTCTAATGTCCCAAAAACAAAAAAACTTGCGTTCGGGAGAAAAATATCCCATTACCGGAGTCTTGCATCACGGGTTCCAGCATTTTGTGATTAATCATATTTACACCAAGGCAAGCTTCACTGCCAGTTACAAGAGCAACACAATCAAGATCTCATATGCACAAGATAAGTCGTTGCAGGTAGATCCTTCCTTCCTCAACACTGGGCCCAGTGCACAAGAGCAAACGAACGAAGCGGACATGTTGGTACTGGATTTAAAAGGCATCACCCACACCCAGTACCTCATTCTTAGGAGGCGAAACGTTCTCGGTAGCTCGAGACAAAGACCGTTGCCTGGCCCGTTACTTCCTGTTATCTTAACTTTCTTTTCCTTTCATGGGCTAAGGAAAACAAGATTTAAATGAAGAAACTCGCTACCGGCAACATGCTGGACCCGGTACACATCCGTGTCCAACTAGACGATGCTTGCTTCTTCGAACTCAAGTCGAACTACACACTTTTCTAGGATAGTTTCCTCAGACCTCAGACTCACCCTCAGACCCCCAGACGTTCGTCGCAGGACAGTGGCCAGTGTTCGCTCAGTAAACTTTATATTGATAGTCGAACCGGCTCCAGGAAAGCAGCAGCAGCAGCAGCAATATCAGCCAGAACCACAATAAACGTCAAATCAAGATGTTGGGCGAATAACGATTCGCAGCGCAAAACAAACGCCAACCCTCAGCGGTGGAGTTTCGTCGGAAATAAAGCAAACTTTGGACAGCACTGTTGCCATATCTTTTTTATTTTAGTTCGCTGCAGATTGTGGGCGATACGCGCCCACAAATTAATTCAATCCATTTACCGCCCACCTACGGGACGGCTTTGCAGACAGACGACGACAGCTCGATTGGCTCAGGCATCGGTCAGACGATGAGTTTGTGAAGCATTCTTCAGGCTTTTTGATAAGAGTCCGACGTCTTCTCAAATGGTCGCATCGTTCGCGCGTGACTACTAACCAGCTGCGCTGGAAGGCACTGAGGTCCCCGCCGGAGTTCTGATGCCTCCAACGTCCTGGAGCCCACTGCGGAGCGAACGGCACACGAACGGCTCCAGCGAACGTGTGTTCTGCACGGAGTACCTCATCCGTACTGCGCCGACTCGGTCAGAGCAGCTGATCGCAAGGATATATAGAGTGGCCGAACGAGCGAGGCGACTTTTTAGACCAGGCGCTCTAAAACGCACTTTAGAGCTCAATGAGGGGCAGTTCGAATGTAGCTTTAGATCCAACACGTCTGGCACTGCTTCCGAAGTCGTCCGACGCCCCCGGTGCGTCGAGATTAAACACCAATCGAAACATTCCTCCCCGCAGACTTCAGCAACTCCTGGAACTGTGCCCCTTGATGCTACTGGTGTGTGAGCTGGCCCCGATGCGAGTTAATCCGGTACCGATTATACTTACCGGCCAGCTGCCATCACTATAATCCGGCCCATTTCGTCCATTAGCTTCCTTGTGTGGCCGCCCCGTGCAATCGGCAAATCTTCCACCAACTTCGCCGCTACATCAGCTAATTGAAAGCAGCTTTTGGGTGGGGGTCGCTGACTCATTACCGACCGCCCATTAGCCACGCACGCCTCCATCACTCACTCCTTTCCATCCATTGCTTGCCAAGCTGTGCAATTCTTGGTGCGTGGTTTCTGGCGGAGTGAGCTAGGGCTTACACCTGAACTTACACCGGGCAACAGGTGGGAGCTCTTCCTCCCTGCCACGAGCTCCAGAAGTTTTCCAGAAACCAAACTTCAACTTGCGCCAAACAGCGCTAATGCGGACGCAATGTGAGAGCGCTTGAGGTTAAACATTGAGACAGGGCTTTTGCACAAAAATCTGGACGAGTGGGAGGAGTTTCCTCGATTTTACTGGCAAATTCCCACCCACTTGCACACGGTTCGATGAGTTACGGCGTGTCTTTGCCGCTGAGCACAAACCGCATCGGTCGCGCGCTCACACATCATCCAGGGGAGTTGGGGCAAACTTTCCGACACGGCCCTATCGCCAACGGTTGTCCATGGGAGATCCGCCGGTTGACAATGGTTGAGATGAATGATTTATCATGCTATGCTGTCCCCTCCCACCGGAACGGAAGGCTTTTCTGGGGGGATGTGAGAGAGGAGAGAAGTCCTATTTTAATGACACTTCAGGCAAACCTCGGGCAGAGGTCGTCCGCTGGGGACGCGTTTCGCGCGAAGTCGAAGTTACGCGCTGTGGTGGGTTTCGCTCGCTCAGGAAAGGCTCTTTCAAACCCACACACACACGAATACGAACAGTTATTCACAGAAACTTGGCCCACAAACCCAACGCTGGGACGAAATGATAAATGCCTTCGCCATAAAGCAGCGTCCTTCGCCAGTTGCGAAAGGATCATTCGGCCGGGAAAGCGTGGCAGTGGGCTGTTCGAAAATCAGGCAACCACAAACGACCAATCCGGCGCGCCCCTTTGCTGCTCCCTCCAAAACAGAACCACGCGGGGTAGGAGGTTAATGGTTTGCGGGCAACTTCTGGCGGAGGATGGGCAAGATTTATAAATACCAAACTTCGGTGCAGTGGGTTAACGATGCGCGCCCCGGTCTGGGGTGATAGAAGACCCCGGCGGCGGCCACCCCAAAATGAACAGGGCCGAACCTTCCGATGGGGCTGCGGAGGTGAAAATGAGCCTCCCAATTATGGCTTATTATTTCCCTCCCGTCCCATCGCTGCCATTGCCTCCCGGCGGTGATTTTTCTTTCTACCCCGGCAATTGATAAAACGCGCCCGCAGGCAAATGGCGAGAAAACGAACAATAAAACTCATCTCCGGCCCACAGACACAGACAGAGGAGTAAGTGTGATTGAAGGCCGCCACGGGAAAAAGCAATTTCCTTTGTTTTTGTTTGGGTCTTTCCAAAAATTGGACCAGGGGCTTGTCCGCCACGGGCGCCACGAGAGGGGGGCAAACCTTATCCCCAAACAGACTCTGCAGACGTCTGATCAATGACCACAGCAATAAACTTCTCCGATTTTTAATCATTTTATGTACTGCGGCAAGTGCTGGGTTTTCAGCGGGGGTCTCGCTGGGTTGGTTTGCAAAATTCTGCTCCTTAATGGACGGCCGGCGTCCATTTGCATGATTGGCCCCGGACGGGGGTGAAGGATGATGAAGAACAAAATAAAAGCTGTCGCATAGCTCAAGACGCATTTTACGTCGCATTTAACGCGTAAAAGGGAAGTTTTTTTAATAGGTCGGGAGGGTTTTTTCTGGTCGGGTGTGTCAAACGGAGCGTTCCCATTTGACAACCCTTAAGACAGTTAGCAGAATTGCCAAAAGATTTGATTGTGCCCCGTATTAGGCAGCGCTCTGGCAATGCCATCGAACAAGATGAGGTTTTGTTGCATATTTTCATGATTAAAGAGGTTTTGGTACCTCTTGGGGCCTCTTTCACCTTTGATGAAACAAAATAGAAGCAGCTTTATTGGAGCATGTCTCTCTCTAAATAAACGAAACTAACAACGCAGTGTTACCACAAATCTTGTTGGATTTCTCTCCAACTGCCACGCAGCCTTCACTTCCTGAGCTCAGATGGATGCAGTATACACTGACCTTAAGGCTGCGTTTGATCGTGGGAACCATCGCTTGCTGTTGGCTAAGCTCGCCCGGTTCGGTCTATCTACTCCGCTGGTGAATTGGTTCAGGTCCTACATCTCTGAACGTAGCTACTACGTACAAATCGATGGTGTTTCTTATAACGTTTTCGAGAGTTCATCTGGCGTTCCTCAGGGCAGCAAATTGGGACCATTGCTGTTCTCGCTTTTTATCAACGACTTCACTCTGGCCATTACGGAAGCAGATTGTCTGCTTTATGCGGATGATGTTAGGCTGTATCGTATCGTACGGAACACTTCCGATTCTCTTTCTCTGCAAAGATCGATTGATGTTTTCTTTCTTAATCAATCATCAATATCAATATCATCAGTATCAATAACAACCTGCTAATTTCTGTTAATAAGTGTAAGTCAATGTCGTTCTTTATAATAGCTAGTCCGATAAGGTATATCTATAGCATATAGCATATAGGGACACAACTACCGCGGTGCAATACGGTCAGGGATTTAGGAGTCACCCTGGATCGCAAACTAGATGTCCGACAGCATTACTGTGATATCTTAGACAAAGCTAACAAATCGCTAGTATTTATTCGTCGGCAATCGAGAGAGCTCAATGACCCGCACTGCTTGTTAACTCTGTATAAGTCCTATGTTCGTTCCATCCTCGAGTTTAGTTCTACAATTTGGTGTCCGTTCTCTAGCGTATGGTCCAATAGGATTGAAGCTGTTCAAAAGAGAGTTACACGTATTGTCCTACACTTCACTCCGTGGCGTAATGTAACCCCTCGTCCATCGTATCATAATCGTCGTTTGTTGTTTGGTCTGGACACACTTGCTAGGAGACGTGATAAAGCTTAATGTACGTTTATGTCCAAACTTATTGTCGGTGAGATAGATACGCCAGAACTACTGGCTAGAGTCAACATGTCCCTCCTAGAGTGTTCCAAAACTACAGACTAATCAGAACTGACCTTACAATTCGTGCATATAGTAAAAACGACACGTTATTCGACTGCCACCAACCTACAAGATTCTGTTGATCCGTCTTGATATTGTACACTGCGTTTTACCTGCTCTTTGTGACAGTTATTTAAGTTCTAGTTTTAATGCAGTGATAAGGCCACTTGTTTGGCCAATCAATTTAATATAATAAACAATTAAACAATAAAGAGTCTGTAGTTTAATAGTACAGTTGAACCCCGACTTGGAACTGTATGTTCGTACGTCAAATATCTGTCAACAAACGTTTTTACAACTGTCGCTCGCGTAAATATTTATTGCCGATAAGTTTACAAACTCGTCCTTTCTGGCTAAATTTTCGATGGTGCCTATTATTCATCAGCTGATCAGCCCCGACCTTGCCTTTGTGAACTTAGCCGAACTCTTATGTAATTGGCCCTATTTATGATCAGCTGGTTGTCGCCTCTCTTGGCGTATCTTTCCGTCCTTATCTCTCTCTCGACAGCGCCATCTGGCGCTACCTTTAAAAATTATTTGAGCTGTCCTTGACAGCTCGTTGTTTTGATTTGCTTTTTGTTTGGCTTCTTCACACGAGGTCGATATAGCTGTTGGTACAGTATCGGATGATTGACTACAAATATTTTCGAGAATGTATTAGTTTTGTAACAAAAATCGTTTACACGATACAAATGTTCCATTTTGGTTTATTAGGTATATAGGTAACTCGGTAATGTATATATGACAGTTTTGTATTAAGGTATTGCAAAAAAAAAATCCGTCATCTTTAGCAAAATGAAAATTGTTAACTGTCAAAACCATCAATCATCATATCGGCATCAATTGTATGCCGAGTGTCTCCTGTACACGGTTCATGCCATTAACGGAATTGGATATGAAGTTGTCCAATATAAGTCCTAAAAACTGGATATGTTAAGACCAAACAAGGAATTGGTATAACAAACAGATATGACAGAGACATTCATTGTTCCAATGTTTGTTTTGCTTATTGGATGACTCTCAGAGCGCTGCCTTAGGCACTGTCATAGAAGATGCGAACAATTTTAAGAAGATAAAACCTTAAAAAGTTGTCTATAAAAAGAACAAAAAAATACAATTTATAGCTTTGGATCAATCAACCCCGTTGGGAATTTCTTACCCAAGAGACACATACATTGCCAACTTGCACTAGTTTGACATACCTGGTCCAATGTCTTTTGCTGTTTTAAATTTTAATATCTCACTGGAGCAGACACTAGATAAAGAAAATCAATTGAAGAAGAACGACCGAGAGCGGGAGGGATGCCCTTGCGTGATTAATGGTTTCGCTTTACCTCCCCGTGCCCGTCAAACCGGCAGCCCAGCAGGTTCGAATACCGAATGCATCAGGACGAGCGGCTGCGAAAAGAAAGGATTCGCCCAATGTGGATTAATCCACTCGCTGAGGGAAGTGGAAAAAAAAACTCGTCATTCCAACGCACGTACGGCCCTATGCTGGAAAGTTTCGTTCCTTTCGTTCGTTCGAAAAAAAGCTGCTATGACAGTTGAAGATTTCGGCTGCCAAAAGCCCAAACACCCGGAAAGATAGCAGGACCGGGGACGCAGACAGGCAGGATTCCATCTTTCGCTCGGTAATCAATGATCTTAATTTTTAAAATGACTCACCCGAAAGAAGGGCAAAAAAAAAATTGCCTGGAAACACGGGCACAGAACCCTAAAACGATAAACTGTTGCCGACGAAATACTTAGGACTTTCCTCCCCCCGGGGGAATGTTTGGATGGATGTGTCTGTGTGTGTGTGTGTGCTGGTGTTGCAAAATGTTGAAGATGAGTCGCACAATTTCTGCTCGCTCGTCTGGGCACAATTTGCGGAACAAATGACTGTCACGCACTGCTCGCTCGAGATATGGCTCGAATGGGGTGGCTGAACAGTGCAAGGGGCGGGTGGAGGAAATGAGGATGAATGAAACTTTTCCTTTCAAACTTTTCCGTAGGAGAGGGGGAGGGCGTGAAACTCGGCGGGAGCTACGAATATTGACGCCTTATCGCGCGTAGGATGTGATTATGATGAGATGAACAATTTGCGCCATTGCCACCGTGGGACACTTTGCTCCGGCATTTTCCAGGAAAACCTTGGCCTTGATCCTTCCCCTTCCATTGCCACACTGCTTTTCGAGCGCTGCTTCCTTTTCGCGTCCCTGCCAAGGACACACAACAACAACGCAACAGGGCAAAAAGTTTGCTTCCTGGCGGCGAAGGCCTCTATCTATAATTTTATTTATGTCATTTTAATCGTCTCGTCACTGTTTGCCTCCCTTCGCTCGCACAAAACAAGGGTCGACCCGCCAGCAACCTTTGCACCACCCCCCCTCCCCCCCGCGGTATCCCACTGATTCGCGTGTCGCGTTGTCTTATGTTTTAGGTGTGCGGGTGGGTGTGCGATTCGATTATGGTGCTTTTATTTACATCGGTCACGGCGGGACCTTCCGGGCCGCAAATTAAATGTCGGGCGACGCTTCCCCTTCGTCTACGGCGGCAGAAGGGAGCCTCTTAAGAGGATTCGTTTTTTGGCGTAGGAGAAAGACAGACAGAGAGAGCTTGTGGCGAGAGGAGCAAAGAGCCGTTCCATACTGCTGAACCGATAATGCGCTTTACACGGCTCAACACAAACTTCATTCAAGGTTTTTGATTGAAAATAAAAAACCAAAGAAAGAAAGGAAATGCGTCGATGGTATTACACGCATTAAATACGCAATTAGGGTGAATTTGGGCTTTTCAGAGCTTGTTAAGCGCTGGAGCAATGTTTGTTGAGGGTTTGTCGTGCGGTTTGCATTCTATAGGGCGCACTTTATCATTGGTCATAGAGAAGGTATGCAATTGACAAGATAGAGCGCCCAAAATGTATGCAATCCTGTAATAAAAAAGCTTGTTTTTAAAAGTTTATTGTGAAGCGTTTTATGTTTCTGCTTATTAAGGTCGATACTAATTTAAGAAATAAATTTGTAGAAAAAGATAAAAATACAGCTTATTGAGGCATGTACAGAAATCAAAAGAGCAACTAATGAAATTGGCCTTAAACAGAAAGAAAGAACAGCTTATGGAGGGTGTTACCCAGTGGCGGATTTTCCTATAAGCGAACTGAGCGGCCGCGGAGGGCCCCGGCCCAAAGAGGACCCGAGCTTAATCTCCAGATGTTAGTCCGTTTTTAAAGGGTTTCCCACGATTTATTGGTCAGTTCCCACGATTTTTTGGTGCGTTCCCACGATGTTTTGATCGTATCCCATAGTATTTTGGTTCGTTCCCATAATTTATTGGAAGAAATATATTTTCTGATTGGATATCAATACAATTGGACCAAAAATTCTGGGAAACGGCCAAAAAAACGTGGGAACACACCAAAACGTGATAATGTGTACAGAATAATCATTGTCGGACACTTGGATTACAGGCAAATTTCATGTATCTATGAAACAGGAAATCACAATAACTTTGTGCAATGGATTTCACCTCTCACATATACATGATTAAGAAAAAAAAATGCATAGTAAAATCTTCTTTCTTCTTCTTCTTCTTCTTCTTCTTCTTCTTCTTTGGCTCAACAACCGATGTCGGTCAAGGCCTGCCTGTACCCACTTGTGGGCTTGGCTTTCAGTGACTAATTGATTCACCCCCCATAGCAGGATAGTCAATCCTACGTATGGCGGCGCGGTCTATTTGGGGATTGAACCCATGACAGGCATGTTGTTAAGTCGTACGAGTTGACGACTGTACTACGAGACCGGCTGAATCTCAAAAAATCTTCTTTACAAATATAAAACTACAAAAGAGTAAAATTCAGGTTTTTGTTAGGCTTACCAAATATGCCTTTAGAGTGTACTGAACCAATTGACAGGTTGCTACAGAGGTCAAATTGACCAAGTTCGGGGCAACTGCATCCAGATAGACCAACTGGATCAGTACTGAAGTCTCTGGAAAGTCTGGAGTTATTTGATACCCCTTCACGGTTCTAGTCAGCTTTTTGTATGGAGTTTGACAGTTGGAGGCTGAAATCATGTAAACACTCCATACAAAACCACACAAAAAACTAGCCTGCAATTTTCAGTCTAGTTTATTCTAGCCTCATAGCTAGAATTAAATTCGAGTACCTGCTCGAAAAATGGCAAAACAAGGTGGTGTTTACATTTATCCCAAAGTGCATTCAAGATATCTGGTGATGGAATCCAGAATCAAAGTGTATGTAGTCCAGGTGGTCTGGAAGCTTTCTGGAGGCTTTACAAATACACAAAACACTATAAAAATCCTCATTCAGAAGCAGAAGCGAGAAAAATCATCCTTCTAAATTCATACACTTTGGGATAAGCCCACCTGTATATTATACCCACTTAGATAGCTGCTCGAAAACTGCTATACAATGCTGAAATTTCAGCCTACCAACTTAAAACGGAAAGGGCCCCATTTTTGACTTTGAAGTGCATTGAATTTATTAGCAAAAATGTAATTTATACTGTATTGCATCTTGAAGCAAATTGTACTGATTTGACATTTGATCTCTCAAATTTAGAAAACCGCGTATCTCCGAATCCGCGTGAGGCGCGTAACTCGGGAACAGACTGTAGACCTTATTACACGAAAACTGTAGATACTATTACACTAATATAATCACTGCCGTATAAAAGGACAGAATAAAGTAAATCCTTAACAAATTGAGGATTACAGGGTTTCCCACGATTTATTGGTCAGTTCCCATGATTTTTTGGTGCGTTCTCACGATTTTTTTGTCGTATCCCATAGAATGTTGGTTCGTTCCCATTATTTATTGGTATTTTCTTATTGCATATCAATACAATTGGACCAAAAAATTCTGGGAAACGGCCTAAAAATCGTGGGAACGCACCACACAAATATGGATGCAATTTACAGTTACCCACGCAATTTACAGTTTTGGGCGGCACTAGACGCCCCAAAAAGTACCGCCGAAATCCGCTTACAAATATTGTTCTTGCATAATCTTATTAGACAGCAGTTTGGTTTTACGCTTGTTGCTAGCAAAAAGAGGGCAGGAAAGTTTTCGATGTAAAAAAAAAACAGAAAGAAAGGGGCCGATCACCCACCGGATAAGACCGGAACCGTTGCAATATGCAAAACGAAATTGCATAGAAAGAAAAAGCGAGGGCCCCCCTTCTTTCCGCTCACCATCGGGAGGGAAGCGTGTGAAAAGCGAAACCCATGCCGGCTGGTTTTGGTTTCGTATTAATTTTTTTTTTCATTATACTCTACTTTAACATCATCATCCTCATTATTGCTATTAGAACTCGGCTGGCTGGGAGGGGAGGGGGATGGACGGGGTTGTTGGTTTGCCGGTTTTTATCTGCTCGTCGTGCTCAGGGTTCCTCGTTTACCTAAGATTGCAATTTTTGAGCTGAAGTTTAAATAATTTTCTTTTTCGCACTAGAGAAAGGAGCTTGAGGAAGGGGAGCTGGGCGCAGCAAGATCCATCCGTCTTCCGATTCTTTCGTTGGCGCATAATAATTTCATCGTCATTTTTTTTACCCTTTACCGGTGCCCTTTTCCCCCCTTTATCTATGTATTATGTTTTTCTTCCGATCTGCCCAAACCATAACATGCTGGTACCGTGGGAGGTGGTGGAGCTGCAATATTTACAAGACAGTAACGGAGCGGAGCGGGGCGTTGCAGGCAAGCAACTGGAAGGCAAAGGGCGAAAGAATTTCGCGTGCCGCGCTCGGCGCAAGGCAGTCGGCACCGGAAGAAAAGGTATTCAATTAAAAGTTTTATTTTTCTTCCCTTGCCGGCCCGGGTCGTGGCAGCCCCAGTGTAAACGTGGCTGGTTGGCGGGATTCTAGTTAACTCGTTACTTACTGCAGCTAGCGATCTAGGAGCGAGGCAAAAGAGACAAAAAATGAAAGAAAATAAAAGAAACGAAAACAACCTCGGCACGGTTCCGCGCGACAGCTTACAGGGACTCTTTCCCTCATCGTGGCGCAGACAACATCGGTCCTCTTCTTGTCTCGTTAATCTTGGTAACAACCAGTGCACACACACACACACATAGACAAACATGCAGACACACTCCCCCAGCTTATGGTCTCATCATTTCTGTAATAAGCGCAGACCGAAACCCCCGAAGAAAGTTGTCGCACCGCCGACACCGAACGACCTTAATCCCTGTTACGTCTCCCGGCCGTGGTCACTACGGGCGTCTCGGGCGTCCTGTAGCGAAGCATGAAAGTTTAAAAAGGAGGCACTGGTCTCAGCAAAAGCATCTCCTCTCACACACAGGACACGGTCACTTGCCGAGCCGCCAGTAATTGGATTGATTCAATATTCATACTCCGGAGCGCCGGTTAGCGAGCTTGCGACCGATCTTATCCAGCGGGCCTTGCGCTAGGCTTTCCCATTCGGTTTTCGACCCATTCCTGGCACTGGGCCGGGTCGAGCACTTGCGGCGGGTCGAGACACATCTCCGCACCGCCAGATATCACCATGAGCCCCAGATAAATTGTCCGCGCGAGAAGGTCGAGACCGATGGCTTCTCAGTTCGCGGCGAGCTTCAACCTCCAACAAACCAACAAAGGAAAAACACATATACACACACAAACACAGCCAGGCAGCATACATCTTCATGCATAAACGATGAGCGACAGGATCCGTTTCGGCCAGTCCGGTTATGTGCTTGGGAAAATACCTGCCCAAGCGAAGCAATCCGGTCCATGCCCTATTGACAGCAGCAGCAGCAGCAGCAGCAGGTGGCAACATTGTACCCCGAATACGCTTCGTTCCACTCCCAGGATCGAAGCCCAGCAGGGGCAGCCAAACCGAACAGCCAAAGTTTGCAGCAAACTTTTCACCCCCACAACGGCACAACTCACTGTTAAGTGCGCCAAAAAGCGGTAACGTGATTATCGACGGTGCGCTGCCAGCACGACAAACGCTACCGTGCGGTTTGCATGCGCTTGCGGGGGAGAGCGGGAGTGCAGGCATGCAATCTGGTTCCCGCAAAGTGATCCCATTGTGGCACCGGCTAAATGCTTTTCAAACGTTCCATTTGGTTTATGCAGAACGGCAGCGCGAAGGTGCCTAGACTGAGTTGTGTTTGGAGCCGCTGGCGAAGGACACTTTTTAACAGCTTCATTTTTACTGTCGTTTATTGTTTTAGTTGCCTAAAAGTATGCAACTTGTATCACAAAATGATCGCGTTAAGGAGCAAACGCGCCTAAAAGTATGCAACGCACAATACAAATCCTTCTTGTAGGGACACAATCAGTCGCATTTTAAGCTGCCGATTGTTACGTAATGGAGTTAACCTCGACATAAAAAGTCAAATTTAGAGAAATAAAAAAATATATACAAAAACAAAACATTTACAACGAAACCGATAGCAACGATGCGGATTATTTCATCATTGTGCTCTTTAGTGATGGGAAAAATGAAGTTTTTGTCGGAATCGTTCCGGCTACCTCCGCAGTTTTCTGGAATCGATTCCGGATAGTAGGTCCGGAATCAGTTTGCGGAATAGATTCCGGAATCGGCTCCGGAATCGGAATTGACTACGGAATTGGTTCCGGAATCGACTTCAGAATCGGAATCGGCTCCAGAATTGATTCCGGAATCGACTCCGGAATTGGCTCCAAAATTGATTCCGGAATCGGAATCAGTTCCGGAATCGAAGTCGGCTCTCGAATCGGAAATGGCTCATAAATTAGAATCGGCTACCCAACGGAGCCAGTTTCG